>JANAVB010025399.1:15013340-15128969 GCA_029216955.1 Iris pallida | reverse complement strand
TTCAGGAAGTGTTTGAAGAACTGGGGATATACTTGTTGTCTTTTGACAGGGCAGGGTATGGTGAGAGCGATCCGGATCCAAAGAAGACAGAGAAAAGTACAGCATTAGACATTGAAGAGCTTGCGGATCAGTTGGAACTTGGTTCTAAATTCTATGTTATCGGGCTTTCCATGGGAGGGGAGACCATTTGGGGTGTCTGAAATATATTCCTCACAGGTATGATAACTATGATTCATATTATTGCTTGCTGAGCATTTTATTGTGTATCAGTCACATGCATTTCAAGTAGGTCATTTTGGTATTTGGATGAGATTTTTTTTTTCCAATATTTTTCTTCCATTGGATAACTGAAAATTTTCATTTTGGTATCTTGGATGAGAAAAAAAAAGTTCAATACTTTTCTTGGTTGCGCCTTGCTGAAAGGCACCTCACCTAGCGAGGTGTGAGGCGCAGCTGCTGCGTCGAGCGCCTTTGAATGCCATGTTGTTGCATATTTGATCTTTCAATTAACCAAGGAAATTTCTGAGCTTCTAAGATTTCTGCTGGTCAAAATGAAATTATTGACAAGGTTTTAAAACGTGCCGTGAAAGTCATAGACTACTAGCATATAATACCCAACAGGATATCACAAGTGTAGCTGCTAGGGAGATTACTTGTGCTATTATTGTTAATCTTGGAGATGAGCTTTTGCCATTTGATTGATTAATTGAGGCACCAATCAAGAAACAAATGGTCATTGTTTTACGTTATATGGACAAGAAAGGTTATGTGGTTAAGCATTTTCTTGGTCTTCTTTATGGTTATGAGAATGTTACTTTATCACTTAAGGGTGATGTGGATCAACCATGGTTTGTAGTGTCGGCCGATACTGATCCAATACGATCGATACCGATACGGTTTGGCATCTCGATCCGATATTGACCAATACCCGATAATGACCGATATCGACATTTGGGGTCTCTTTTACGGTCAATTCGGCAAAAAAATCGAACGAAAACGACCAATCATCAAGGGTGTAAATGCATAGTAAGTTGTAAAAGCATGTAAAACAAGAAAATTTATCTATCGCATGTAAACCAATCGGCAATGGTGACTATTATTTCATTCAATTTCAAAATTACTAAGAAACAACACTGGAGACACTTAAAATTATGCCTAAATGTATGAAATATATTTTCTAAAATGTTAACAACTTATTAATAATTATTTGCTTTCCGATACCAAAAAATTCGATACTCCGATCCGAAACTGCCGATATTGCCGATACCGTCGATCCTGATGCTCATAGGAATGGTCCGATACCGATTCCGATACTGATACTATGAACCTTGATCAACATTTGTAAGACATAGGGTAGGTTCCTCAAGAATAAGGGAACAAGGATACAATGGGGCAAGTAAAATGCAAGGTTCGCAGTATCAGTTTCGGAATCAGATCCTTCCTATGAGTATTTGGATCAGTGGTTTAAGATTGGAGTATACGATTTTTTTGTATCAAAAAATATATATTAATATATCAGTGTTCTAAAAGGCGGTCTAGGCGTCCGCCTAGGCGGGCGCTAGGTGCCCGGTGCCCATCCGATGTCCGCCTAGATCCCCTCCCCCCCCGACGTCCGACTATGCATATTTTGGGGTTTTATGGACTTCTTCTACAATTTTCAGTAGATTTTTTTGGATTTTTTTATTTTGTTTTAAAACCGCCTAGATCTAGGCAGCCGCCTAAACGACCGCCTGGGTGACCTAGGCGCTAGGCGGCGAATGCCCGTCCGACTATTGTCTAGCGCTTTTCACAACCTTGTAATATATTACTAAAAATTTAGAAAAAAAATATTTATGCATTTATAGTTTTATACATAATTTTAAGTATTTGTTGTTGTTGTTTCTTAGTAGTTTTTAAATTGAATGAAATAGTAGTCACCCTTACTAATTGATCTACCTGCGATAAATAAGTTTTTTTTTTCATTTACATGTTTTTAACCACCATAATATGATTTTACACCCTTGTTGATTGGTCTTTTTTGTTTAATTTTCTCTGCTGAATTGATTGAGAAAGAGACCAAATGTCACTATTGATAGCGGTCGATATCGAATCGGAACATGTCAAACCGTATCGGTATCGGTCGATATTGCAAACTATGAAATGTAAGCAAATTCTAATGAATTTTAAAGTTGATTGCAAGGGAGAATTAAAGTCACTACTACATTGATTGTTTTGCTCATCAACTTCAATTAACAATTGTTATTGCAAAAAAAAGTATGTTGAAACTACCTCTCTTTAAAAGATCAACAAAACATAAGCAACCCCCTAATTCTAGACAAAAAGACCTGCACTTTGGTTTATAGTTTTGTCAAATGTTTTTGGTGCGACATGCAAACGAAGGGAAATTCTTCAAGAAAGTCACACTAGAGAAGCATTACTAACGATAAAATTTATAGTTGTCGTGGGAGATATCAAGAAACTTCTTACAATGGTAAGGGGATACTTGTTGGGGCTCATACTATAACAATAAACTAAGTTTCTTTACTATGTTTTCTTCAGTGATTGAAGTCCTTGAAATTGTCGGGAAAGATGGAACATAATCAAAGCAAATAGTTGAAGCATATATGTTTTTTATATCCAACCTTTTGATATATACTGAGTTACTAGTGAATCGTCAAGCACTACAATGAAGTGATCAAGACATTATAGATGCTATGATACTAGTTAAAAATGTTTAAGCAACAACTACAATTGATGAGAGATGGAGACCTGTATATAACATTTAAAATGTCAAAAAGCTTCTTTATATGGAGCAAAACTTCAAAAGATAATCCTCCATTGTTCATTTTCCATATCTAACACAATTTAAATAATATAATAAAAAACACTATAGCACCACAATTAAGAAAATAATAATATGCCATACAACAAGTATATATAAACAGTTATAAACATTAAATCCTTAGGACCTTATCAATCAAACACTTAACCTCAATATTCATAACTAATTAAACATTTATTCACCAAATATACTAGATGAAAATTATAACTAAATCAATTGAAACCCATTATTAAATGCATAAATGAAAAAGAAATAATATTGATATTTCAACTCAGTTTTCGTTTCATACATACTGCACAGTTTCCTCTCGATATTATTCCTCAGATAGTCAAATAGGTCTCTAATTGTCCCAAAATCTCTTTGTAATTGGACAAAAATAAAAAATAAAAAAACATTAAGAAATATGGAACCAAGTAACTAAAATAACAAAGATTGAAGAAATTCTTACTATTGTAGCCACGAACTCACAACCGAATTTGATTCACATCCCGTCGAGGAGGACCAGAAAAAGAGGAAGGTGGGTTGTCCTTTATAGGATTTATAATTAATAAATTGGTTTTGGAATTTTGGGGCATAAGTGGGACGAATTGGTTGTGGATTGAGCAATGGAATATGGAAACGACGCTGCTATTTGGACCGCCATGGGGCTGGCCCGCGGCGCGTCGGCATTGGCCTCCCGGTTCGGGGTGGGCCTGTGTTAGCGGGGGGGGGGGGGGGGGGGGGGGGCATGGCTGGACGCCCTGCGGGCGGTCAAAATAGACTTTCCGATATGGAAAAGTTATTTTTGTGGACACGGGTGTAGTTAGGTTTTAGTGTCCATTTAGTGTTTCATCAAATGGCTGGAACAAAAGTAGTCTTTGGATTTTTCTTTAGCATGAGATGGGTGGGAAATGTTTGGTTCGCGAATCAAGGCCATGGGAAAGACCAGTCATTTTTTTCTTGTGTTTGGATGTCGAAGGAAATGAGCATGAAAGGAAATTGATTACCAAAAGAAAAGAAAATAGTGGGTGGGGGGGGGGGGGGGGGGATGGTTCCCCCACTCATCCTATGGATTCACTTCTCCACCCTCAATTATTCACTTTCCCTCCCAATATCCTGGGCCTTTCCAAACACCGGAAAGGAAAATTAATGGGAATTGCAATTTCCCAAAGAAAAGAAAAGAGCAAAGAATTGATTTCCTTCCTTTCCTTAATGCGAACCAAACGAGGCCTTACTCTTTTAGCACATTGGATGATGACACGATAATCTTAAGGTAGGTCACTTGTAATATTGTACTACCAATCTTAGAATTCTTAACAATCTATGGGGGCACATGACCCCGGATCTACCTATCTACATGTTTGGTTCTAGATTCATGTTTGGACTTTGCGAAAAATTAGCCTTTAGATTTATGCATGCTGCATTTTCAGTTAGTTCTGTAATTTTGAATAATTTTATATTACCTATAATGTACTGAATTCATGTTTTTAATTCTTTAGTAAGTCATTTCCCTTTGTGCACTGTATGTGTCATGACCCGATCACAATATACTGGGTCTAGTCTGATAATGCCCAGCATGCACCGTTGTGAGATGACGACAGTAAACTGTGTCAATCAGTAGCAACGCAGGAATAGCATTCTAAAAACGGAATAAAAACTTTATTAAACATTTGAAATGAAACTAGAGTCTAAGTAAAACAAACATAAACAGAACAAATATCCAGTTGTTACAACTTGTTTATTTATTACAACTTCTAGAAAGGAAAGGGACTAAACAGACAGGTACAACTAGGACTCTTGGTTCTTCTGTCCTGGTTCAGCTAACTCCTTGGAACCCAAGTTGGATCCGTAGTAAGAACTATAGGCCAGCTCCCCGTCGTCGCAATCACATAAAATATTGGTCTCCAGTCAGGAGGGGAATAAGAATATACAAATTCATTCCAGCATCTTATTTAATAATTAAAATGAGATAAGAAACGGTTTATAACATACATTTATTTTTCTAAATAATAATTAAGGAAACAATTATGCAATAAATATCTAGAAATGAAATGATGCAATATAACTAGCAATAGTGTGTGAGCGCGTAACATCCTGTGGCCGGCTAGGGATGGAGGCAACAAGTATTCTAGTGAACACGGTCCGGCTTCGGCCCAAGTGGGTTGGACTTCCGCTATCCACAGTATGCAGTAGGGGGGCTTTGACCACAGGTGTTAACACTACTCCCCAAACCCTGAGTCAATGAGTCAGTCAAGCAGTCAGCATGATCCGAAAGGGATCCCGTGAGTCAAGTGTCGATACAGTAGTTCTACTATGCAATGAATTTAATTATTAACTAAAATACAAGTTTGGGTAAGTATGAACTTGTCTTGGTGTTCCCGGTGCTGTAGGTGACGACATGAAATATCAGACTAAGTCTCTACACTGAAAACCTACATTAACGAAATATAACTTAGTTGCCAACCTACGGTTGCTACAATCCTAATTAACATATTAATGACGATAACGTCTAGGCTCTAAAATCACTGATAGTTTTAATAAGGCAAATATTTAATTATAAAAATATTTTAGAGAGCTCTGAGTTAATAATATAAGAAAATTACGGTTTTTGTTAATAAAATAGTAAAATTTATTATTTCTTGTAAATAGTGCGAGAAATATTATACTTAATTTATTAGTAGATAACAAAAGGTTTTTCGTAAACTAATATTATAATAGAATTACTTATATAAAATACTTGGAAATCTTTTGAAATTAAATAGTATTTATTTACATAAACTATACGAAATATTTTAATAGATATTTTTAAATAGGAAAACCATTTTTAATAGTTATAATATTACAAGAATCTTTTATTTAGAAATAACTAATATTTTTGGAAATATAATTAAGGTGGTAATGAACTACTAATAAAACATTAACTATTACTATTAGTAATGTGAATATTACTATTTCAATTAAATAAATAATAAAAATTAGGTTTTTATTTTATAAGTGGAATTGATATTTTTGTTAGGTATAATCTATACAAAAATACTCTTTTTGATAACAAAATCAATTTGGGAAGATAACTAATATGTTATCCAAAATAGTAAATAAATGGTTTTTGCTTAAAAATACTATTCCTTATATTAAAAATAGGCTTTTGACATGAAACTAATTTTGAAATCACTCTAGCATTTTATTTACGTAAAAAATATCGGCAATATAATTAATGATATTCTTAAATCTAAAATAATGCGATTAATACGATAATATAATCGTAATTAAATGCTAAATCTAGTAACTTGCTAATTAATATCACACTATATATATTGCGGCATAATTATACTAGTAATAATTTAACCATCACATAATTAATTATTAGAAATCTATTACAAATCATAAGGTCATTAATAGGAAACTATCTATCTATCCCGGAATTACAAAGCTTTATTCTGTCAATTATGGTCGGAACAGAAAAAGGTTTTGCATTCTGTAAATTAAACAAAGGTTTCAGGAGCTTACCGGAAGGCTGTTGACGGACTACTGAGGGGAGGCCTCGGACTCGGGTCGTGCAAGGGCGACGGAACAGGCACGGACGCACGCGGAATGGAACGGCGCGACGTACGCGGGGCGCACGCGGGCGTGGTAGTGTGATGGAGCGCGCGCGGGGCACGCGCTGGTGCGCGGGGGCACTGGTCGGCGGGCAAGGCCGGGCTGGCTCGCAGAGCGCGGGGAACATGCTGGTCGGCGCCAGCAGTCTGGCTCCGGGGGTCGGCGGCCGGGCATGGGGTCGCCTGCGGTCGCAGGATCGGTCGGCCGGTCGAAACTGTGGTGTTTAAACGCTCGGGACGTCGTGGGGTGCGTCGTCAGTTTTGGGAGTGGGTGAAAGTGGAAGGAGATATGGAAGCTTTGTGAAGGTGGTAAGGGAAGAGGTTCTGATCTTTCTGGAGGCGACATGTTTTGAAGATATTACGTAGGGAGAGGGAGAGGTGTACGTGGGGTGTGATCTGCGGAAGGGATGGATCTGAGCGGGGAAGTGGATAGACCGGGTGGCTTAAGTCAAATGGGTTTGGGTTGCGGGTTGGGTTAAACCTTGGGCTTTAATTTACGGGCTAATAAAAAGACTTTAATAAAGGCTTAGCCGAAAATCTAATTAAGAGGCCACAATCATTTATAATAATAATTATAATAATAATACACACATCATCTACCAATAGCCAAAAGCGTTATAAAAATCCGTTTATTAATAATCCATAATTTGTGGGTTTTACAAGCTTCTTCCTTAGTAAAATTTCGTCCTCGAAATTTCAATGGCACGATAGACACGGTTAAGAAAATCCGAATAAGGAAAATTTGATTGACCAGTTGAGTTTAGACATAAAGTCGAATCTAGTCATGACTAGGAGAATAAATTATCCAGACACGATCACCAAGGCATGATTAAAATCAAGATTTAGACACAATCAAGGTAGAATCGATATGGTTCGATACGATTAGAAATACAAAAATGGTATGACCAATTTAAAATTTAAGCAGGGTACAAAAAACATTTAGACATGTTAATCAAAGTTTAATCATGATCAGAAAATGATTTGCACGATTAGGGATAGATTCGAAGCATTTAGGCACGATCAAGTTCGAGGCATAGTCAAAATTCTAGGCAAACACGATAAATTCTAGGTATAATCAAGATACGATCAAACCTAAGCATGTTTAAGAATACATTCGTAATATAAGCAAAATCGGAATTATCTAGACATGATCAGAGATATAATTGAAATATTGTTGCGATCAAAAGTCCTTTTAGGTAGGAGTAAAATATAGGCACGATTAAAATATAATCAAACTGTCACAAAAAAGAGAGGATGAAAATCAAATGATGTTTCGTGAATAGAGGAGGAAAGAAAGAAAAGGACATCAATGGTTTGCTGAGAAAGCATAAAATAATGAAATCTACTAAAATGAGGGACTATATAAAAAATACCAAATCAAATTGGAAGGAGAGTATAAGGATTTGTGACTCGGGAAAAATCAACAATTGTATGATAATAGGATTCTGAAGATAATTAGAATAATATAGTTATGGTAGAAATATAATTGGATAAGATGCTTCCTTTGAGGACTGAGTGATGATCAAATGGTGGTAGAAAGGATATCGAATCACTATTTCAAGGGTCAAAAGGCGTTTTAAGATAGGATATGAAGTTATATAACTTACAAGATAATCATCTCCTTAACATCCCGTGCAGAACCAATCTCTAACTTGCTAAACTAGCTAAACTCTCAGTATCTACAGAAAACTAAAACAACTGCCAATGCACTATAACTAATATGAGTCTCCAACATTTGATAGTCTTTCAACAATCCTTTACTTGCATGTCAATGCTTTTGTCTCAATTCCTTACTACTACTTGATACTACTATCTTTCCTTGGAATCCTTCCTTCTTTTCGGTCCTGAATAATCCCTCTATGGGTTATATCCATCCTTTATGTAGAATAATCTTCAAAAATTAATTCCTTTGGGTGTTTCTCAACTTGATCCTTATAATCCCACGCTTACTCCTTCTGTGGAAAAATCTTATCAAATCCTAGTCTTCTATCACCAACCTTTGATTACCTACGACTTCTCCCATCCTGCCATATAACTTCTTTTCTTAATCATAAAATTGAAAATCATCACATTCCTTCATTCGTTCAAATCCAATACCCAAACACTAGTAAGCACCACTAATAATTCTATCCTAAATGAACCACAATTTATAATTCTCTCCAGACTAACTTGCTTACCATGTGCCTTGTCATACTACCCTTTTCTATCCTTAGCTATCTAATCTCATTGGAAAAATATCGATCCTCTAAGGATGCTTTTACCAGAATAATATAATAAGGTTGCTAGGTGACTATCTAGGTTTTTCCCGTATATAACTATCACTAACTATATATATATATAGCTACAAAAAAAAAATATACCTATCCACAAAATATATGCAACACACTAAAATTGAACCTTGAAAGAGATTGAGCCAATAGAGATTGATATGTCCTAATAAGTTCTAGGAAAATCAAGTATAATTTTATAGGAATCCTCTAATCAGGCAAAAGTCAGAATAATTTGATGGTGTTAAAAAGACAACTATAGTATGGATATAGTCTTAATAATATTCAGAAACCAAATATATCCGAAGTCACTTTGCCTCAAATTTATGCCTCGTCAGAGTGCACCTGGCTGCAGTAACTTGAATAATGATAGGTTACCGAGTAGTCTATCAACTTTACCCATTTCTTGGCTGAATAACATAGGAGATAAACATGATGCATTTAGGACATAGTCTCAATAATATCCGAAAACTTATGAACATGTGAAATCACTTCAACTTAGAGTATATGCCTCGCCAGTACGCATCTGGCTGCAGTATACTCGCAGTTTACATAATTCAGATAAATGGCTGCAAAGCATATGTGCGAAGCCATATTAGGTTACTGAATATTTTCTCAACTTTGTCCATGAAAATTTCAAAGGGGTAGCTCAAAAATTCAAAAGTTTTCAAATGACTAAAGAAAATTCAATAATAGAATGGAATCAATTCTCTGACCGTTCCTGTTTCATGATACTCAAGGATTGAGTTTAGAAGCTTTCTAGGCCTTGAGTTGATCAAGAAGTTGCCTAGAGCAGTGTTCTAAAAAGCGGGATTAGGCGGCGCCTAGGCGCTGGGCGGCACGGCGGCGCCCAACTTTGGGCCGGAATCGGCCCCCAGGCGGGCCAGGGAGAAAGGCGGGCCTGGACGGCCGCATAGGCGCTCGAGGCGGTGGGGCGGCCGCCTAGGCGGACTTGTTCGTGGCCGGTGGGCGGCCGCCTAGGCGGGTTCCAAATTTTTTTGAATTTTTCTTTAAGTGATCAGGATTCAGGACCCGTCCCGAAATCCGAAACCCGAAACCCGAAGAAGAAGAAACAACAGCAGTAGCTAGCAGCTTCCAAAAAAAAAAACAACAGCAACAACGAAACAAAAGAGAGGAAGGAAGAAGAAGCAGCAGAGGAAGAAGAAGAAATAGCAGAGGGTAGAAGGAGGCAGCAAACAAAGGACAAAGGTTAGGGTTCTCACCTTCTCTTCTTCTCCATCTTCATCTTCTCTTTTCTTTCTTTTTCTTTCCCTTTTTCCCTAGCCGGTTAGGGCTCTAGCAGCTTTTTTGTCTTTTTTTTTATTGGCAATGGCGAGCAGCATATTTATGACCCCCTTTTTTTGATTGGCGAGCAACATATAACAGCAAAAGCTTTTTTTTTATCTGGATTTTCTTTCTTTGCTTGTCGAGCAAATGAAAATATTCTCGATCCTTGGAATAACTTAGGAAATAACAATCAATATTGAAATTATTTTTGGAAAATAATTTCTTTGGAAGATTCGTGAATTAGCTAAGTTGAACCAATTCTTTTGGTAATATTTAACTTTGGAGCCTTATGGTTTCAGAAGAATTTGGTTCGGGATTGATTCCAAGAAAGTCAATTGGAAATAAGGTCAAGACAAATGGTTGGATACACTAGTCGTAGAAATACTTTTGGTATATAAGAGTTTATTAGGTTTGCTAAAGGAGAATTGAAAAACCTAATCGTAATTCATAAATAGCGAAAGAGTATAGATCCTAAGGGATGCTAGAGTCTGATAAAGATATGGAGGAAAATAACCCCTGAAAGCCATGGGACACTAAAAGATACATAAAATCTAGAAAATACTATAGGCAGTAAAATATACGATCATACAATCGGCCTATGCTGTGATGAGTTATAAGCAAGATAACCTATGAAACTATAAGCAAGCAAAAATAGATTTTATAAAACAGATAATTTCGGCCCTATGTTGTGACATGGTGAAAATAGTTCAACTGTTCTAACTGTTTCTAGAGTCTGTTTTCCTAAAGTCATTCTTAAATCTAAGGTCAGATTGCAGGACTGCATATTTGTCTAGACTAAGTTGACTAGGCCAATTTTGCAGAACTTGGACCTGCATGGACCACCACTGAAAACATGTCACGACCCGATCCCAATATACTGGGTCCAGTCGGATCATGTCCAGCCTGCACCGTTGTGAGACGGCGGCAGTAAGCTGTGTCAATCAGTAGCAACGCAGGAATAGCATTCTAAAAACGGAATAAAAACTTTATTAAATATTTGAAATGAAACTAGAGTCTAAGTAAAGCAAACATAAATAGAACAAACATCCAGTTGTTACTACTTGTTTATTTATTACAACTTTTAGAAAGGAAAGGGACTAAACAGAAAGGTGCAAGTAGGACTGTTGGTTCCTCTGTCCTGGTTCAGCTAACTCCTTGAACCCAAGTCGGGTCTGTAGTAAGAACTATAGGCCAGCTCCTCGTCGTCGCAATTACCTAAAATATTAGTCTCCAGTCAGGAGGGGAACAAGAATATACAAATCCATTCCAGCATCTTATTTAATGATTAAAATGAGACAAGAAATAGTTTATAACATACATTTATTTTTCTAAATAGTAAATAAGGAAACAGTTATGCAATAAATATCTGGAAATGAAATGATGCAATCTAACTAGCAATAGTGTGTGAGCGCGTAACATCCTGTGCCGGCTAGGGATGGAGGCAGTAAGTGTTCTAGTCAGGGACGGAGCCAGGACTCGAGTTGGACAGGGGCCGAACACGAAAGTTATTGAACCATGTTAAAAAAAATTCGGTAACTACATAATTTTTTATAGCAAAAAATATATTTTGTCCCTGGTTAATAGTATGTATCATATGAAAGTAAAAGCTGAGTGCATGCATGGCATTTAAATATTGATACTAGCAACTCTTCAATTATCTGTTGGTAGGAAAAATACAATTTAAATGTACAAAATTAAAATAGTTTAGAGCATCTCCAACCATATTGTCTTGTTTTTTGTTGTGATTCCTATGTGGCATGAGGCACAAGACAATGTCTTTCCTATGTGGCAAGATAATATTCACACAAGACAATGAGATAAAAAAGTGTTCTCCAATGCAAAAGTTTGAGAAGACAATAAAATTACTTTTTTCCAACTTTTCCACTTCTTCATTTTTTTATAAATATTTTTATTCATAAATGATGATGTGGAAGTAAAGCATTGTGAAGCCTATTATCTAGATCTAGACAACCAACTTCACATTGTCTTTGACATGTCATTGTCATGTCAACTTCACAATTTATTTCACATTTGCATTGGAGAAGGAATTTTGAAATAAGAAGTGGTAATTCCTATGTGGCAACCATTTTTTTTCAAACTCACAGTGGGTTGGAGATGCTCTTATAGTTTGTTTGTTTGTAGAAACTAATAACTCCTTTAACTGTTAATTATATAATATTTGTCTAAAGCAATGTCCATACTATCAATAACTACAATATTTTTTTTAGACTTTTTTTTGAAAGTCAGGGGGCCAGGGCCCCCTTTGGCCCTAGCATAGTTTCGTCCCTGGTTCTAGTGAACACGGTCCGGCTTCGGCCCAAGTGGGTTGGGCTTCCGCTATCCACAGTGATGCAGTAGGGGGGCTTTGACCACAGGTGTTAACAGTACTCCCCAAATCCTGAGTCAATGAGTCAGTATGATCCGAGAGGGATCCCGTAAGTCAAGTGTCGATACAGTAGTTCTACTATGCAATGAATTTAATTATTAACTAAAATATAAGTTTGGGTAAGTATGAACTTGTCTTGGTGTTTCCGGTGCTGTAGGTAACGACATAAAATATCAGACTAAGTCTCGAGACTGAAAACCTATATTAACGAAATATAACTTAGTTGCCAACTTACGGTTGTTACAATCCTAATTAACATATTAATGACGATAACGTCTAGGCTCTAAAATCATTGATAGTTTTAATAAGGCAAGTATTTAATTATAAAAATATTTTAGAGAGCTCTGAGTTAATAATATAAAAAAATTACGGTTTTCGTAAATAAAATAGTAAAACTTATTATTTCTTGTAACTAGTGCGAGAAATATTATACTTAATTTATTACTAGATAATAAACGGTTTTTCGTAAACTAATATTATAATAGAATTACTTATATAAAATACTTGGAAATCCTTTGAAATTAAATAGATTTATTTACATAAACTATACAAAATATTTTAATAGATATTTTTAAATAGGAAAACCATTTTTAATAGTTATAATATTACAAGAATCTTTTATTTAGAAGTAACTAATATTTTTGAAAATATAAATAAGGTGGTAATTAACTACTAATAAAATATTAACTATTAATTTTAGTAACGTGAAAATTACTATTTCAATTAAATAAATAATAAAAATTAGGTTTTTATTTTATAACTGGAATTGATATTTTTGTTAGGTATAATCTATACAAAAATACTCTTTTCGATAACGAAATCAATTTTGGAAGATAACTAATAGTTTATCCAAAATAGTAAATAAATGGTTTTTGCCAAAAAAATACTATTCCTTATATTAAAAATAGGCTTTTGATATGAAACTAATTTTGAAATTACTCAGCATTTTATTTACGTAAAAATATCGGCAATATAATTAATGATATTCTTAAATATGCGATTAATACGATAATCGTAATTAAACGCTAAATCTATTAACTTGCTAATTAATATCTCACTATATATATTGCTGCATAATTATACTAATAATAATTTTACTATCACATAATTAATTATTAGAATTCTATTACAAATCATAAGGTCATTAATACGAAACTATCTATCTATTCCGAAATTGACAGAGCTTTATTCTGTCAATTTCGGTCGGAACAAAAAAATATTCTGCATTCTGTAAATTAAACAGAGGGTTTCGGGGACTTACCGGAAGGCTGTTGATGGAGTACCGAGGGGAGGCCTTGGACTCGGGTCGCGCAAGGGCGACGGAACGGGCACAGACGCACACGGAACGGAACGACGCGGCGTATGCTGGAGCGCGCGCGGGGCAAGCGCTGGTGTGCGGGGGCGCTGGCTGGCGGGCGAGGCCGGGCTGGCGCTGGCCGGCATGGGCTGGTCGGGCCGGGAGATGGCGCGGCAGCGCGCACGGGGAGCGGCCGGCTGCTGGCGCGTGGGGCGCTGCCAGGCTGGCTCGCAGAGGGTGTCTAAACGCCCGGGACGTCGCGGGGTGCGTCGGTGCGTCGTCAGTTTTGGGAGTGGGTGAAAGTGGAAGGAGATATGGAAGCTTTGTGAAGGTGGTGAGGGAAGAGGTTCTGATCTTTCTGGAGGAGACATGTTTATGAAGATATTACGTAGGGAGAGGGAGAGCCGGAGAGGGAGAGGGGTACCTGGGGTGTGATCCGCGGAAGGGACGGATCTGAGCGGGGAAGTAGGATAGACCGGATGGCTTAAGTCAAATGGGTTTGGGTTGCGGGTTAGCGGGTTGGGTTAAACCTTGGGCTTTAAGTTACGGGCTAATAAAAAGGCTTTAATAAAGGCTTAGCCAAAAATCTAAATAAGAGGCCACAATCATTTATAATAATAATTTTAATAATAATACACACATCATCTACCAATAGCCAAAAGCGTTATAAAAACCCGTTTATTAATAATCCAAATATTGTGGATTTTACAGTATGTGCCTTTGAATCAGTAGAGTTATTTAATCTGAACATCCACTTGTAGCTTAGCATTCTTCTCTTTTGGTTTATATGGATTGCAGGCTTGCAGGTGCAGCACTTGTTTCTCCAGTTGCCAACTATTGGTGGTCTGGTTTCCCTGCGAAATTATCTAAAGAAGCTTACAACCAGCAACCTGTTCCAGACCAATGGGCACTCAGAGTTGCTCACTATGCTCCTTGGTTGACATACTGGTGGAACACCCAGAAGTGGTTTCCTTCTTCATCTGTTATAGCTCAACGTCCTGAACTTTTATGTTCTGCAGACTTAAAGGTCTTGTCTAAGTTGGCCAGTGATGCTCAGAGTCCTCCGCCTATGGTATGATTTTTTGAATTTCCATGAATCTCTCTCTTATGATTATAATATAAGAAAAGCCAATCTGTTATGAAATAGATGTGGATATCGTTATTGGAATTGGGAAAAAAAGACTTGCTACCTTAGTAGATCAACATAGAACTCAATCCCCAATGCATTTCTGCACTTATTGGTCAGATATCAGCCACCTACATATTATGTACATGTGGCTCTAGCATTCCTCTTAAGAAATACTTCACAAGTTCTGGAGGTAAAAAATTATCCAAATTAGGATTGTTTGGTTGGCTGCAAAAAGTGCGGGTAGAAAGAAAATTGTATTGCAACAAGAATACCTATTCAGATGTTTTAAAATTTTGTATATTCCTCTTTGTGAAAGCAAACAAGATCTGACTCATTTTTGGGGAAAACAGACTCGGAGAAGATCAGTTCTTCCGGGCAGATCTTCTATCAATCAGAAATGTAATGTAAATAGAAGACAATCTAGGTTGTCTAATCGAGATACTTATTGTGCATTGATTTTCTTGATTATCGTATTGTTTATCATGTATTAATTTGCTTGATTATTGTATCGTGTATCAAAAGATGCATTGTTTTATTGACCAGAGTATAATGGTACACATATAGATAATTTTGACACGTTGAATAATAAGGAGCATCATCGAGAATTAAGGTAAAATCTCATAAAGTCAGCAATTAACAAGAAAATTATAACAATAGAAACAAAAAAAGATGACGTTCCTCTATTTTTTAGAAAACCAGTTCTCTTAATTGTTTAAAAGTTCTTGAGATACTAGATGCTATCATTGGAAATGTCGGACATCATCGTTAAAGATGCTAGAAATCGATGAAGGATGCTGGAAAGAAGATGATCCTCCAAGGAATTTGCTAGGAAGAAGAGTTGGTTTATGAAAAAGAAGTTAAAAAGGGTCATAGGCTATGGGTGGGAGCTAGGTGTAGGCCAGGGTGAGCAATTTCCCTTACTTTTTTTTGAAAGTTTCCTTTTATATAGATTATCTAATTAATTTACCACATATAATCATCCCATCAGTTGTTGCCACTTGCCCCATATTGCTTTACTTAAATTTTTAACAACCTAACCCATATTCTGTCATTAAAGACTCTCTTGTGGGCTAGTTCACACTAGATATAGTGTAGAAAATAATGTTTGGATAATTTTTATTGATGGACTACTTCACTACTTATAGGGAGTCTAGCTCCTCTACATACTCGATATTCCGATGTGGGACTAAAAGTCCCTTATTGATTCTCAACACTCCCCCTCAAGATGGGCGATAGATATTGATCATCCACATCTTGTTACATAGCTTCGTCAGACTTAATGAACTAAGACCCTTAGTCAGACAGTCTGCAACTTGTTCTTCTGAGCGGACATGGTCAATCTTCAGTATCCCTTGTTCTAGCTTCTCCTTAATGAAGAATCGATCAATCTCGATGTGCTTCGTTCTGTCGTGCTGAACTGGATTGTTAGCTATACTTATTGCAGCTTGACTATCGCTCAGAAGACGTAATGGTGCTCTCTTGTCCAGCTTCAACTCTGTCAGCAACGCTTTCACCCACAGCAACTCTGACACTCCCAGAGCCATTGCTCTGTATTCTGCTTCAGCTGTCGACCGTGCTACCACTGACTGTTTCTTGCTTCTCCATGAGACCAGATTTCCTCCTACAAAAACACAGTATCCCGTGGTAGACCTTCTGTCGTCTATGCAGCTTCGCCCAGTCTGCATCACAGTATCCCTCAACTTCTATGCGTCTATTCTTCTTGAACCATAGCCCCTTTCCCGGCGTTCCTTTCAGATATCTCAAGATCTGAAATATTGCTTCCATATGACCCTTTCTTGGATCATGCATGTAGCGACTCACTACACTCACCGCAAATGAGATATCAGGGCGAGTGTGTCCCAGATAAATCAATCTCCCTATAAGTCTTTGATATCTTTCACGATCAACAGGCTCTCCTGCTTCTGCTCCAAACTTACACTTCTGGTCAATTGGAGTGACGGCTGCTTTGTATCCCAGCATCCCTGTCTCCTTCAGCAGATCTAGTGCGTATTTTCTTTATGATAGAACAATTCCCTGTTCGCCTTCACACACTTCGATACCTAGAAAGTACCTCATCGCTCCTAAATCCTTCACCTCAAACTCCTTCGCGAGTTTTGACTTCAGCTTAGTGATCTCGACTTCATCATCACCTGTGATCACTATATCATCCACATATACAGCAAGTATAGTGATGTGGCCTCTTGCATGCTGGAGGAAGACCGTATGATCTGCATTTGTTTGACGGTATCCCATGCCTGTAACAGCCTTTCCGAATCTGTCAAACCAGGCTCGAGGAGATTGCTTGAGCCCGTATAGCGACTTCTTCAGTTTACACACCTTTCCTTGCGACGTTCCTCCGTCTGATTCCGTCGCGTAGCACCCTGGCGGGAGCTCCATGTATACTTCTTCTTGCAAGTCCCCATGAAGAAAGGTATTCTTCACATCCAGCTGGTATAGCTTCCACTCATAGTTTGCTGCATTGGAGACCAGAGTTCTCACGGTGCTCATTTTTGCTACTGGGGCAAACGTCTCATCATAGTCTATGTCATATGACTGTGTGAATCCTTTTGCAACCAACCTTGCCTTGTACCGCTCTACTTTTCCTTCTGGCGTCTCTTTCACTGTGTATACCCATTTGCATCCCACAGCTTTTTTCCCTTTTTGTAATGGAACCAGCTCCCATGTCTTATTTTTCTCCAGTGCCCCAAGTTCTTCCATCATTGCAGCTTTCCACCTTGGATCTTTCTTTGCTTCCTGCCAACACTTGGGTAACGAAGTAGAGTCTAACGATACAATAAAGGCTCGATAATTCGAAAAAATGTTAGAATAAGACAAAAAGTTGGCAATGTCATGTTCGTAATTATCAAAACGAGCAGGAGTCTTACCCGCATTGATGCGAGAAGATCTCCTTAAGGGAGCAATAGGTGGTGGAGAGATTATACCATCCGAGTCGGAGAGATCCGCATCAGAATCCGAGTGATTCAGTGCGGGGGCAACATCTTCAAGAGTTGGAGCAGGAGTAGACGAGGGACTTGATACAGTAGGCACAGGGCACGACATAGGCACAGTACTGGACTTCTGTTGTCTCCTTCTGTAGACTTGAAGCTCCTTTTCCCTTGTCTGTTGCTCCCCCTGCGTAACATATGTATCTTCTTCTTCATTCTCTGTATCTGAGTCACTGTGCTCTCCCCCTTTCGTCCAGTTTTCTACAACCGGACACGGAACCGATCCGACAACTACATTTGGGCTTATTATCTTCCCCTCACATCTAACACCATCTGTGTTAGGTGTGTCACCAAATGCTGAACCTTCATCCGAACCATAGTATGGTTCGAGTTCTCTGAATGTAACGTCCATGCTTACAAACATCTTCCACTCGACTAGAATCCAACAGGCATATCCCTTCTGAGTTGCTGTGTAACAGACAAAGACACATTTAACTGCTCTAGGATCCAGTTTGCCAACGCCTGGCCTATTATCTTGGACAAAGCACACACATCCAAAAACTTTCGGTGGAACAGTGTATGTAGTTGCCCCAGTAAGCATCTCCAACGGTGTCTTCCAGTCCAATACTTGAGATGGCATTCTGTTGATGAGATAAGAGGCTGTCAATATAGCCTGCCCCCATAAGTGTTTCGGGACATTCATAGCCAGCATCATCGTCCGTACGACATCCAGCAGGTGTCTGTTCTTTCGTTCAGCCACACCATTTTGTGCCGGAGTATAAGCACATGAAGTTTGATGTAGTATTCCATGAGTGGAAAAATACTCAGCAACCCTCTTATTAGTATACTCCGTCCCATTGTCAGACCGAAAACACTTAATTTTAGCGCCATATTGTGTTTCCACACGGCGATGAAAGTCCCGAAAGGCCTCAAGGACGTCACTTTTATTCTTCATAAGGTAGATCCATGTCACGCGGGTATAACAATCAATAAAGGTGACGAACCATCGAAAACCATTAATTCCGGTTGTAGGACAAGGGCCCCATACGTCCGAATGTATCATGTCAAAAGCAGCTGAACTCCTATTCCCCGAGCTTACATACGAGCTTCTGGTATGTTTTTCCAACTCACTAGCATTACAAAATAACTTCGCTTTATTAGCCCTTTGATATAAGAACGGATACATTCGACTAATAACTTTAAAAGAGGAATGACCGACACGCTGGTGGTGGAGTAGCAAGTCGGCTTCAACACTGTGACAGGAAGCTTCTGGTTGTGCGTCTGCTACCAAGGATGCCAATGCGATGTCCAGTCCAGTCCTGTCTAAATACCACAGCCCTTATGCCATGTGCCAGTCCCAACTCGTCGTCCTGTCCCCTTCTCCTGAAAAGTCACCGTAGGAATGTCAAAGGAAACAATACAGTTAAGATCAAGTATAATGGCACTAATTGATAGAAGATTGACAGGAAAAAAACGGAGCATGTAAGAAATTGGTTAGAGTGATGGAAATGGTGCATGCGACAGTGCCTTTACCCATTACAGGGCTGGATGTACCATCAGCGGTCTGAATACTCTCCGGCAATGGTAGGTGAGTATAGTCCTGAAACGCACCACGGGATCCCGTGACATGGCGAGATGCCCCAGAGTCCATAATCCATCCTGGCTGATGGACAGATGCAAGAGCACGTGCAGGATTACCGGTGCTGGTTTGGGCAAAGCAAGTGATGTGATCCCCCGAGGTAGAAGATGCCCCAGGTCTGTCGGCCGAACCCAGCTTTGTGCCTCGCAACTTCTCAAGGAACTCCCGCTCAAGCGGGGTTATTTCAGCCAGTTGATTCTCTTTCCCTTCCTCCGCCAGATTTGTTTTGTGTCCTCCCCTTCTACCAGCATATCCTCCTCTACTACCACGTCGGCCTCCACGACCCCGTCCTCGATCATTAGACTGATTTCGCAAGAGTTTTGGACAAAATCGGATGTAATGTCTGGAGTCACCACAATTGTGGCAAACACCACCCACAGATGGAGGTTGATTGAAGACAGCAAGGGCAGACTTATCAACCTCGGCTTGCTCCTCCTGGTAGGAGCCATTGTTGGACATCAACTTCAGTCGAGCTTCTTCCTGTGTCATGATGGCTATAGCTTCTTCCAAGGTCGGAAGCGTGGGTTGGGATAGGAGGATATTCCGTCTCTGCTCAAACACAGGGTGTAGTCCCTTCAGGAATTTTATCATATGCTGCCGCGAAATATAAGCCAGGAACGTCTGAAAGTACTTTGCGAATGCCAGTTCGACTTGTGCATCTTCCATCCCAAGAGGATCATAATGATCCAGATCATACCAGTACTTCTTCAACAGAGCTGCGTACTCAGAGATGGTACGTTCGTCTTGGGCCACCCTATCGAGTTCATCTTGCAGTTGAAAGACCCGCATAGGGTTGCCCGAGCCGGAGTACATATCTTTTAGAGTCCGTCATATATCAGCAGCAGCCTCCATTGCCTCGACATTGCCCGACACCTGGTCAGTTAATGAGGCAGTCAACCACCCAGCCACTACGTTGTTGACAATCTCCCAAACAGCAAACTCCTTTGCGGAGTGATCGACTGGCGTCTTGGCTTGGCCAGTGACATAGCCAACCAAGCCACGTCCCTTCAGCGTCCGCATCGCCTGCTGCGACCACTTCAAGTAGTTGGACGTTCCTTCCAACTTCGTCTCCAGCTTCTCCAGCTTCCCCATTTTGTAAGGTGACGGATCCACATCAGTATGGATCACACGTGGGGTTGCCTCGGTTAATCTCTTTGATAAGATATCATCAACCAAGGAATGGGGGGGGGGTCGGCAAGAGGGGGGGTGGCCGCTGGTGTAGGTCGGCGAGGGGGGTGTCGGCGAGGGGGGGGGTCGACAGGGGGGGTAAATATATATATATTTTTTTTGTGGAGAGAGAGAGGGTTATGGCTCTGATACCATGTAGAAAATAATGTTTGGCGAGGAGGGGGGGTCGGCAGGGGGGTAAAATTTTTTGTTTTTTGTTTTTTTTTTTTTTGTGGAGAGAGAGGGTTATGGCTCTGATACCATGTAGAAAATAATGTTCGGCGAGGGGGGGGAAGTCGGCAAGAGGGGGGGGGTGGCCGCTGGTGTAGGTCGGCGAGGGGGGGGGGGGTCGGCGAGGGCGGTGTCGGCGAGGGGGGGGGGTCGGCCGGGGGGGGGGGGGGGTAAAAATTTTTGTTTTTTTTTTTTTTTTTGTGGAGAGAGAGAGAGAGAGGTTATGGCTCTGATACCATGTAGAAAATAATGTTTGGATAATTTTTATTGATGGACTACTTCACTACTTATAGGGAGTCTAGCTCCTCTACATACTCGATATTCTGATGTGGGACTAAAAGTCCCTTATTGATTCTCAACATATAGCATAATTGTGAAACAGTTATAAGTCTTTCATTTATACTTTAATATTTTCTTGTTAATCCGTTTGGTATTTTAATCAAAATTTTGCTTCTAATTTTACAAAAGAGCATCACATGTCCAAAATGGTTAGGAGAAATAAATCAGTGAATCTCAAAAACAAGTCACGAACAATGTTTAAAAAAGAAGTCAACATCTTCTGGTAGAATTTTAATTGCTTTTTGAAAATTATCATTCTTGTTGTGATTTTGTAAAGTGTAGGTTATATATATTCAAACTTTTAGGCTCATCTTCTTTTACAAAAAAATTAATTTGAAAATACTTTATTTGTTCTATAAGAAAAAAAAAAAGTCCACTAGAATAAAGTTCTGGCTCCGCCACTGGTTGACTGTATAGGGGTAATCATGTCACTTATAGTTGAAGAGTCGGGTTATAAAATCATTTAATTCGAAACCACTTAAAAGTAGTGATGATGACATACCTATCGTGTATCTTAAGCTAATGACAACAGAGCGTACAATAAATTTATTTTCATTTCCTTCGGGTTTTTTGGTGTTATATTTTGTTCTTGTGATATGATAAGATCTAATCCAATGAACATGTACAATTTGATTCGACCATACCTATATATGTAATCAAAACTTTTACGATAAGTGACTGTACACAACAAAACATTCATTAATGAAATTTAGTTTAGAGCAATCCATACTATGAATTTACTAATATTGAATTCCATATATTTACTTGTATGCTCCTTCTCACATTTGGTTTGAGGTTTTTTTTTTAATCCAAATACATGATTTTAAGGCCTTCATCACTTGGGAGTAATATTTTTGCACGGACCAGGGAGATCCAGTGCAACAAGGAATGTTCGACTCCCTCCACCGAGACATGATAGTTGGCTTCGGCACTTGGGAGTTCGACCCAATGGAGCTTGATAATCCATTTCCTAATGGTGAAGGCTCAGTGCACTTATGGCATGGCACCGACGACAGGATCGTGCCTGTTATCCTGTCACGACATGTTAGCCACAAGCTTCCTTGGATCCGCTACCATGAGCTACAAGATGCTGGTCACTTGTTCATCATGGCGGATGGCATGGCTGATACCATTGTGAAGGCTCTCGTCCTTGGAGATCATTGGTAGTCTGTTGCAATTGCAACGACGGCCCCCTTCTGACACGGTGTTGCTGTTTCCTGCGTTTTTATTGGTTTCCTATAAATTGCAGCAATATTAGTATTACATTCTATTAGAGAGTACTTTTCATAGTGGAAATCAGATTTGTCAGTGTTTAGTTTGGAAATCTATTTTAGTAAAAGGCCTACAATTGCCGCCTTCATTTGTAATAAAATCAGCTGTGCGGATGAAGTTGATTTGTAGAATTACTGCTGTATACTAAACATGATGAAGTATGAACAGCAGGTAGGACATGTACATCTTCACCTTTTTCATGTCTGGTCACAGCTCAACTTTGCTAGTGCATGAAATATTAAAAAATAAAATGTTTACCAAATGATGTAGCCTTATAGTATCATCCTCTCCAGCACTTTGTCAGCATGGACTTACTATACTTACAATTGTATATGAACAGTGTGCTGGAGTTTGATGTTTTAATTAGTCTCACATTTCTCTGAAAAAATGGGATGAATCTCTTTCATATTAATATAGCTTCCAAGAGCGTTGTTTGGCTCTTTTGAATGGGTTCTTGTCAATTCGACTACAAAAACTTGATGCGACACATTGATTCTAATAACATTGTAAAGAAACGATTCCGAACTATCTACCATTTACAAGACGTTTACTACTATGATTCATACTCAATTCAATGCTAGGATTAATTTTTTTTTTTTTTTGCTCTGATTGTGCTCGTGAGTATCTCTTTGCTACAATGAGATATATCTTGCTATCTCACGACACTCTTTTTCAGTAGTCATGTCCTTACACTCATGAACAAAATGGGGTAGCCGAGCGCAAACATTGTCATATTCTTGAGACTGCTCGTGCTCTCTTGTTATTCTCTTATGTTCCTCAAAAGTTCTGGGCACATGCCATTCTTACCTCCGTTAATCTTATCAATATCACTCATTTCTCTATTTTGTCTGGTCGGACACCTCATGATAATCTTTGTGCGCCCTCCTGATTACAATATGCTTCGCACTTTTGGGTGTACTTGTTTTGTTCTTCTTCCTGAGACTGAACGCACGAAGCTGACATCTCGATTAGCCAAGTGTATCTTACTCGGTTTTAGTTCTGAGTACAAAGGATACCGTTGTTATGATCCCTTGGCCCGTCGTCTTCATCTATCTAGCCATGTCACCTTTCTAGATGACTCTCCTTATTTTACTGTCCCACCTCCGAATGTTCATTTCTTGTTCCGTCCGCTCCAACGTATAGTGTGTCTATTGATCCTACTCCTTTTCTCCCCTCTCCTGGTATAACTCCTCCTACGATGACTCCGTCATTGTCCCATGAGGATCCTCCAGAAATTCCACCAGCCTTCGCTACACCATCTCTACCATCTATGCCTCCACCACAACTTCTCCGCCAGTCCCAACATACTCATCGACTTCCTGCACGTTTAACTCCGACTGTTTCGGCCCACCAAACAAGCTTGGTTTTCTACATTAGCCTCATATTTTCCACATTTTTATTTTTTTCTTACTGCTATCCATACTACACGAGAGCCCAATTCTTATCAACAGGTTGTTCAGTACCCTGAGTGGCAGGAGGCTATGTTAGAGGAGTTCAGAGCATTTCAGTAGACAAGTACTTGGGATGTCTTTCCACTTCCAGACAGGGTCAAGCCTATTAGTTGCAAATGGGTTTTCAAGGTCAAGTATCTACCTGATGGGTCCATTGAGCGACACAAGGCTCGTTGTCACGACCCGCACCCGAAAGTTTGGACACGAATACGTGGAGGACGTCCAGCCTACGCCGCAGAGTCGGCGATAGTAAGCTGTCAATCCTCAAGTATTTCCAAATTCAATCCAACAATAACATAAACCGAAATCTAACTCAATCACAAATACTAGAAGGTAGATATTGTCACGACCCGCACCCGCTTTTCGGATACGAGACGTGTCCAAGCCAGCCTACGTCGCAGAGTCGGCGGTAGAACGCTGTCAAGCCCGCAAGAAATAGATGCTCAAAATAAAACAATTGCTGCTCATTCACATTTCTAAATTTATTACAACAATTACATCATTTAAAAATTAAAGAAAATACAAGGTTTTATAATTAATGAAAATGGTACAACAGTTTTCTATTTCTAGGTTGACCTCAGCATACCTATGTCTTCCCAGTGCTAAGAGTGATCGAGGCTATACCTGAAAAATGTTAGTTTCCAGTCAGGAATGGAACAAGTACACAAACCGACGACAATGCGAAAACACAATAGAATTAACAAGACATGAAAATAACATATGAGATATCAAAACTGGAAGATAACTGATGACATAGCACGATAAAGAAGAAAACAAGAAAAAACTAATAAAAGACATCTATCTAGGTGGTTTGAAATATCTGTTTCGACATGTGAACGGCTAGGGGTAAATAAGGCTCATTGCACGTGTCGTGTGCAGCTGCTAGCATTCATGAAAGACACGGAGATAGTTCGGGTAGTCCACATGTCTACTAAGATATTTCTCCTCCTGACTACTCCGTGTGACGAGCGTGTCAACAAGCAGCAAGATATATGTATAGACATGAAATGAAAAGACTACTATGAATCGAGAAGCAATCAGAAAGTGCACTTGCCTGAGGTCCTTAGTTGGTGAAACCAATAACAATATACCACTCAATGAGTCACAATCAGTGAACACATGCAGAAGTCTCCAGATGCAGAAATAAATAGTACCAACGTTCTCAGAATAGTCAAATTAGCTAGGATTGCCTGTCCTTAAGTCCAATTCTGGACACAGGAGCAAAACGGTAATTTTGGGTGAAAACGATATCCGCCGTTGGACCCACTTTGTACCGAAAAGCGTGCCAGAGTCAACGGTCTCTAAAATCGTCAAACTACATGTCTACGAATCCGGTTTTCCGATACGAACCCAACCGTATGTCCAAAGTTGGATTTCGGCGGGCTGTGCACAAAATCGTCCGTTGAATGGGACCGTGGGGCCCGCAAAACGATGTACGATTCAACTGTCTCAGAATTGGACCAAACTTGGCATACAGGACCCGAAAAACGATACGATCCTGCTGGCGCAAGTTTCGTCTCGATCTGACGAACGTGCACAAAGTAATGGAAAAATTTGCACAGAGGCCGATACGGAGAATTTCGACCGATACGCATCAAATTCGTCGCGCACACGTGACCAATTTGAATTTCGTCAAAGCCCACACGACCATGAAGCCGTTACGCACCTTTCGATGCCTTCGGTTCGCGACCACGTCGCCCGGAATGGCGGGACGCACGTCGTATCGAAGGTTTTTCGTGAATTTTAATGTTTTGAAAACAGATTTTCGTCAAACTTTGAAACGGTTTTAACAGGGATTTAATAGATGAAAAATAAAAGTCGAAGAGATGTTTCGAACTCGTACAGGCTGTCTAAAACTGTCTTCAAATAGAATCTCAAAATCGTGCATGGATTGGGAGAAAACTGTCCGTGAACTAGAGTCCTTGGACTGGTTTTACTGTCCTGTTTCGACAGATTTTTGTCGAACTTTGGTTCGATCTATCGGACAACTTAGTGCATCTAAATTCAAAGTAATTGAAGGCGTTTGGAGTCCTATATGTTGCGAACATACCAGCGAAAGAAAATCGCGAAACAGTTCGGCGAGCGCTGCACACGGTTGCGACGAAGTAGGGTCGTCGGTTGCCTTCGCCGCTGTTATAATTTCCATGTCCTGTCGCGCGCGCGCGGCGTTTCAGCGTCGCCGCGGCAGCTCCGGCCGGCCGTGGCTCTCGGCGGCGTGCGCACGTGCGCGTGGGGGGTCGTCGTCGGTTGTGGCAGGTGTGGGGGTGAAGGTGCTTAGGGATTCGAGGGTTTTCGTTTCGTTTCTGTTCGTTATATAAGCACTGCAAAACCGTCGGGTTGGGAGGAATTGCCTTGTGCTAGGCCTGGCTGTGGGGTTTGTTCATCGGGCCTGGGGTGTGGCTCGGGCTGGGCTCGGCTGGGCCGGGCCTGGCCTGGCTGTGGGGTTTTATTTCTTTTTTTTTGTTTTTCTTTTAGCAATTAATATGTATATATTCACATATATATATATATATATATATATATATTTTTTTTTTTCTTTTAGCAATTAATATGTATATATTCACATATATATATATATATATATATATATATATATATATATATATATATATATATATATATATATATATATATATTATATATATATATATATATATATATATATATATATATATATATATATATACATAGTTCTATGCACATATACGTATATATCTATATAAATAAATATACAAATATATATATGTACATGTGTATCATATCTATATATATACCATGCAATAAATATATACTATGATTTATACAATATCTTATTATGATATTATATATTTATATATACACAACACACATATGTCTATATACACACATATATGTCTATATATATACAGGTTATTTATACACACATATGTAATTATCTACACAAAATATATATCCCTATTTTTTCATATATATATATATATATATATATATATATATATATATATATATATATATATATATATATATATATAGATATATATATATATATATATATATATTGGATTATATATAGGAATATATGGGGATATATATATTTTGTGTATATATACACAAAATATATATTTCCCCATATATTCCTATATATAATCCAATATATATATATATATATATATATATATATATATATATATATGTAACTTCTCAATGAACATAATAAAATCTTTAATTTCTAAAGTAGGTCCTTCACATAAAATTGTGTACACAAAATAATATTTATTTCTAAGAAAAACACCATTCGGATAAAATAATTAAAATAAAATATTTTCCAATTTCCGGGAAGGGGAGCTACAAATCTACCCACCTTAAAAATAATTTTGTCCTCGAAATTCTAATCCATATATGTTTTTTTAAATTCAAGGTCCTTAATCTCCTCAATTTAATTCCTTGAAATAATTTATATCCTCCTTCTAGCCATTTTGTAACTATATATCCTTGAGAACTTCTACCCATCTTTGGTCACACTACTCCTCAAAACTAAAATCTTAAAATCCTCTAACTGGTTGCTAACAATCCTAGCAACAGATATCTACGGCATGTGGTATCTATAATCCCCTCCTACCTATCAAGCAATCCAAAATTTAACAAGCAACCCATTTACACGAGTAGCTAAGAAATATTGGTGAATTCTAATAAGTATGACCTTCGTCTCTCTGCAATAGAAAGGACAGGAAAATAAGGAAGAACAATCAAGAGCAATTATGAAGTTTAAAGAGCGGTAGAGAATATACAATAATACAGGTAGAAAGAGTATTTATGAACCTATAGTCTTATTCGCTAGGTTGGACTACTCTAGTCCAGTCACTTGCTACATCGAAGAACCCTTCGCTCTTAGAGGGCCCTGCAATCCATGCAATACAGAAATTCTGTTCCCGAAATTCGAAACAACGTTTCACAATAGAACGAAATTTGAAAAATCAAAATTGTGTTCTTTCTCGTGGCTATTTAAACACACGAGCAAGGGATATAAATGTAATACAAGATCGTATCGCGACCTCCAGGTAGATGGAATAATGGCTACAAATGACTCCACGTTCTAAGAGATGGAGACTTCATAGTAGGTATAGGGACCTATTTAAATAGTTCAGTTTTCTAGTCCAAATATGGTGGTATTCATGGATTGGTTTTACTGGGTCTTAATGTGTTCCCTGATTGGACAGCAATTGTTTTGGATGAACCTTGGATTTCCATCTACATTGACTGGACAAGATCCCAAAGTAAAACTATTCTTACTGGATTAGGGTATTCTAGAATAGGTTTCTACCCGAGGGGTTGAGCTAGTTGCCCGTCAGGTTGGTTGCTAGGTTCATGAAGCCCAAAAATGCGCCTTCCGAGACTTATGTGTTCAAGTAGCACATGAGACCTCAATTGGGTGGCACACTAGTGGCATATGCGTAGTGGGCTTCGATTAGATCACAACCATATATTGGATCGAATGAATTGAGTCGAGGTTGAGGCTCTAGTGGGAGTCGGAAAGTATACCGGTATTATGGTAAGGGCTATAGCTAGTCCTTTTTGACCTAAACGTCGTACCATAAAAATAGAGTACAAGAGGACTGGTTTGAGTGGGACATTATATACCTAGATGAAGGTGGACTCGTCTAGAGCTTGCATATAAAATTTGTTGGAAGGTAATAGCTGGTCTCGTGCTCCAAATATTAATGACACGGCCGGGGACACAAAATGATCTAAATGGAAAGTGGGAGTCCATGGGGCACTAACTATCATCCTAATGGAATTTATTCTAATCAATCGGTAATCCTTGTATATCCTAAAATTTTAAGAGGCTCAAAGTCTACCCACCTTAGAAGCTAGGGCACAGTATTTGTTAGAGGCTCACAACATTTGGTCTCTTGAGAATAGGTAGTCTCCTAGGTTGGCATCTAATCATTCTCGGGCTCCAATGACTAGAAGATCAAATAGTAGGTTTAGTGTAGAAGGGAGGACGAGTAACTTAAGGGAAGGTTCTAGTCACCTGGCCGGCCTGATGGTAGTTACCCTTGTGTATACAACCATCATAGCCATGGGACTACTCTGTATCTATCTATTAATTACGAGCTTTCGTCTTTCTAATTAGTGAAAGACAAAAACAATAAGAGTTCAAGAGAGGTGTCACCGAATACAATTACGTGATTCAAAAGGCGAATGTATAATTCAAGAGAAATTATCAAAGCAGTCGCGGATAAGATCCTGGATACCTCTACATCTCAATCCACGTAGGATAATTAAATGAAGTGCAAACCAAATGCATCATGGTTGATCAGGCCGTGATACAATGATTATGATTAGACAATATGTTAGCGGGCGTCCCCAATAAGCATATGTCTTGAATCAAGCTCGATAAAAGAGTAAGCTTGAAAAAAAAAACTAGACTGTAATAGCAGCATTGGTCAAGAGAGTCAAGATATAAATATGCAAAATTTTGAAAGGAGGAATAAGTAGTTCGAGTTTTGGAAAAAAAAATCAAAACCTTACATGGTGTTATTGCTCATACAGTCTTCCTACTATCTTCCTATCAATAAGGCCTTGGTCGACGAATGAGTTATGGAACTCTAAATTCTATATTCTAGGTAAATCCTTGGTTCTGTGATTCAGATATGATATGCTATCAGATACTCTACCTTATATTGACAAAAGGGTATCTAGGATCTAAAGAGGTCAACAAGAACATAGTTTTAGCAATGTTCCATAAACTATGATTCTTCGAAATAATTTCATTCCTATGGGTTGTGCCTCGCCAGTGTGCTGCTGGCTGGCCATTGCAATCGTTAAAACTATTTCAACTATATTCCTAGGACTTCAAGGAGTTGCTAGCGGTTCAAACTATTTGGCTATGATAGAAAGTGTAAAAATTTGCCTACAAGTCTCAATCCTTAAAGTAATATATTGATCGGGGAGGGAATAACTAAGGACAAGGAAAATGAGAACATCCTAACAATTATTTTCATATATATTTCAATTGGCTGAGGGAAAAACTTTGAATCAATATGACTTGTGATTCGTATATGAATAATAGGATCATAAATTACAAACTAATTCTTTACAGCAAAATAGGATTTTAAAACAGGCAATTCTAACTTATGATATAAGATTTATATCTAATAAAGTAACAGAAAATTAAACAGTTTATCAAAATTAACGCCATAATTCTAGACAAGTCTAGCATACCAAGCGAATAGTATATCCAATAGTATATCCACATTGTATTACATTGTCATATCAAAAGTAACAGTATACCTATAGGGATCTAGCAAGCTATCTAAATTTAAAAAAATTATAAATTGTATAGCCAATCTAACAACCTTAACTACCCAACGGTCAATTTGAATAAGGGACTCCTAGTCCTAGTTATTCTCCTAAATTATTTTAATCCTAATTGTGAATGAGCATTTCCTGGGCGCAGGCTCGCAATGGTACGACTAACTTAAGTACCATCACGAGTTCGCAATCTTTTGCGAAAACTGACCTGCATGGGCCACCACAAAAACTTGTCACTACCCGCACCCACTTTTCGGATACGAGACGTGTCCAAGCCAGCCTACGCCGCAGAGTCGGCGGTAGAACGCTGTCAAGCCCGCAAGAAATAGATGCTCAAAATAAAACAATTGCTGCTCATTCACGTTTCTAAATTTATTACAACAATTACATCTTTTAAAAATTAAAGGAAATACAAGGTTTTATAATTAATGAAAATGGTACAACAGTTTTCTATTTCTAGGTTGACCTTAGCATACCCATGTCTTCCCAGTGCTAAGAGTGATCGCGGCTATACCTGAAAAATGTTGATTTTCAGTCAGGAATGGAACAAGTACACAAACCGACGACAATGCGAAAACACAATAGAATTAACAAGACATGAAAATAACATATGAGATATCAAAACTGGAAGATAACTGATGACATAGCACGATAAAGAAGAAAACAAGGAAAAACTAATAAAAGACATCTATCTAGGTGGTTTGAAATATCTGCTTCGACATGTGAACGGCTGGGAGGTAAATAAGGCTCACTGCACGTGTCATGTGCAGCTGCTAGCATTCACAAAAGACACGGGGATAGTACTGGGTAGTCCACATGTCTACTAAGATATTTCCCCTCCTGACTACTCCGTGTGACGAGCGTGTCAACAAGCAGCAAGATATATGTATAGACATAAAATGAAAAGACTACTATGAATCGAAAAGCAATCAGAAAGTGCACTTGCCTGAGGTCCTTAGTTGGTGAAACTAATAACAATATACCACTCAATAAGCCACAATCAGTGAACACATGCAGAAGTCTCCAGATGCTGAAATAAACAGTACCAACGTTCTCAGAATAGTCAAATTAGCTAGAATTGTCTGTCCTTAAGTCCAATTCTGGACACAGGGGCAAAACGGTAATTTTGGGTGAAAACGATATCCGCCGTTGGACCCGCTTTGTACCGAAAAGCGTGCCAGAGTCAACGGTCTCTAAAGTCGTCAAACTACATGTCCACGGATTCGGTTTTCCGATACGAACCCAACCGTATGTCCAAAGTTGGATTTCGGTGGGTTGTGCATAAATCGCCCGTTGAATGGGACCGTGGGGCCCGCAAAACGACGTACGATTCAACTGTCTCAAAATTAGACCAAACTTGGCATACAGGACCAGAAAAACGATACGATCCTGCTGGCGCAAGTTTCGTCTCGATTTGACGAACGTGCACAAAGTAATTAGAAAATTTGCACAGAGGCCGATACGGGAAATTTTGACGGATACGCATCAAATTCGTCGCGCACACGTGACCAATTTGAATTCCGTCAGAGCCCACACGACCACGAAGCCGTTACGCACATTTCGATGCCTTCGGTTCGCGACCACGTCGCCGGAATGGCGGGACGCACATCGTATCGAAGGTTTTTCGTGAATTTTAATGTTTTGAAAACAGATTTTCGTCAAACTTTGAAATGGTTTTAACAGGATTTAATAGATGAAAAATAAAAGTAAAAGAGAGGTTTCGAACTCGTATAGGTTGTCTAAAACTGTCTTCAAATAGAATCTCAAAATCGTGCATGGATTGAGAGAAAACTGTCCGTGAACTAGAGTCCTTGGACTGGTTTTACTGTCCTGTTTCGACAGATTTTTGTCGAACTTTGGTTCGATCTATCGGACAACGTAGTGCATCTAAATTCAAAGTAATTGAAGGCGTTTGGAGTCCTATATGTTACGAACATACCAGCGAAAGAAAATCACGAAACGGTTCGGCGAGCGCTGCACACGATTGCGACGAAGTAGGGTCGTCGGTGCCTTCGCCGCTGTTATGGTTTCCACGTCCTGTCGCGCGTGCGGGGTTTCAGCGTCACCGCGGCAGCTCCGGCCGGCCGTGGCTCTCGGCGGCGCGCGCACGTGCGCGTGGGGGGTCGTCGTCGGTTGTGGCAGGTGTGGGGGTGAAGGTGCTTAGGGTTTCGAGGGTTTTCGTTTCGTTTCTGTTTGTTATATAAGCGCTGCAAAACCGTCGGGTTGGGAGGAATTGCCTTGTGCTAGGCCTGGCGGTGGGGTTTGTTCATCGGACCTGGGGTGTGGCTCGGGCGGGCTCGGCTGGGCCGGGCCTGGCCTGGCTGTGGGTTTTTTTCTTCTTCTTTTTTTCTTCTTTTTTTCTTTTAGCAATTAATATATATATATATATATATATATATATATATATATATATATATATATAGTTCTATACATATATACGTATATATCTATATAAATAAATATACAAATATGTATATGTACATGTGTATCATATCTATATATATACCATGCAATAAATATATACTATGATTTATACAATATCTTATTATGATATTATATATTTATATATGCACAAACACATATCTATATACACACATATATGTCTATATTTATACACACATATGTAATTATCTACACAAAATATATGTCCCTATATATATATATATATATATATATATATATATATATATATATATATATATATATATATATATATATATATATGTCCCTATATATGTCCCTATAAATATAGATATATATCCCCATATATTCCTATATATATCCCCATATATATAGGAATATATGGGGATATATGTCTATATTTATACACACATATGTAATTATCTACACAAAATATATGTCCCTATATATATATATATATATATATATATATATATATATATATATATATATATATATATATATATATATATATATATATAATATAGGATTATATATAGGAATATATGGGGATATATATATTTTGTATATATATATATATATATATATATATATATATATATATATATATATATATATAACTTCTCAATGAACATAGTAAAATCTTTAATTTCTAAAGTAGGTCCTTCACATAAAATTTTGTACACGAAATAATATTTATTTCTAAAAAAAAACACCATTCGGATAAAATAATTAAAATAAAATATTTTCCAATTTTCGGGAAGGGGAGCTACAGATATGAAATGGAAAGATAAATCCACATAGTACAAATCTGATCGTTAAGTACAGTAATTCTCAAATGAAATACAACTCATCAAATGTCTGGTAATGGAAAACTAAATGACAGAAAGTAAAGATTAGGCTAAGCTAAGCATCCTCCAGTGGCACGTCGGCTATGTCATCTACTATATCCTCAGGTAAGCCATGATCTGCCTCAGGTGTGCCATAGTAAGTAGTACACCAGTTCTCTAAGTCCTCGTCTAAAAATGTGATTATCCAGTCAGGATTGGAACAAGTACATCATGGGAACCACTACTCATAACATGATAGCTATCATATGATAGAAAATAGAAAAGATAATACCGAGGTGAAATAATAACATGGTAAGGACAGATAGAGTAGACATAAAATCATGGCATGTGACATAGCAATATGAATGCAGAAATCATAGCTATACTACGTGAGGTGGAAGTACTACATTCTATATATGATCGGGCTGAAGGATCTACTTGGTACGGCTCAATCATACATGTTGTGTATGATTAGCTATTCTGCAGGAAACATGATATATTGGATTTTGATCACATATATACTAAAGTACTTCGTGACTAACTAGCATGCATGGATTCGAATCATGGCAGAAAACATGAATAAAGTAATAGGATAAACAAGAATATAAATATCATGACTGGAATCCATAAATACTAATCTCGTGTGATAATCGTGTCAGTAATCATGGAATGCACATCTAGATCGAGAAAAACAATATCAGGAAATAAGAGTATTCGCTGGAAGCACTTGCCTCGGGTATCTAACGTCGACGTGTGCGACACAAAGTCACAACATAGGAAGCACGATTAGATTATGATTAGCACGATAAAGGAAGAGAAAGACACAACCTTATATCGACAATCTATTTATAGAAATTATTTATAATATTTGGAAATTTAGTTTTACTTAGTTAAAATATTTTAGAAATAATATTTGAAAGTATATTAAGCGTATTTGATAAAAACTACTTTAGATAAAATATAGTCTAATAATTACCAAAATATTATTACTCCTAATTAATATACTATACATGCATACAATATATTTATACTAACAATTGTACTTTTATTATACATACATATGAACAATATTAAATACACATATACCTACATATATTAATAAACTGGCTACTGGGCTTAGCCTAGCCCACGGGAATAACTCAGCATAATTTAACAGTCTGCAGTGGGCTTGAAGCCCAACAGGCCAACTGCAAAGTTTTTTACAAAAATAAACCAACCTTACTCTATGGCTCCAGGCCCATCAGCCCAACCCAACTTACATAGACATTTTATTCAAAGTAAGAAACTAAGGTTCAACTAGGCTGGGAAGCCCAAGCCTAAACTCACTTAGGGTTTTAAAACCTAAGTGTCATCTCTCTCCAGGAGAGAGAACAACACAGCCGACACATAAGGAAGAAGGAAAGAAAGAGGAAAGAATGGGAGCAGCGGAGTGAAGGAGAGAAGCGGGTTTCGGGGGAGGTCTCACCGGAGAAGAGGTCGCAGCTCGTTGGCGCGGAGGATTCGACAATGGAGGGGCGCTGGATGGTGGATTCGGCTCGTTCCTAGCGTGTCAAGACAGCGGCGGTGGAACACGAGAAGCCCCGGTGGCGGAGGGCGGTGGAGCATGCTCGTGGTCGATGACGGATCTGGAGAACTAGTGAGTAACTCTGCACCAGATCTAGAGGTAGTGGTTCTGTGGGGGTGGCTCGGAATAGTGGGGCGACGGTGGTGTAGGTAGTTCGGGTGGCGGTCGTGTAGGTGGTTCGGGTAGCGGTCGTAAGGGTGGCGGATGATCCTGGTGGTGGTGATGGTCGGAGCTAGGCGGTGGAAATGGTGTTGTGGTGGTCAAGATCTAGGTCTAGGTGGTTGTGGTGGCTGGTGATGAACTGGTGGTGGGGCTAGTCGTGAGGTGGCTGGGGGTTACTCTGGAACGACGGCGAGAAGTGGGGGTTGGTCGGTTGGTGCAGAGCTAGGTAGAGATGGGGTTGTAGAGTGATGGTGGATCTGTTGGTCGGAGTCGGGTGAAACTGGTGGCTAGGACGGAGCGGAGGTGATGGGTGTTGTAGTGGTCATGCTGGTGTGGTGGTTGGGGGCAGCGATGATGGCGGACAGGTGGTGGACGGTGGTGGTTCTGTGGGATTTGGGAACACAAGTGGTGGGGCAGGGGAACAGTAGGGAAGTGAAGGAGGCGGGAGATCGCCGGAGCACGGCCGGAGTACGACGGCACGTGCGACGGTCGGAGGAGGAACTCGACGGCGGACAGAAGCTGGAAAGAGAGAGTCAGGAGAGAGAGAGAGTAGATAAAGAGTACAAAATTTGATGTAATAAAATATTGTAGAGTTTCCATTATTTTAATAGGAATAGTAGAATGCTCTCCAAGCCTAAATGGTATTCCTGTAAATTGTAATAAATCTAGGGATAATTAGTGAAACCCATTAACAGCTCTAACTAACTAACCACTAGAACTGTCAAGACGGGCCGGCGGGGCGGGCCGGCCCGTAACCCACCATAACCCACCATTTGGCGGGGCGGGGCGGGCTGGAAAAATACCAACCCAGCCCAGCCCACCGGCGGGCCGCGGGCTAGGCGGGATTGCCCGCTTAATTTTTTTAAAATTTTAAATTATTGTTTAGTTTCTTAAAAGGAAAAAAAATCATATATAGAATATTTTCTACTCACTCTCATATGCATCAAATTACAAGTAAAATACAAAAAATATTATAATAGTAGATATTTTTTTAAAACACCTTCATTCAAAATTTAATATTTTATACGTTATTACTTGCATTAAATAAAAATTTTTATCATTTATAATACATATCTCATATATGTGCTAAATAAAAAAATTAAAAATTTTATAAAAAAATAGATGGCGGGCCAACCCACTTGGCCCGCGGGCTAGCCCACCGCGGGGCAGGCTACTAGCGGGCCAGCCCACCTAGGCCCGCCTGTTTGGCGGGCTCCTAAATGCTCGACCCAACCCGCCTTTTTGGCGGGGGACGGGCCGGCCCAACGGGCTTAGCCCATTTTGACAGCTGTACTAACCACTAACTAATTCTGATAATTAGTAACTAATTCCTAATTAGAACTAACCAATAATTATGCTAATTAACAATTACTCTCTAGCCCAAATCTATAGGCCACAATCCAAGCCCATGCTTGGTAGGCAATTAGGATAGCTAGCCCACAATCTAAGTCCAAGACTTGGTAGGCTCACATAATTAATAATCAATAAAATAGTGCTAAAATTAATATTAACTAATTATTTGATAATAATAATTAGAAATAAATCCATAATTAATTAATAATAAATTCTGGAATGAAATTAATTAATTAAATATTAATAACCAGAACTAGAAATAATTCACAAAAATTCAAAAAATAATTTTTATAAATCCCAAAAATATAACATTGATTTTCAAATTAGGAAATTCAAAATTTAGGTAGTTACACTCGCTTTGTTGTCCGAAGTTTTACACAAGAGCATGAGATTGACTATGATGAGATCTTTGTCCCAGTTGCTCAGATCACCACAGTTCGTACATTACTAGTTGTTGCTACCACTCATCAGTGGTCACTCTATCAGATGGATGTGAAGAATGTCTTTTTGTACGGTTCTCTATATGGATTCCCCTCCAGGTTTTCTACTCCGTTGGGACATGTTTGCCGCCTTCATCGTGCTATCTATGGTCTCAAACAAGCTCCCCGAGCTTGGTTTGAGTGTTTCAGAAGTGTTATTTGTGAGGCAATATTTCAGCAATGTTCTCAGGATCATTTTTTTGTTTATGCGATCGTCACTACAAGAGCGGGTTCTTCTTTTACACTATGTGGATGACATGATTTTGACTGGAGACGATTCAGCGAGGATTGCATCTACTCAAAGGTACCTTCATCAGCAGTTTCAGATGAAGGACCTTGGTTATCTTTACTATTTTCTTGGACTTGGGATTGCACAAGGTAAAAGAGGGATACTTATTTCTCAGCAGAAATATACTTCAAAGATTATTGCGTCTGTTGGTCTATCGGATAATCGGACAGCTGATACTCCTTTGGAGCTTCATGTGAAGCTTCGTCCCACAGATGGTGAACCTCTCACAGATCCTACTCACTACAGGTGACTAGTGGGTCAACTTGTGTATCTCTGTTTGACTAGGCCAGATATTTCTCATGCGTTTAGTATTATTAGTCAGTTTGTATCTACGCCTCGATCAGCTCACTATGGTGCATTAATCCAGATTCTCCGATATTTTCAGGGCTCCATTACATGATCATTATTCATGTCTTCTACATCTACTCTTGACCTTCGAGCATTTTCTGATGCAGATAGGAGATCCTACCATCAGACAATCTACTACAGTATTCTGTTTGTTTCTTGGTGATTCGTTGATTTCATGGAGAAGCAAGAAACAAGACATCTTTACATGTTTTTTTACTGAGGCAGAGTACAGAGCTATAACTGCTACCACTAGGAAGATTGTCCATGTACGTAGACTACTCTCTGATATGGACATTACTCCTACAGGACCTATGCCGCTTCACTGTGATAACATGAGTGCTATATAGATAGCAAACAATCCATTTTCATGAACGAACAAAGCACATTGTGATTGATTGTCATTTTGTTCGTGAGCATTTTTTGGCCAACACTATTTCTCTATCACATGTGACTTCCGTTGATCATGTGGCAGATTTCTTTACAAAGTCACACTCCACATCTCGGTTTCAGTTTCTATTGGGCAAACTCATGTTGTTTTGACCCATCATGAGTTTGGAGGGGGGTGGGGGTGGGGGGGGGGGGGGGGGGGGGTGGGGGTGGGGGTGGGGGGGGGGGGGGGGGTGAGTGTTAAGATTAGATTCCTTCTCAAATATAGATACATATTCCTTCTCCTATACGGATACATATTCCTTCTCCTATACGGAGATGTGTCCGTTCTTCATCTATATATATTCATGGTTGTATTGCTTTTATACATCATCCATTAATAAAATCAATATTGTTGATTTGTTTCAACAATAAATAATAAGCGAGTAGCTCCGCCTCTCGAGCATGGAATTTCCGGTCAGCGTAGCTTGCTGCACAAACTTGACCCTTACAGACGAGCCATTCTGGTCTGGACCAGACTGTTTTTAAGCACTCCACTACTGAGAAAACTAACCTGGTATAGCATCATATGCTTCAAACACATGTTGAAAGCTTCTTGCATCTAGGAAACTCGGCCATGGCAAGAGAAAAAGCAACATACAGGTGTGTTCCCAAAGCCTTTCCGATTCTATACTTTCATAGCCACATATTACTGTGTTCTGGAACTTCTGCAGTGTGAAATGGCATAAAACTGGGTATTGAAATCTTTAGTACTATTTTACAGGGTTATCATGATAGCCAAAGTATCAGCAATCTTTCCTTGCAGTTGCAATGGGACGCGCTTACCAGGCCAGCCAACCACCACCTCCCAAAATCTGCGGCTTTCTGGATGGGCACCCCATCACCTCATTGAGAATTCAACTCAGAGATCATGGAAGACACCTGGCCAACAAAGTAGCTGGAGTCCCCAAGGAGAAGCCAACTATAAGAATAGCACATCCCTTGGACAGCTCCAAGGACTTCGCAGTACCTGCATCTCAAGTTAAATACAGATAACAAAGCATTCAAGTAATGTAGCCAAATTTCATGTTGGTCACTGATGGCTTAAATGATGTATCTGTGGATTTTGTTTCAGGAGGTGGTGGACGAGCTGGGGCTATACTTCCTCTCATTCGATAGAGCAGCGTATGGGGAGAACAATCCGACCCAAAGTGCACAGTTAAGAGCGAAGCTGTGAACATTTAAGAACTTGCTGATCAGTTGGAAATATCAAATTTTAGGTGATTGGTACAAACCATCTTACTAGGGAACTTGATTTGTCGTATTGATACCGACAAGCTTGCAAGAGCAGCACTTGTGGTACCGATAATACTACTGGTGGCCATCTTTCCCTGCCAATATATCAAGACAGGTCTACAGGAAGATGCTAGTGCAAGATCAAAGGACAATCTTCATAGCAAACCATGCTCCCTTTTGTTATATGGTTGGCTACACTAGCTTCTATTGAGAGGAACCTTCTGATAAACAACAAGAAGACAGAGATCTTATACAGAAGATGCCAGGCATCCATGATTCAATAATGGTGAGACCCTCTCTTTTACAACTTATATCCATTTACAGACTATGTTGCACTACTGTTCCTCCAGGTTATTTACATCTTTATCTAACAGTGAGCTTCTAAATTCTCTCCAAAGATAGGTTATGTTTCTTATAGTCAGAGCCAAATCAACCAATGTCCAATAATAAGGCTCGACTCATATTCTGGCAGCTTATGATCATGGCATCATGCATTTAGTAGTCTAAACATATATATTCTAGGAAGCACGGACTCCAAAAATTTGGTGTCCAAAATAGACGAGGACACTCCAAAATTGGTGCCGTGTCTGTGGCCAAATCTTGTCGTGTTGTGATCATGTCCATGCAACAGGGTATATTATATATGATTCAATTAAAGTATGTGCACATTTTAGGACACATCGTGCCAACAAGATGTTCACGAGTCACTCCAACGAGATGTGATGGTTCTGTACAGCAATTGGGAGTACATGTTTCCTAACAATGAGGGTTGTGTCCACAGTTGGCAAGGCCATGAAGATAAACTGGTTCCAGTGGAGCTTCAACTATATGTTTCTCAGAAACTTCCTTGGATCAAGTATCACTAGAACCCCAAAGGTGGGTTTCAGTCATTTTGATCAAAGGTTGGGGTGATGCAGTCCTTGAGGAATTGCTAACCGGAGAGCCTGCTACTCCATGAGTTTCTTCAGCTGCAGCACCATTCTGTAGTGGTGGTCATATGCCCTTACAGCAAATGGTACTACCGTACTATGATCCTCCCTCATCATAAGTAAATTGATAATCTGGACCTCTTCCTTTCTTCTCGAAAGGAAAAAGCATATATTAATCTCTTGTCAGATATATGACAAAACAGAAATAATGTTTGAGTACTTTGCATGAGGTTGTTGTGGGTATGTATTTCCATATTCATTCTGCAATATCGATTCATACGATCTGATTAGGTTTTGTTGAGTACTACTGAGCATATATGACTCGGTTCAACTAAACTATCGAGCGAGCATTATTCGAGCCGAGCTTAAGGTCGAGCTCAAAAATGGTGTTTGAACTCGGTTATAGATTATAGGCTCGAAAGGATAGAGCACGACTCGTTTTAGCTCTCGAGCTCAGAAGAATATTAACCGAGCCCGAGCCTAGACCGAACCAAAGCCACATTAAACTTGTACTGTTTATCTCAAGTCTTAAAGACTTTTTTGTTGAATTATTTATGTTCTTTAATCATAAATTTACCATCATATAAATAACAAAAAAAAGAGTAAAATTTCTAAGACAATTTATACACAGCCATAAAAATATATATTATATACTAGGAAAATTCCTAATACGAAAAACCGAGCCGAGTTCAAGCCCGTTCGCGAACAAGACCAAGTCAACAACCTATGGTCGAACTCGGTTTGAACACCACTTCGAACAAAAAAATTCGATTGAGCTCGGTATCGACCTGCCCACAAACGATCTTCGAACTGAGCTTGGCCCGAGTCGAACGCGAGCCGAACACGAATTGTTTAAATCGTTTTACAGCCCTAGCACAGAGACATCAATACTTGTACATGGTAAACCCCTGGAAAAAAAAGGGAAAGTTAAGTTTCATTTTCAGGAAGAAAATTTCAGACATGAATTTAAGAATAACTAAAATTGAAACTGTAACTCACTATGTTGCACGGATACTCCTCGGACGGACCGTATCCATGCCCGTGGGTATCCCTATCCGACACGTATTGGAAACAATAACTCCTTGGATATGGCTTGCCTATGTCTAGGCTCCAGAAGGACCCAAAACATAGTTGAAGTATTCTGGCAGATACATGATCGTGTCAAATCTAATTGAGATAAGAGAAAGTAACATTTCTTTGCAGTGAATTATTTCTAGAACTTTTTGGAACCTAGTTACTATTCAAGACATGCTTATATACAGATATGGTTAAAATATAAGATACATAATACGGAAATAAATATATTTATATTGTCTACATATAACCATAACCATGCGATATCTGTATCCCAAAAATTTCTAAAATATTGTATTCAAAATCCATATTTGAACCCGTGGCCGTGTCTATACAACCTAGGTAACTTGTTTACAAGTAGTTCTGTGGAGAGAATAATAGATTAACTACTATTGAAGAAGGATTACATATATATAGGAGGACTAGCCTCCTCCTTATCCTCTACCGATGTAGGACTAAAGTCCATAATTAATATATGACTAATATTCTTAACACCCTCCATCAAGCTGGAGCATATATGTCAATCATGTGTAGTTTGTTACAAAGAAACTGAACACGAGGACCCACAAGAGACTTCGTAAATATATCAGCTATCTGATCTCCAATTCTCACATAGTGAAATATAATAATCCCCTTTCTAGTATTCATCATAGACAAATTGAATGTCAATCTTAATGTGTTTTGTCCATTCATGGAATACGGAATTGGTAGCAATAGGGATAGCGGACTGATTATCACACTACATACTTATTGCTTTCAATCATGCTTCTTCTCTCAGTTCTTGTAGAAGATGCTGCAAATATAACACTTATGCAGTGCCATGAGCAATTGCTCGATATTATGCTTCCGAACTTGATCGTGAGACTACACTATGCTTTTTGCTCTTCCACGATACTAAGTTTCTACCAATGAATACTGAGTAACCGAATGTAGATCGTCTATCAGTCAAACTTACACCCCATGTCACGCTCTAGTTCCAAAATACGTACGAACTTAGGACGAGACGATGCCAGCTATACGATCTGAAATAAGTTTCCAATTTAATTAACTTACCCAGATGTACTACGTTGTGAAAAATACTAATCATACGCTATCATGTCTATGTCTCAATTCACATAAATAAAAAAGGTAAGAATAAACATATAATATAGTCGGCCGCCCTATAGTACATATGTCCGAGCAAACTCGAGGACGAGTGAGTTTGCAAAACTAGACTTCAATAACAAATAATACGCAACAAAAGGATATTACATGAACAATGAAAAATAACATCTAGCTACAATATACCTGAATATTCGTTGATACCCTTCATCAGCTCCAGCAAGTCTTTGTATTAACCAACTCTGCAATCTGGCAGGGAACCAGGTCCTCAGAGGGACGTAACAAAATACAAAAATACATGCCATGATGTAAATACTGAATAAACACAAAGGTGAACTAACCATCTTTGTGAATGCACTTGGGGATAACTTTGGAACATATGGGTAGGACAAGCTCAATAGTAATCTCTGAAATAATCTCTGGCTATATGTCACATATATACACTGACATATCATCAATCGACATAGCACATGGCTAGTGTAGTGCTCCGCTCCCGTTGGGACAAAGCACTATGTAATAGGCTCGTGGCAAGTCAGACACGGTCGGGAACATAGATGGCTAGCCTGACTCAGCAACGAGTTCTGTATACGAAAACCGTGGCATCAATAAAATTGATTTGGACTAATGATATGAGGACCGTTCCAACTAATGATCAGCTTCTGTTGGAATGTCCTAGATGCAGCGGACAGTGTGTTGGCAAATGAGCTTTAAATAAGAGTCCCTTCGACGGGACCGGTCTGCTGTTGGTTTTCTTGATGTTTTGCTGCTTAGTTTTGACGAGTGTGCTTTCACGTCGATTTCTGAATGCGCCTTTAAAAATTTCGAAGGGAAAAGAATGAAAAAGGAATTCTAATATGATATTCGTGCCATTGTAGGAGTTCGTATAATTGACTTTTAACCGTTGCGAAACGATCTCCTACTCTCGGCGTATTTCTTTTTGGTGGGGTGGTTCAGCCCCTTCTTTTCTACTACTTTCCGCCAACAAATTGTTAAAGTTCAAACGTTCAAATCGATGATGTTGGTTAAATATATGTTGTGCCACTAAGATAAAGAACATAGGATAACTGTAATATAACTAGTATAACTAGGCCTAAAGACATTAACTCAACGCCTCGCATCAAACCGAAAAAACTGTTGAAAGGAAAGGACATTGAAAATCGATTCGTGGCATGGTGCCTCGGGATATTTAGTGCCTGCGGATAGCCAAATCTGAACATACAGCTTTGAGACAAAGAATGAACTGTTGCGCGAGTTATGGGTTATATAGCTTAATTCTGTTTATGTCATTCATCTGCCGCATAGATAAAACTGTTCACGCATTTGCATGATCATAGACATCTTGTGCACAGGGTTAGCTTTCCTCGAAACGGTATCCGGGACACTAGAAACGAATCGGCCTAGGAGGAAATTATGAAATCGTGCTTCGGCACGAGACATTGCGAGACCTCCGGTCGGACTTGCAACCCGGGCTGATAGGACACGTCGCAATAATACGTAATCTTCCTTCATGGTGTCGATATCAGCAATGACCGCATATAAGATAGATTGCATGCTCACTTGTTGTCTTGTGCATGTGGTAAGTATTATATCTATTCTATGCAGGGAACAAGCACAGTCGTGGTAAGAAATGTCAAGAATTACTGTGTTGTTTACTACTTTCAATTATGCCATCGATATGAACTGCAAATCATCTAGTTCTAAATAGAAAGACAACTTCGATGCATGCAAATCCTTCATAAGCAGTGTCGGTTTAGACGAGTGGGTTCATCCCGCTCACTAGTGCATTCCCAAGTGTACTAATTCCTAACTCCCCATGTGACGAGTGCGCTGCGGGAGCATGAGAATAAACTGAAGACCGAAAAAAAGGAGGCGGCTCGAAGCACTCTTACTTTGAAGTATTTTGAAGCCAATTCATCTCGAAGGCTTTTACTTTCAATGTATAAAGGGGCATGAATGTATAGAACGACAAAGATTATTTCATGACAGCTTGTCAAAAAAATTTCGTTTGTGTTTGAAAGAATGTAGTTGCAACCCTTGTTAGCAATTCGGCAAACGGAAAAAATTCGGAACGGCAAAAGTACGAGTATAAATCGACTTAGTGCAAATAAAATACGTTCAAAAATTCGGTCAAATGTTCGAAAAATGAAAGTATTGAGGTTAGAAACTTTACATTCTTAAATATGTTGTCAAATTTGGTTAATTAAACAGGTTTCTAGCATGTTTATTGTACCAAATTTGTCAATAATTTATACAGAACATGTTTAAAACTTCGCATGCTTAAAATTTATGTACTGATTTGGATCTGTCAAAAGTACGCAAGTATTATACGTTTAAAAAAGATACGGAAAAATTCGCGTATAATACGAGTTTTATTCGGGTGATTGCTAACAAGGGTTGCAACAGCATATGTAATGTAACAATGACCTTGCACATCGTTTGCAAGTTTTATCAATGAAAAACTATTTTCTTCCTATACTGTCTTCAACTCACTGCACTGTTAAATTTCAACTTATTGTCTCAAAAGAATTATCAAATGCACATTTTTGCCTTGTACAAGTCCAATTTAGACTTGTACGGCATCACGTCCCAGCGAGGACGATTGATTCGCCTTGAATCAATGCGAGGACGAACGATTCGATGAATCGGAACGTGACAAGTTGGTATCAGAGCACGGTTCACACCTCGGACCTTTCGAAAACTACACTAGTACTCCCCGTCCCCGACTGGTAGAGTGGATCCAAGCAAGACACGTTACGACACGGGATTCTACGAGAAGGGAGCAAGTCTCCTCGTGAATCGGTGTCCATATACTGCACAAGAACTACAAGGGAGCTTGCACAAGATATACCAAGATAACGAGGAATAACATCTCATGTCGGGATCCATGAATACCAATCTGTGTGACCAATGTGTCGAGAACAAGCATATCCACACTAATTACATGAATCATAACAATCATTATAAATTGGAAAAGTGTCAGAGAATGTACTCGCCTGCAATATGGTATGATATGTCAACCGGAGCAAATGCAGCGTCTCGAGGACCTATAGAGAACAAGACGTATCAATACTATGCTTAGGAAATAAAGTCAAATCAATTTAAACCCTATTTAAGTCATTCTAGGTTAAGACGCGTCAAACTAGACTGTACGAGGTCAACCTAAGTCATATTAGGTCTAGCTAGGTCATACTGGGTCAATGCAAGTCAAACGGAATTAATCTAGGTCGATTTGAGTCAACGGTTGACTTACATTTGACTTTTGGTCAACTGGTCAACTCTGGTCAACTCCGGTCAACCGTGGTCAACCGGGGTCAAGACTAGGTCTAGGCGACTATTTCTAACTATTACCAACCTCTACAACCCTATCGAAGTCCAATTTTGGATGTTGCGATTTTTCAAAAAAATTATACTTTTTGACATATGCTGCATGAAATAATCATTTCATACAGATAACCCCGTAGATATTTTCGAGAATACTAACGGGTTTACTCAATTTTGTAGGAATGACTAAAAGATCGAGTGTCCCCGCTGTCAATGCCACGTTGATTAGCACGAATAGCACCGATGAGACGGTACCTAGCGAATCTACCATGGAGCGATAAATGCGCCTCATGGAAGTCCAGCAGCGCCAGGCGGAGATGTAGCGACAATAGTTGCAGGCACAGATGCAAGCTCAGTTCAATGCCCAACAGAAACAGATGGACGCACCGACACGGATCGTGAGCACCATGGCAAACCAGCAGAATTCGGCGACTTGCCGCATCCGAAGTGCAACCAGTAACGATGAAGCCTCTGTCCTCTTCCCTATTTAAGGCAACGGAGTTCAAGAAGATAAACCCGCCTGAATTCAGCGGCTGAGCAGAACCCGACGAGAACATGGGGTGGCTAGCAAAGAATGAGGTCTTGTTCAATCTCCTCAACATCAAGGGGTCCAAGAGAGTGGCGTGCGCGGCCTTGCAGCTAAACTTGAGGGCCTACGACTGGTGGGAGGCGAAGAAACAAGAGCTCCACGAAGCCAACCCCAACACCAGCATCTCGTGGGAGACGTTCAGGCAAGCCTTCCTAGAACAATACATCCCCCTTGTTGTCCGTCGACAGAAAGATGATAAATTTATGTCCTTAAAGCAAGGGAACATATCAGTCGACGACTACGACGCGAAGTTCGCGAAACTTGCGAAGTTTACCGGGGCCTTCCTGCCGAACAAGGAAGCGTGGTACGAGCGCTTTCAACATGACCTAAATGACGATCTTCGTAGGGACGTCATAAACCAAAAATGTCAGACCTACAGAGAATCCTACGACGCTGCATTCAATAGCAAACGAATCTTCGGCTCCGTGCTACGGAGGGCGGTGCCAGTCGTCTGTAGCAACTTCAACAAGCGTCCGCACGACGTAGGAGGATTCGGAGTGCCGAAGCGCCAAAACACGTTCGAGTACCGGGGTGGCCCATCCCGTAGTACGGTGCACTCGGTGCGGCAAGATGGGACATCTGGCAATCGATTGCCAAGGAGGATGCTTCAAGTGTGGTCAGTTAGGTCACAAGGCAAGAGACTGTCAGATGGGGGGAGTGAATCAACATCCTTTGAGGAACGTTCCGAACCAACATCCTCCAAGGAAAGTCTAGAATCAGAATAGGGCGCCTCCCGCCAATGGCGCAAACGCGGTGCCAGTGAACCTACAAATCGTCAGGGAGTGCAAGGCCGAGTCTATGCACTGACTCGGGATGAAGTGTTCGCATCTGACACTGTTGTAACAGGTATATTACTCTATAAAAATATGCACGCTAGAGTGTTGTTCGATTCGGTTGCTGCGCATTGCTTCATATTTGCTGATTTGTAGAAGAAAATAAATTACCTATGCAATTGCTAGATATGAACCTTAGTGTTAGCACTCCATCGGGAGTAGATATGCCTGTGACTCAAATTTGTAGGAACGGTTACATCTGCATCGGTGGGAGGAATCTATCCTTGGAAGTTATTGTCCTCGACATCAAGGAGTACGATATCATCCTCGACATGTATTGGTTGGGTGCATGCCACGCAACCATCCAGTGCACGGAGAAAAGAATTGTGTTCTGTCTCCCTTGCGAAACAGAGTTCTCGTACTCGTGTGGAGCAGCGTCGAAGACGGCCATGGTGATATCAACAATTTCGGCTGCATGTTGCGTTCTGGTTGCAGCGGGTACCTAGCATCAGTTCGAGATACGAGAAAGGAGATTGCAGGCACGACGCAGACTGAAGTCGTGAAAGATTTTCCCGACGTGTTCCTAGACGAGTTGCCAGGGATGCCGTCGGATCGAGAGATATAATTCAGCATTGACACCTTTCCGGGCACTCGGTCGATATCCAAAGTACCCTACTGAATGGTGCCAGCAGAACTGAAGGAACTGAAGGCACAGCTACAAAAGCTGCTAGATCGCGGATATATTTGTCCTAGCATCTCTTCATGGGGTGCTACAGCGTTGTTCGTGAAGAAGAAGGATGGATCGATGCGGCTATGCATCGACTATCGGGAGCTTAGTAATGCCACGGTGCGAAACAAGTACCCGTTGCCAGGGATCGACGACTTGTTTGATCAACAGCAAGGAGGCCACAGTATTTTCTAAGATTGTTCTTCGCTCAGGCTACCATCGAAGATCAAGCCTGATGACGTGCCGAAATCCGCCTTCCGAACTTGATACGAACACTACGAGTTCCTAGTCATGCCGTTTGGTTTGACAAACGTCCCCGCCGCCTTCATGGATCTGATGAACTGAGTCTTCTTCCAACCGTTCATAGACAAATTCGTAGTCGTATTCATTGATGACATTCTCATCTATTCAAGGAGCAAGGAAGAGTACAAAGAGCATTTGAAGATGGTGCTACAGACTTTGCATGAACATCAACTATATACCAAATTGAGTAAATGTGAGTTCTGGATGAGCAGCATGACGTTTCTTGGTGACATTGTTTCGGTAGGAGTCACGGTGGATCCGAAGAAGATAGAAGCGATAGTCGAGTGGAAACGACCTACCTCGGCAGGCGACATCCGTAATTTTCTCGTCTTGGCAGGCTACTACCGAAGATTTGTAAAAGACTTTTCCAAGATTGCGTCGTCTCTGACTCGCCTCATCCAGAAAGGAGTCTCATTCGAGTGGAAAGACGACTGTAAATCTAGCTTCCAGGAGTCAAAGCAACTGCTCATCTCAGCTCCAATCCTTGCACTTCCGGACGGGCCAGAAGGGTTTCAGATATTCAACGATGCATCGAGAATTGGCTTAGGGTATGTGCTCATGCAAAGGGGTAAGGTGATTTTGTTTGCTTCGAGGCAGATGAAGCAACACAAAAATAATTATCCTACGCGTGATCTGACGGCGATTGTGTTCGCGTTAAAACTAATGGCGACACGATTTGTATGATGTGGCTTGCAACATCTACACGGATCACAAAAGCCTCAAATACATTTGCACTCAACGGGATCTGAACTTACGGCAGTGACGCTGCTCGAACTCATTAAGGATTATGATCTGATGATCGAGTACATGTCGGGTAAAGAAAACGTTGTAGGGGATGCTTTGAGCAGAATATTCGCAGGATGGCTGGCTATCAATCGCGACATACAACGAGACTTAGCGGAAATGGGTATCGAACTCTGATTTCGATATCGAGGGGCGCAGTTGACTCAATTGCACCTTGAGCCGAGCCTGCGCGACAAGATAAAGACCGCACAGGAGGACGACCCATTCCTGAAGAAACTGCGCAAGCTGATTTCAACAGGGAAGGTGACCGACTTTGTAGAGGACGAAGGCGAGATGATGCGGGTGAAGGATTCAGACGGAGGCTGAGTGCCTGACCATGCCGAACTTAGAAAAGAAATTCTGACGGAGGCTCACTATGCGAAGCACTCGTTGCATCCTGGAAGCACCAAGACGTACAAGGACTTGCGCACGACCTTTTGGTGGCACATCATGAAGAAGGATGTGGCAACTTTTGTGTCACAGTGCATGGCTTGTCAACAAGTAAAGGGTGGGCACCAACGACCAGGCAGGGAGCTGCAAAACCTCACAATTTCGACATGGAAGTGGGACAATCTCTATGGATTTTACCGTGGGCTTTTCGAAAACGCCGCGGGAAATGACGCGATTTGGATCATTGTTGATCTATTGATCAAGTCCGCTCATTTAGTTGCTATCAAAGTATCCTGGAGCGTTGATCGGTTGTCACAGATTTACATCGATGAGATTGTTCGACTAAATGGAGTACAAGCCACAATCATTTCGGACAGAGATGGACAATTTTTATCGCGTTTCTGGACGAACCTACAAGCGGCGCTGGATACCAATTGAATTTTAGCAACGCGTATCACCACAAACCAACGGCCAGACAGATAGGGTAAATCAGATCCTGGAAGACATGTTGCGTCTGTATGCGATAGATTTGAAGACTAGTTAAGACACGCATTTATCGCTTGCGGAGTTTGCGTACAACATTTATCAATCAAACATCCAGATGGCTCCCTATGAGGTGCCCTACGGGAGCAAGTGTCGATCTCCGATATGCTGGGACGAAGTCGGGTAGCGACAGGTGCTCGGGCCAGAACTGGTGGCACAAGCCGTTGAAAAGGGCCGTATGATTCGAGACAGACTCCACACCGCACAGAGTCGGTATAAGAGCTATGCGGATACTCGTCGACGTCCGCTAGAGTTTCTGGTCGGGGACCATGTATTCCTAAAGGTGACGCCGATGCGGGGCGTTATGTGGTTCGGAGTTAAGGGCAAGTTAAGTCCAAGATTCATAGGCCCCTTCGAGATCCTCGAGAGAGTGGCAGTCGTTGCTTATCGGATTGCCCTACCCCCTGCCTGGCTGAAGTGCACAACGTCTTCCACATCTCCCAACTTCGGAAGTACGTGCATGATCCAAGTCACATGGTTAGCTTCAATCAGTTGGAGCTGCGCACCGACTTATCATACTTAGAGGAGTCGGTACGAATTCTGGATCATAAAAAAAAGTCATACGAAACTGATCGATGTCCTTGGTTCGCGTGCTGTGGCACAACCATTCAGTTGAGGAGTCAACATGGGAGCTAAGTCATAAATGAAGGAGAAGTACCCTTCACTATTCGTCGATTAAGGTCAGACCCTTATTCTTAAGTTTCGGGACGAAACTTTTTTTTAGTGGTATATTATGTAGTGTCCCGCTCCTGTTGGGATGAAGCAATATGTAATAGGCTCGTGGCAAGTCAAACACGGTCGGGGATACAAATGCTAGTCTGATTTAGCAACGAGTTTGGTATACGAAAACATTGGCATTAATAAAATCGATTTAGACGAATGATATGAGAACCGTTCCAACTAATGGATCGGCTTCTGTTGGAATAAGTCTTAGATGCAGCGGACTGTGTATTGGCGAATGAGCTCTAAATAAGAGTTCCTTCGACGGGACCGGTCTGCTATTGGTTTTCTTGGTTTTCTTGAATTTCTTGACGTTTTGCTGCTTGGTTTTGATGACTGTGCTTTCGCGTCGATTCATGAATGTGCCTTTGATAATTTCAAAGGGAAAGAATTAAAGAAGGAATTCTAATATGATGTTCGTGTCATTGCAGGAGTTCGTATAATTGACGTTTAACCGTTGCGAAGCAATCTCCTACTCTCGACGCATTTCTTTTAGGTAGGTGGTTCGGCCCCTTCTTTTCTACTCCTTTCCGCCAACAAATTCTTAATGTTCAAACGTTCAAATCGATGATGTTGGTTAAATATATGTTGTGCCACATAACTGTAATGTAACTAGTATAACAAGACCTAGAGACATTAACTCAACGTCTCACATCGATGCGAGCAGTTTGGTTCAAAATCGAGAAAACTGTTGAAAGGAAAGGACATTGAAACATCAATTCGTAGCACGGTGCCTTGGGGTATTTGGTGCCTGTGGATAGCCAAATCAGAACATACAACTTTGAGGCAAAGAATGAACTGTTGCACGAGTTATTGGTTATATAGCTTAAATTTGTTTATGTCATGCATCTGCCGCATAGATAAAGCTGTTCACGCATTCGCATGGTCATAGACAACTTGTGCACAGGATTAGCTTTCCTCGAAACGGTATTTAGGACGCTGGAACCAAATTGGCCTAGGAGGAAAATATGAAATCGTGCTTCGGCGCGAGGCATTGCGAGACCTCCAGTCGGGCTTGCAGCTCGGACTGATAGGGCGCATCGCAATACTACGTAATCATCCTTCATGGTGTAGATATCACCGATGACCGCATATAAGATAGATTGCATGCTCACATATTGTCTTGTGCAGGTGGTAAGTATTATATCTATTTTATGTAGGGAACAAGCACGATCGTGGTAAGAAATGTCAAGAATTACTTTGTTGTTTACTGCTTTCAGTTATGCCATCGATATGAAGTGCAAATCATCTAGTTCTAAATAGAAAGAACTTCGATGCATGCAAATCCTTAATAAGCAGCGTCAGTTTAGACGAGTGGGTTCGTCCCGCCCACTAGTGCATTCCCAAGTGTACTAATCCCCAACTCCCCAGGTAACGACTGCGCTGCGGGAGCACGAGACTACACTGAAGACCGAAGAAAAGGAGGCGGCTCGAAGCTCTCCTATTTTGAAGTATTTTGAAGCCAATTCATCTCGAAGGCTTTTAGTTTCAATGTATAAAAGGGCATGAATGTATAGAACATCAAGGATTATTTCATGACAGCTTGTCGAAAGTTTTTCTTTTGTGTTCAAAGAATGTAGCCACAACGACATATGTAAAAATGACCTTGCACATTGTTTGTAACTTTTATCAATGAAAAGCTATTTCTTTCTATATTGTGTCTTCAACTCTTTGCACTGTTTAATTTCAACATGTCTCAAAAGAATTGTCAAATGCACATTCTTGCCTTCTACAAGTCCAATTTAGACTTGTACGACATCACGTCCTAGCGAGGACGATCGATTCGCCTTGAATCAATACGAGGACGAACGATTCGATGAATCGGGATGTGACAGCTAGCGACCATCGCCTGATATACCACAGCATATATAATCCCACGATAACGCATACCACGTTATTGAGCCACTAGAAACATGTAATTAAGACTCCATAGTTTCATATGAAGACTTTGACAGACTAATTTGGCTATCTCATATGCCTACTAATGATCCTCCCCGCCCAAATGCCAATGCACAGGTTGTAACTACAACCTGAACATCTCGTAACTATATGCCAGTCCAATATAAACTAGAATTATCTAAAACCAATCATTACACCGTCACACGTGCACCTTGCATCGATAGCTAGTCGACTGCATAAGCCCGTGTCCAACATGTTCTCATCCTCACTCTCGGTGTCGTGAAATGATTTGTGTCAAGGTCTGGGAGCTATAACAATAGCTCCACAACTTTAGGTAGGTCCACTAGTACTAAGTCAACAAAACCCATATCGACGCCTTCGTCGATTGCACCCGAGGCATTCTCAGACACGACCTTTACGCTATTTCTAGCACAGAGATAAAATGACAATATTCATGAAAGTTTAATACAGTAAAAACAAGGCAAGGTATACTTGCATGGATTCCCGAGAAAGAAAAGTTGTGATCTGAATCCCTGGCCAGTAGTCAAAGTATCCCGGGAGCCTATATTAAATAATAAGGACTTAATCAATAATCTAGAATTACTATTTGTACATCTCATATAATTATTCTTTACATAAACAATGTGACATTAGATTATCAAACTACGAGGGAACTTAAATGCTAATGTTGGGTTATGACTAATTAAAATAGACCAAAGGAGTGTCACCTATCCTTATAGTCTTCAAATTATATATAATCTAATTATTCACATGAACTAAGTCCCAAGCATCTCCTAGGATTTATTCTTTATACATAAATTCTATAGTTTAGACCTAATAGGTTTCCTTACATTTGTGCGACTAGGATTTATTCCTAAAGGTCTTCTAATGTTAATTTCTTATCTTGCCTCTTAATTATAAAGACTTCCCTCAAAATTATATCCTAATAATTTTAGTACAATATTCTAACCCACGAGTCCTAAGTGGCATTTTTTTTATTAAAACATTGGTTGTACAATTAAACATTTTCTTATATGTGACACAACTAAAATAAATAACAAAATCTATAGTCTAGACTTAAAATGAAATTATAAAATAAAATAATGACAATAAAAATCAGAACCTAATTTGCTTTAAAATAATTATTTAAGTCACATTTATATAAAAATTAATGCCACAAATATACTACGTCCAAATATAGGTTTTCTAGGTCGTGTCGGACACCATTTTAAAACAATACTTGTACCAATCTTTTATATATATATATATATATATATATATATATATATATAGAGAGAGAGAGAGAGAGAGAGAGAGGGAGGGAGAGAGGAGGGATCCACATCCCCGATTTTTTGCATCCCCAAACATCCCTATGCTATCCACCGTTGGATCTTGTTAAGTGTTCTAAATGGCGTCCGCCTAGACCGCCTAGGCGGTAGGCAGTCCCTCTCCGCACCGCTTTTCGGTAGGCGGTGGAGTAGGCGGCCAATGGAGGTTGGCGACATATGCAGAGGTGAAGCGATGGAGGCGAACGCCTAGGCGGAACAATACTTAACAAAATATTTTGGCCAAAAAGATTTTTTTTTAAGCATTATGGGCCTATGGTTCACTTTTAAAAAACTAAAACTTTATAAATCTTCGTTCTACAACTTAGTTATGCATGGAACACCCTTAAAATATGTATATTATGCAAAAAATAGTAGTAAAATAATTTAAAAAATGTTCAAAATGTATCGACCGCCTAGACGACGCCTAGGCAGTAGGCGGACTCTCTCCGCCGCGCACCCGTCTACCGCCGTTTAGAACCTTGATCTTGTTTTAAGTCATCTAATCTTAACCATTGATTTGAATGGTTCAAATCAACGGTTAAAATTAAATGACTTAAACAAGATCCAACGGTTGTTAACATGGGGATGCAAAAAATGAGGGGATGTGGATCCCTCCACATATATATATATATATATATATATATATATATATATATATATATATAAACAAAATAATATTTATTTATAAATATCATTTAAATGTAAGTTCAAGGTTAGAAGGTTGACATTAATCTATACAAATATCGGGCCCAATTATACAATGAAACTAGGCCTTTTAGGCTCAATTTGTACATTTCGATGTCACAAAAAATGAACCTAGTTTACCTAAAAATTTATGACAGAAAATAATTAATAATTAAATATATTTTAATCAAAAAATCAAGCCCTATACATGTACAATAACCTAGGTATTAATCTAGGACCATACTACATGTAATTTCAACATAAACTACACAAGTTTTCTATTCAACATGTCAAAATAGACAATTTAACTTTCAGAATTTATAGGCTGTGTTTGGGGTCTACAAAACAAGTTCAATATGTGTTAATACATGGTTTACAAACTTAAATACATGGGTTAATATACTACCAAGTAGTACAAAAATTTCAGTAAAGAAAACATGCATATTTTGTTCACAATCAATCGATATATGACATGTAACAATTTCATTTCAGAATTACGTAATCACACAAAAATCATGTTAAACCTAGATTTTCATTAAATGATTATGGTTTCTACCTGTGTCACGACATGTCAATAGGGTCCTAGAACTAGTTTACAAGTTTCGAAATCGAAAAGGGGCATGTACTTACTTGGAAAGCGATGGGAATACAATCAATCTAATTGGAACTCGAATCAGTCTGCTTAGTTTGTGAAGGAGATTCGGAGAAGAAATCAGCAAGTTCTTGGCTCAAAACTCCCCTCCTAGCAAGCCTACACCTTAAGCTACCTCCCGGACTTGCTCCTAGGTGTACTTCCCTACTCGAAGGGTCGTCATGAAGGCTTCGAAGTTGAAGAACACACCGAATGGACTACTGAAATTTCTGCCAACTTGTGGACTATTTTGGGACTGAATTCTAAGTGAAAATGGATGGAAAAATGAGAGGGGAAGGTAGTCTGGGCTGTAAGGGAGGTTGTGAGGAAGTGGCCATAAGAATAAAAAGGTGGATGGATGGTTTCTTAACTCCCAAAGAAGTGGACAGTCCCTCTCAAACCTGTCAGATTCTTGTTGAAATAAGTTGTTGTCTACAGCAGCTTATTGGCCTATAATTGGCCCTAAGACCCTCATGTTGAGGCTGGCTAACCCTCACTTAAGTTAGGCTATGTTTGGTGATCATTTGGATGCTTATTTTGGACTAAAACTCAACCTATGCACCACTTAAACCTATGTGGACTGTTATACAGATAAGTTGTTGTCTACACCTATTAGGAACCCAATAACATGGTCTAAACCCTCTAAGATTTACCTAATTAAGTCCTATATATATAAGGATTGAGTTGGTGCACCATTTGGCTCTCGTTCCGGGCTATTTTGACGCTCGTTCCGAGCTATTTCGACGCATCGATTAACTTTTATAGCTCGTTAAACCCAATTTTTCTACGTAAATGTCCTAATGATTTGTGGATGTTTAGAGAGTGTGTAGGGGTCCATTTGAGTGGGACACAAGCTACATGAATCCTCTAGGCTTAGTATAGATCATAATGATTCTATGGGTCGAAGGGTTCGGATCGCAATTGTGTTTCCAATTTCAATTGGAACGTACATAGATAATTGGTCTAATTTAACTATGGTTTTCGTATACGAATGTTGTGCTATAAAAATAAAGCATATGGAGACGTGTTTGTGAGACATAAATAGTACAAGTCTAGAGAGTAAGAAGTTGGTCCCTTACCTTGCATCATCCCTCTATCAGTTAGGATGTCCAGTACATACTTCGTCTGAGATATTACAATATGTTCTACTTACCAGTGTGACTTCAATGTCTAAGAAGTATTCCAACAATCTCATATCCTTGATCTAAAACTGTTCACCCAGAAACTTCTTCAGCCCTGCAATACCCAAGTTATCATCTGTAATCACAATATCATCAACGTAGACACCAAGTAGTATCCTTCCAAGCTGATGTATGTTGATAAAATACCGAATGATCCTTCTTCGATTGACACATACCAAACTGGGTAAGAACATGTGTAAATCAACCAAACCAAGCACGAGGTGATTGTTTGAGACCGTAGAGGGCCTTCCGCAGATGACATACTTTACCTCCCTTGCAACAAACTCAAGAGATTGTATCACATACACTTCTCCATCAAGATCCCCATGGAGAAATGCATTCTTCATATCCAACTGAAGTAAATCATAGCGGACAACTAAGGCCAGGAGAACGCGCACAGAGGTCATCCTAGCAATTGGTGAGAAGGTCTCGAAATAATATTCACCGTAAGTTTGTGAATAATCTTTTGCCAAAAAATGAGCTTTCAGACGATCAAAGGTGCCATTTGGTTTCACCTTGATAGTAAACACCCACTTGCAGCTTACCGCCTTTCTACCAGTAGGCAAATCCACCAAATCCCATTTACATTTCTCCCGAAGTGCTTTCATCTCTTCTTCCAAAGCGGCACGTCATCCAGGATGTCGAAGTCCCTCCTCTATAGTATTGGAAATCTAAATCCCATCAATAGTAACCACCAATGACCGAGTATGGCCCGAGTCCTTTATAGTTGTCAACATACAAAGGATGGTCGCGACATGCACGACGAGGTCGAGTCGGTATATACGGACGTGAGGAACCGTTGGAGCTGGAGGAGGACTATAATGACGACACCGACTTGTCGGTTGTGGGCATCACTGGTGAAGCTTGTGCTGGCGGTGTTTGCGAACCGTCAGATCAGGAGACAAGCTCGGCAGGGAGGGCACCCTTACGAGGGTTGTTGTGTTGGGACTTGATACAGCAAAAAACTCTCTTTCAGATGAACTTTGGAACATAATATGTAGTTGGCAAAAGTGGATAAAACTCGATTTCAATAAAGATAACATCCCGAGACGTAAAACACCTCTTCAATGTTGGAGAAAAACAACGAAACCTTTTCTGATCCTTATGATACCCAAGGAAATTACACTTGATTGTCTTCAGTTCTAAATAAGAAAGTGTAGGTCTAGTATCTCGAACGTAACACAAGCAACCAAATATTTTAAGAGGAAGATGAAATGACATACGATTGGAATATAACCAAGAAAAGAGAAAATAGTCATTAAAAATATATGATGTCATGAAATTGACCATATAGCAAGTTGTATGGACTGCGTCCGACCAAAATTTCCTAGAAGTACGTGCATATAAGAGCACGTGTTGTTTCCAAAAGATGCGATATTTGCCTTCAACCACACCATTTTATTGTGGTGTGTAAGAACGAAAAGTTTGGTGGATGATGTCGTATCTAGACAGATGAGAATTGAACTCACAAGACAAATACTCACGACCATTGTCACTCCGAAAACACTTAATAGGAACCCCAAATTGGGTTTTGATTTCCACATAAAAATTGCACTAAATAGCAAATAACTCAAGAGCGAATTTTCGTCAAATAAACAAAGGTGACTCGTGAGTAGTCATCAACAAAGGAAACGAAATACTTGTAACCAATCACAGATTAAATGGGGTAAGGCCCCATGCATCATATTGTACTAACTCAAAAGGAGCTGACGTAACTTTATTTAGGACTAATTATATGGGCACAGCCAAAAGTGATCGGGGCTATCCCATTGTGGCAGTCCTTGTTAGATCCTGGCAGTCCTTGTTAGAAACTGGACAGTCCAGTCTACAGACTGGACTGCCAGAAAAATTGAAAAAATGGGCTAACCTCGATCACTTTTGGCTGTGCCCATATAATTAGCCTTATTTAGACTCACCGGATAGGGTACTCGGTGATGTTTGGCCAAACTGTATGACTTACAATAAAAAGAAACTTGAAATTTTAAAAATGGACACATTTTCTGGAGAGCTGAGATAGACGGATGACCTAATCGACAGTACAACTCAAACAGATCGAGTGACACGCTGGCACAGACAACAGAAGAATTTATATCAAACAGGTATAGGCCTCGAGCCATATGTCTCCTACTGAAATTTTTCTAGTTTTCAGATCCTGAAAAACACAACCATCGAGAAAAAATATTACCGAACATTGCAAGTCATGAGTAATTCGACTAATTGATAGTAAACTGAATGATTACCAATTATGTAATATCAAAGTGAGTGGCAGACCCAAAGAAAGGCGTGTACTTTTCTAAGAACTTTCAGTAAACTGCCGTTCGTAACAGTAATATCGATCACACGATCCACCTATGTATAATTGCGCAACATACATGTGTCGCCTGTTATGTGATCAAACGCACCAGAGTCAATCATACACTGCCTCGGCCTTACCACACATGCCACTGAATATCTGACTGTGGATCCAGATGTAGAAGTTTCACCACGACGTTGAGTTTGGATTCAGCGAATTCTGCATAGGTATCTGTTGTCATCTTCACAGATAGCATGTCATTGTCAAGAGCAACAGAGGCAACGTTGGCGGCAAGTGCTTTGGGATATTGTCGCTGAAAATGTCCTTATTAACCATAGTTGAAACATGTCCGTAGTTAACCTCCATCACGGCCACCATCACCGTGACCACCGTTTCGGCCAGCATTCCGGCTATTACGTCGACCACCACGAGCAATATCCAAGGCTGATTGATCAGCAGGTGCATCACTCGTATCAGTTCCAACTTCCAACTACTTTTGCTGTCTGTAGGACACGAAAGTGGACTTCCATCAAAGATGAGACCTTGGCCCCAACAATGATCTGAGACCTCGCGAAGTCTGCATCAGGACAAAGGGAGATAAGGTACGCCATGACATATAGTTGTTGGCGTTGTGTTCTAGCCTCATTGATATCTGTCGTCAAGGGTAGCACACGATCCATCTCATCAATGAGTAACTTAAAGGCACGAAAGTGGTCTTTATGTGACTTGTCTCCCTGGTCAGCTCGGTAGATGCTAACAGCCGAGTCATAGATGTGAGATAGAACGCATTTGCCATCAAATGCAGTTGCAAGGACCTCCTATAACTCCTTTACCGAATTCGTGTTCTGAACCATGTCCTCAACGGATGGTTCCATCGAATTCATTAACTGTGTAAACCATCTACTATCATCAGTCTCTCATTACTCAAATGCGGGATCAGTCTCCTTTGGAGGGTTGTCAGTCAAATTCTTAGACAACCACATTCTCCGTGGCGTTTTTTCAACCTGCTTGCGCCACGTAGAGTAGCTATCCAGACCATCCAGCCGTCGATCGATCATTTGAATCAACGATAACGTTGAACCAGTGATCGGTGTTCGTACCTCTGTGTGCTCGATACTGGTGCTACCAACACTGTTATTCGCTGCATTGTTCGTCATCTTCAGGTACTTGATTTGAGTGTCGATGATCGTTCTGATCCAATATTCATATCAATCTCGTCAATGAGCAATCAACGATGCCGAATTGGCGTGCGTAATGTTGGCATAGATTCGATTGTGGGTCACACAAGCCAGGACAAAGATTCACATAACCCAGGTTGCTCTCTATTGGATCCTGATGTAGACACCGGGTCAGGAACAGAGATTCATGCAAAGCAAGTTTGTTCTCTGTTAACTCATGATGTCATTGTCGATATCCAGAGGTTCACGCAAACAAACCATCGTTTACCCTCGAAAGATTCTCAACGCCGACAATTTTTTTGTACAAATCTGTTCTTTGAAAGACATGTAGGGTTAGGGTTTGGGGATAGATGGGGGCCGGGTTTGCATGGTTAGGGTTAGGATGACGGCTAGGGTTTCCATGAGATGACGACTAGGGTTTGGGGATAGGGGTTAGGGTTAGTAGGGCCTGGAAGGGGGTCGGGGCGGGGGACGGGGGGGGGGCTGCCTTGAAGGAGTGGGGGGGTTTATGGACGCTGCCTGGAAGGGGTCGGAGGGGGTCTTCCTAGAAGGACTGCAGTAGCAGGGGGCTAGACTGCCTAGGAGAGGAAGCAGTGGCAGGGGGCACTAGACTGCCTGGAGAGGAAGCAGTAGCCGAGGGAGAACAAGTAGTAGCGGGTGGTGGGGCGGAGGGGAGGGGGAGCCTGGGAGAAGAAGAGGCTAGAGCGGGTTGGGGAGAGCCTGGCAAAGGCAGAGGCTGGAGCAGGTTTGGGGGATAGGAGAGGGAGGCGGGTGGGTTGTAGCTAGGGTTAGGTTTAGGTTTTTGTAAGTGGAGAGTGATAGCTCTGATACCATGTGAAAAGAATAATAGATTAATTAATATTGAAGATTATATATATATATATATATATATATATATATATATATATATATATATAGGAGGAGGACTTGCCTCCTTATTCTCTACCGATGTGGGATAATATATGACTAATATTCTTAACAAGTTCCAAAGATATAATATAAGCCAAGACATGAGCTAGCTTGACTAGCTGAACTATAACAAGATTAGACAAATTGCACTCAAATTGCCCCGTCCCAAGTCTTGCTAGAAAGAGGACCTTATCCAACAAGTAGACTCAAACCAAAGAATGCTAAGCTAACTGGACCAAGGGACATTATATTTTTATCATAAATCACCAATAACTAGACCATGTATATACCAAATATAACGAACAAAATCAAGCAGCCAAGCTTATGCCATGGTTATGGACATTACCTAACCAAAAAAGGGATAGTTAAGTTGCATGTTTAATGACAAAAAAAAAATAAAAAAATCAGACATGAGTTTAAGAATAACTAAAATTGAAACTGTAACTCACTATGTTGCATGGATACTCCTCATAAGGACCGTATCCATGCCCGTGTACCCATACCCAACACGTATTGGACACAATAATTCCTAGATATGGCTTGCCTGTGTCTAGAAGCATAGTTGAAGTATTTTGGCAGATACGTGATCGTGCCAAATCTAATTTGAGATGAGAAAGTAACATTTCTTTACAATGAATTCTTTCTACAGCTTTTTGGAACCTAGTTACCATTCAAGATATGCTTATATATAGATATCATTAAGATATATGTAGACATAAAAAACATATTTATAACCATATTCTATATCTTATAACCATATTCTATATCTTATAACCATATTCATGCAGTACCTTTATCCCAAAATTTTCTAAAATGCTGTATTCAGAATATGTATCATGTCCATATCTGAATCATTATCCAAGTCTATGCAACCTAGGTAACTCAGTTTTGAAGTAGTTCCATTGACATTAGATAAGCAAAGAGTAGATTGACTAGCTGAACTATAACAAGATTAGACAAATTGTGCTCAAATTACCTTCAAGTCCAAAGTCTTGCTAGAAACAGGACCTTATCCAACAGGACTTAGACTCTAACCAAAGGATGCTAAGCTAACTGGACCAATAGACATCATATTCTTATCACAAATTACTAACTAGATATAAACCAAGTATATACCAAATATAATGACCAAAATCAAGCAGACAAGCTTATGCCATGGTTATGGACATCACCTAATCAACAACTTCAATACCGTTGGTAGAAGGTGGAGCCAAATAAAGCAGAAAATCCTAAATCCAGTAAATATTGACATACGTTGACCATGTTATGATAATTATCAACTCTTTTCAAAAACTAGCAGAACATGTTCTGAACTCAGCCGGGACTCCTCAAAGCACCTGCCAGGCCAACCACTTCTTAGCATGTCGTATCTAACCTAAAATAAAAAAGTGATCATAAATTTGTTCGTAAGTATACTGGTGTTGAAGGGTCACTACACCTACCTAGTATTAAAAAAGTTCCCCCGACAAGTTGGATAATTCAGAGACACAGTCAAGGATTAGTATCTATCAGACTAGAAGATTATTCAAGAGGACCCATTCAAAGTGGCATCAATGAAAGGTTACTAATTATTATTACCAAATGAACGGATATAAATTCCCATATCAATGCGTTTAGTCACTATGAAATACTCCAATGTTATATAAAAATGAAAAAGCTACAGACAGGAAACCCTGACAAGCTTTGTGCACCAAATCATGTTACAAGCATAAAATCTATCAGCATTCAAAGATGCCACTCATACACAGATTAATCATGCCCAATTTTGCTATTCTGCTCAATTAAAATATAATATAATATAGCATTCATTCATACAGGGAAAACACACATATAGTTGCACTAGTTGACTCTGCTTGGTCTTTAATCAATAATAAAATAATCTTTAGATGCAATTTTTAATTTTTCAGAGCCCAAACAAATTTTACTTTTTAGTTTTTGCAGCTTTATGTCATTAAAACAACAGAAATCTCTTTCGTACAACAACAACAAGAACAACAAAGCCTTTACCCAAACTTTTGGGGTCACTGACAGGAAGGTTTCTGATTAATATACTTCAAGAGAAACAATAACCATGCCAAACAAACAAGGGCCTACAACAAAAAAACATTCAAGTGTAAATTAGACGATACCTGTTATATGTATCATCATTCAATGGGCTTTCCAGTACTCCTATCTCTTTCAAAGCTGCGCAAATGGCCTTTCCATCACCTCATTCAGAATCCAACTTGATGGGAGGCATCTGGCCTACAAAGAAACATAATTTCAGAAGAAAACAAAAAATTAGTATCATCTATGTCATTAGTGGCACCCTATTGCATCTGCATGACCATCAAACCATTATATGTTTTGCCACTTTGCCTCTCACGTGTTAGCAATGAATCAACACCTTGTTTTAGTTAACATCTGTCGTGGATATAACAACACCTTTGCTGTTAGATGTTCCACCATGCCTCAATAAATTCATTGGCTATTAAACAAGTACTTCCTTGGTATTCTCATCCCTTCAATTGTCCATTTATCACTTTTATGAAGACTTAATATTCTTCAAAAGGACGGGCACCCATGATCCCTTTGATTTATACAAATCTTAAAGGATTTTGATTATTTCACAAGTAGAAAGTCACGAAGACACACCAACAACAATAACGCCTTTATCCCAAACTCTATTAAGGCCATGTCCTCTATGACACTAAAATAAACCATATCTTTCTTTAACACTTCCATCCATGTTCCTCTAGGCCTACCTCCGGCTCCATTAACTACTATACTATAGCTCCTTCTTACAGGAGCATCTATTGGTATGCCTTGTGCATGCCCAGATAAAATAACGTTTATAGAATATGATAGCAATACTAAGTTGTAGTCATCATACAAACCTTCTCCCATTAGAAAGAGATCGGCTAAGGAGCATAAGAAAGCGTCATAAGTTATTTGACAAAGCTTTTACTTATTAGCAATAATAAGTAAGACCATGTTATATAGTTTGATATGAGAAAGATGTAGTTCTAAAAGCGAATTCAATGTATATCCACAACAAGATTCACTAGAGGTAAACATGAGAACTCTAATGGCTTTGCAAGTCGGAGCTAATCCATGGCAGGAATTCCGCAAAACAACTATTACTACAATTAAAGATGTATAACTAGTAGTTATGAATTACAATTAAATTGTAAAGTTTACAATATACTGAAATTATTAAGTTCAGTGATTACCTAACTATCTTTCTTTGCCTTTGTGCATGAGATATCTAAAGAGGCATTTGAGCTTCCCAAAATATTGGCAACATGTTCAACAGAACTAGCTGCATGACAAAATCGTGTTACAACACATCAGTGACATGATAGAGGTCCACTATGATCTATTCGACAGATGCTAGCTCGTCACAAGTACGGATTTAGGCTAATTTGTATTTAAACACCTTAAATTCTTCTAATTGTATTGAAGTACTTGGGTAGAATTAGGATTTACAGGTGAGGGTTTGCGGGAAAGAAGGATAGGGATGATTCTTTTTAATATATAATTTCAAGGGCAAGATAGTCCAAAACTTGTCACAGCGTTAATTGTAATAGAAGAATAAATAAATAAATAAAAACTAAACTATTTGAGGTAGGGAAGCACTAATAAAGAGAGTTTACGGTATCAAGTTGCAAAACCCAGGAATAGTTGAGGGTAGTTAAGTATATGTTACCTAGGATTTAAGATATGTGCATGTAAAGGTCTCTAGAAGTTGCATGTGTCATTTCCTGTCAATAATTTCAAATGTTTCCTCACTTGCTATCATCATAGTCCCAGGACTTTCAATTTCCTCCTTCCCCTACCCACTGCTCGTTTATATATTCCATAGTCAACCTGTTCTATCTCGATTGTAACAAGATTCACGGTTGTGTTGACCCACACACTTGAGAGCATAAACTTCCCTTCTATAGGCAATCCATATGTAATTTCTTTATTTACCCTAGTTTAAGTATATTCTTCAAATTCGTTGCTAATGGACCTTACCAAGGCATGATAGTGGTTGAGGAATCTCATAAAACCAGACTCATGAATTGCTTTCTATATGTACCCTTCATCATGGTCATAACGATTTGTACGATTGTAATATAATTGGCCACTTGCATGGCCATCTAGAGACATACTAGGCAAATTTTCTTATCCATCAACATATGGACTTGAGGAACTAACAATATACAGTATAACTATTCACAACAATTAATATGCATAGAAAGTATAGCCTGCAAAATTGCATACAATAAACTTACTAGTGTAGTTGTAAGTAGAATGATTCTTGGTGATCAATAGATGGTCTTATCTGGGATGACAAAGAAGAAACATGAATATCTCCTCTCCCTCTGCATTAAGACTTAAGTATATGCTTCACCACAACTCAATTGTTAGAATATATGTGTTTGGGTTCCAAGTGATTTCCTTGTGAACCTTAGAACTTTCTTTTTCTTCTCCAGACACCTCGGGCACATATCCTCAGCACCTTCTATCACATGTTTTTAACCAAACAAATAGGAGCGAAGAAATCAGCTAACAAGGAAACTATACACATTGGCATGGATATGAAGACATGATATAATGATGCTCTCCTTTAAGCTTTATTGTGGTAGTTCAAAGACACCCCCATGATGAATTCAGTACCACTGGCAATAGGAATCATACAACTATGTACTCGCTACTGAATTGACCGACTATATGCTGAAGGCACTTACACTTGGAGGTGAATTGCCAAGAGTAAAATAGTTTCAGAAACTACTATTGCAGTCACAGATGAGTGTACACTAGTGTATCAAACCTTAGAAGCCAGAAACTCCTAAAAGGTCAACGAATCACAGTAAGAACCTCGATTCGGCGGTTCTTACTTGGGAGCATGTTGGGAGCTCGCTTCCCCAATGAGAGCGTTTTCCCGACGACATGAACTCTTCCCACAATATGACCATAATTTTAGAAGATTGACATAAATTTTGGGAAGAAAAAAAAGTTAAGAAGATTTTTAATACACGTTTATCAAAGTACCAATAAACTAAAGATCATTTACCTTGACATTATAAAAAATTGACATGCAAATGATCCTTGTAACTTTTGAACGGAACTTTATAATTCTAATAAATATTAAGATATTTATAAGTTTTGATAACAATAATTAATATACACAATTTTTTTATTAGCATATGCTCCCATCACGCTCCCAACTTTAGACTCTTCTAAGTAGTCGCGTTTCTCCGCTCCCGTCCCCGCTTCCGCTTCTCGCTTCTAAGTATCAAACTATGTTGTCACAAGCGACGCCTAGGCGCGCTTAGGTGGCCTAGGCGTGCAAGTTGAAGTGTAGTCGCCTAGAACTAGGAAAAATTCCCCTGGGTGGGGCGATGGTCGCCTAGGCGCGCCCAGGCGACCGCCTAGGGTTGCCCAAGGGAAATATAGGCAATATTTAGGCGAGTTTTTCTATTTTTAACTTTTTTTTCTTTAAAAAAAACCCTCTTGTTGTTGTTTTCTTTTTTTTTTTCTGCTGCTTCTTTGATTTTTTTCTTCTTATTCTTCTGTTTCTTCTTCTTCTGCTGTTGCTTCTTTGATTTCGAGGGGAGATCCTGGACGAATGCACGAATCCTGGGCGGACGCCTAGACGAGGCGGGTGGCATGTCGCCTCGCCTAGCGTCCAATACAACATAGGTATCAAAAAAGAAGATCTACTTCCTTTGGAATATGTATTGACATGCTTAACATCTCAAAATCCATACAAAATTTGCTCAAACGTCAAAATTTTGATCAGCTTTACACATTTCTACACTTGTAACAGAACTCTGACAGGAGTATTAAATCAGGAGGCCTCTATTGGAAGAGCAAAAACTTGGGAATTCTATGGCAGGGTTGAACATTCTGATTCTTTTGGAGCATGGAATGACAAGGACAACTTTTATCTCGTTGTTTGGTGTTGGCAAGATGAACATTTTTAGCCATAAAGGGGCTCAGAAACTCTAACAGGAATATTAAATTACAAGGCTTCTATATTGAAAGAGCACAAACTTGGGAATACTATGGCAAGGTTGAACATTCCGATTCTTTTTAGAGTATGGAAATGGCTACGACAGAATTCTATCCCATTGTTTGGTGTTGGTAAGATGAATTTTTTTTAGCCATAAAGGAGCTCAAGTAAGCCATCTCCTCATATTAGCAAACACCATTTACCAGTTGCTTCAACTAAATTATTAGATCTCTTTCTTGCTTTACTCTCTTTTATTTGATTCGACATGCATAAACCATCTCAACGTATATGCCCTCACCATAATATCCATGATGGAAAGGCATCTCCAACTTTCAATGAATTATTTCATAACATATACCATCCCTTCCCTTAATGCTGCTTATCCATCAAAGCTTGGAAAAGTAAGTCTTTTGGATGGTGTGGTGAGATATTCAAGAACTGTCTTCAGCTTGAAGTCAGTACTATTCAGGTTGAAGAACACTGACTATCATCAATTTCACGTCTTATGCCACATGGTGCCTAAGGCGAACAAATTAGATGTTATTCAAGAAAGTTGAATAAACATGTACAGCTGATTCTAGTGAATACTATCTTCAGCTTGGAGTTGTAAATAGATTGACCAACTGACTGATGGAGTAAGTCTTCTTTGTATTTTAAATCGAGAAGCCTGAATGACAACATCTTTCAGTTAGTAGTAAAAAGTAAGTGGAAAAAATAATGAGACTTGCTTCATTTAGTGTAAATCAATGAATCAGAATACAGTTACATGTTTCACTAATCAGCATAATTTTTGCATTTCTAAGATATGACTGATTGTAATATGAGAAGAATTATTCATGTTATATAACGGTTGGCAGGATTTACTAAATGACCCGCCAAATGCCCACTGTGACTGTCTGTTTAGCGACAAATTGTCGAGAAAACATACCATCGAGCTTCCTGTTCTGTTACCATCACTGTTATCAGATTTAAAAGAGTAGCAGGCTCCCAAAATCAGACAGGAAGAACAGCAAGAGGACATTTTTTTTGCATCACCAAGCCATTCATAACTTAAGAAGATATATGACTAGAGGCTCTTTCTCGCATATCCGAGCTTCCCATGTTCCGGTTATCCCTGCTAATTGACAACAAAACCAAAAGCTGACAACATGTTTAGGAGTGAAAGGAGAAAGTTGCAAGTAAATGCTTACTGCTTGTCTCTGGCCATATCTAGGTGAAGACATCCTTGATACCACTCCAACTAACTGCTGAGAATATTTTCCAAGTACCAAACTACGTGATACTTGTAATCTCTTCGTACAAACTGCTTGACTAGAACACTGTGTGTACAAGAATCAGGGTGAACGCCTTTCTCATGCATCTCCCCATACAATCTTAATGCATCCTGCCACTTACCTATATTGCAATTTGCATTTATAAGTAAAGTGTATGTGAACTTATTTGGAGACAGACCTCTTTCCTGCATCTTGTGTAAGCACCGATAAGCCTTCTCAATCTGCCCATCCTCAGTCCGCCACTTTCTGCACAACCCATTTATGAGGGCATTATATGTTATTTCATTGGGTGAAATATTCTCCTTCAACATTCTTTGGAAGAATGTATTGGCCAATTCAAGTTCCCCCTTGGTTGCATAGGCATGAATTAGAACAGTGTAGGTCACGACTGATGGAGATAAATTTCTTCTGACCATCGCATCAAACTCATCCCTTGCTTTCTTCAGATCCCCCTTCTCACAATAGGCATGGATCATGCAAGTATAGGTCACACAATCCGGAGGAAAACCATCACTAACCATCCTCCTTAACCATCTAGATGCCTCTTCCAGATCCCCTCTCTTACCGTGCCCATCAATCAACACATTGTAAGTTATTGTATCTGGCGAGACTCCTCTCCTAATCATCTCCTCTCTCAAATGCAAAGCCTGGTCACCTGTCCCGAGCTTCAAGTCTCCTGCTATCCTTGCCGTGTAGGCATAGCAATCCGGCTGTAATCCCTTATCAACCATCTCATCGTAGTAATGATTTGCCATCGCAAGATTCCCCATCTTGTAAGACCTATGCATAAGAGTGGTATATGTACAAACATCCGGTGCAATCCCGGACATGACCATATAATCCTTAACCCTTCGAGCCTCCGCCAAGTACCCCAACCTACAATACCCATCAATAAGCATGTTAAATGTCCTGACCGTGGGATCGATCCATGCCTTTGTCAAATGGCCAAACAGGCAAAGAGCTCCCATCATACTCCCAACCCGACAATACCCATAAATCAACGAATTGTACGAGAGCACATCTCGCACCAAATTTTTCTCTTCCATCTCCAAAAACTGCTCCTTTGCCTCATCAATCCGTTCGTGCCTACACAGCCCATATAGAACCGTATTGTACGTCACAACATTGGGAGCAACGCCCCTCCCCACCATGTCCTCCTTGCACTTCAATGCCCTGTCGACGAAACCTTTAGCAAACAATCCGTTGATCAGTGGGTTGTAAGTATATGCCGAGTCCTTCTCTCCGGAATCCCTCATGTTCCTCACCAGCCTTTCGGCCTCCTCGACCTCCCCGCTCCTGCACAGCGTACTGATCACAGCATTGTATGTGACGTCGTTCGCCAGCCCGGCCAGCCTCATCCTCCACAGCTCTGTGAGCGCCTCGAGGGTCCTTCCCTCCTTGCAATACCAATGGAGAATCGTGTTGTAAGTGAAAACTGTCGGCCGGATCCCGGCCTTGAGCATATTGTCGAACACCGACCGGACCTCAGCCCACCGGTCACGGTCCCGTAAAGCCCTTAAGATCCGGTTGCAGTTCTTGACGTCCGGCAAGAACCCGCTGGCGAGGAGCTTGTAGAAGGCGGAGAGGGTGCGGTCGAGCGTCGAGCACTTGGTGTGCAGATGGAGGAGTAGATCGATGAGCTTGGCATCGGGGTTTCTGCCGAGTAAGAGATCGAGAATGGCGTCGGAGGAGTCGAGGTGGGCCGACATGAGGGAGTAGGCGGCACGGAGGTGGTTGGAGTTGGAAAGGATGCGGAGGAGGGAGATGAGAGCTGGGGAAGCACCGCTGCCGCATCCGCATCGGTGGTAGCGGTCGGACCAGCGGAAGAAGCGGAGGGCGGCGCGGGGGTGGTCGCGGACGGAGTGGAGGGCGGAGAGGAGGATGGAGAGGTCGGAGGCGACGGGGACGAGGGGGGAAGTAAAGGCGCGAGCTTTGAAGTCGGTTCGGTACGCGGAGAGGATTAGGTTTTTGAAATGGGAGTCACTGCTGGTGGTGGTGGTGTCAGTGTTGGTGTTCGTCTTCTTGGGGGAGATGATGGAGAGGAACTTGGCGATGGCGGCGGCGGCGGAGGAGGGGGAGGGAGCTAGGGTTTCAGTGGAGGACTTGGTGGCGGAGAGGAGCATCAGGCGGGTTCCAAAGAGCATAGGAGTAGAGGAGGGAGGATGCTTCGTCCTTCCTCCGCCACTACCATTAGAGACAGAAGAAGAGAGGAAGAGTTTCAATTGGTTCTTTAGGTTGGAGATGGAGACGCATCGGGGTTAGGTTAGGTTGGGTTGGAAAAGAAAAACAATTAAAGTCGGTAACTACCTATGGCAAGTCTTTTCGACCATAGCGTGCGTCTCCTCCCTACTAGGGGTGAGCAACGGTTCGGTTCGGTCCGAACCGAACCGAAAAAATTAAAACCGACTCAAAACCGAACCGACCAAATCAAAACCGAACCGAACCGAATTAGTTCAGAACCGAACTTGAACCGAACCGAATTGGTTCGGTTCGGTTCATCGGTTTTTCGATTTTATATATATTATATATATATATATATATATATATATATATATATATATATATATATATATATATATATATATAAAGTTATAAACCGGTTTACAAGTTCGGTTTTCGGTTCGGTTCGAAAACCGAACCCAAAAACCGAAAACCGAACCGAAAATAAAAAAAAACCGAACCTTCAAACCGACAACCGAACCGTTTAAAAAAAAACCGAACCGAAACCTTATTTCGGTTCGGTTCGGATCGGTTTTCGGTTTTCAACCGAGTTTTGCTCACCCCTACTCCCTACCTTGCACCCGAGATAGCTATGTCAATGACAAGAATGTAAAGGACTAAAAAAAGGAAGAGATATTTGGAAAAAAAAAAAAATTGAAATATCACGCATACACAATTGGAGGACTCAAACTTTGTCGGTCCTCCGGATGTCCGTTCTAATATCATTAGGCTAGAGAGCTTGAACAAAAGAGATATTTGGGATTGAAAGATAGAAAAATGACACAGTGAATGCATTTTGCACTTGTAGGATACGAAGCTGTCACATAATTTTCTAATAGAGATGACTTACTAAATTTGATATATATACATATAAGACACCTAATTTCTTCTATGTATATACTTCAAGAATTTTGTTAGCATCTACTAATATGCATAGTTTATAAATGATAAACTTAGAGCTTAATTAAATAATTGATTTCATTTTAGCTTAGTATATACTAACTAGCTTAATCAAGTTAGCAAATACTATAAACACATACTGCTTTTCGGAATTCATTTTGAGAATATTTAGAAAGTATTATGAGTTAGAAAGATACATATTTGGGTTGGAACTACAATAGTAGTTTTGGTTGATGTGGCAAGTGCGATACGGGGTCGTATCGGCCAAATTAGATCAAATTATTAGGTTATATCTAGAATTTAGAATTTTATAACTAATACTATTATACTAATATCTATATATGTGTGCATAGTGGTTGGTATTAAGGAATAGAATATTTGTTATTAAAGATAAGTTGTGCATCCCTAATGAATTAATAGTATCAGTTGAAAACCTAGAGTTTGAATCATGGATCATACTAGCATACTACTTTATATTAAGTAGGAACATTAAAATTCTAGAATGAATGAGAAACCATGCTATTGTTATCTAACTTATTTGAATTTTTTTAGATTTGTTATATAAAACTATAAAGATTTAATGATCAAATTCTTACAAGTGCAATAATTAGTTTATTTATTGTTTGACATTACATATGTGATTCTCAGTTTTAGGTCCAATGGTTTACCAGTTTCTTGAAATGCTTAGTGAAACAAAAGTTGAGCAAATGCTAATACACTCCACTATTGGTAAGAATTTCTTAACTTCAATATACATATAACTACATGTGTTCCGGTGTTGAGTTTTCCACCTAAGAGGTCTGCTTACGCAAGAAAATTCTGCGGAGGGTTGCTCAGAGTCTTTTATATAAACTGTAAAAAAATTCGAAGTCCAAAATACAATGGAGGCTACAAAATTTTCAAGAATTCCAAGAGAGTCATTTTCGAAATTCAAAAATTGGCTAAACATTTCTAACCCAAATTTATACGAATTTTGAGTCAGTTTTCTTAAAGTCAGACTTACAAATAATATTTAAATCATAGGGGTCAATTTTCTTTAGAACTTAAGATACATATGACACTGACACGTTGAAACGCAAGCGAAACCTTATATTGTATATCTTATGTTTCTGCTGGAGGAAAATAAATTATCAAATTTTATAATATCATGTGTTACTGTCATATTTTATTTGAAAAGAGGACAATGTATTAAGAATGTACGACATCATGTGTTTATGTTATGATTCTCTTAGAAAAACACAAAATATGGAATTATATTCTCGCTTTTTGTAGTATTCAGATATATGAATCGACATTCATACTTGAGCCCACCAGAAACTTATACAAGATATTAGAATAGGAATGTTTTTAGCACTAGGTTAGTGCATTGGGTGGGAGAGAACAAATAGATCATATCATACAAAATTTCTGCAATATAATAACAACAAAAGATGATCAGTATAGTTTTATGCATCGTAAGGCCATACGATGTTGGGGATGAGGCTTAGCTCACCAAAAAAAAATTGAATTCCAGAAATTCTTGAATTAAAGTAAAATTTTAAAAGTTACAAGTTTTACTCACTATATGGAAAGGGCTGGATTCTAAGTACCGTGCCATCCAGGCACCACCTGATTCCGGATAAATATGATTATTGTTAGGAAAATAGATGATGCATGTGATCTAAATGTGTTATCTAAATTGCATCATCATATAGAATAATTTCTGGTTGTGATTGTGGTTATAAATTTTTAAGACCTAGTTATAGGATGGACACGAAGAAATTTATTGTAATAGGATCAATTAGGAATCATATCTTAAGTTAACACTATAATGAGTCTTAGAATTAAATATTTCAGTCTATTACTTTGAATATAAGAATCTTATTAATTCATAAGGTTGTTATATTATTATTTTTCTATTTTATCACCTTTTTTGATCTGAGGGCTTGCATGTCGTTCGATGACCTAGTATTGTTCACTAGGTGTGGATGTTGAATCAAAAGATACTTTGTCTCTGTTCAATATGGATGAGGTCGAGAAATGAACACCAGTAAAACAAGTTGGATCTTTTCATTTTGTTAAAAGTTGTACTATGTTCTATATAAATTAATGTTTTGAGACATACTTTGGGTATACAATATATTTAGAATGGTATGTAATTAACAAGTTATATAATAATCTATAGAAGTTGCTTGATACCTATACCTTATTCCTAGAACTTATAGGCGACAATTAGGATACTGATACAATGGTATTCGTATGACGTGTAGCCTGAAATGTTGTACGTATCCAACTTACTATATTTTGGGAGTGAGACGTGACAAGAATCAATAGCATAATCATGCTACCAACCCATATTGCTTGAATCACCATAACCTAGAGTGCATTATGATGAGCCACCGAGAGAATAGATACAGTACAATACAGTGCAATACAATACAATAAAATCTATGCTTGAGGTACCAATCATGATATCAATAATCTATCATAGGACAACTAATCATAACATTATGTTGTGATAATAAAGCTAACTCCATGCAATAGCAATCTCGTGCAAAGGATACCTACGCATCTAGAAACATTAATGTATAAACTAGAAAATGTGAACTTGAACTAGAAACTTGAGTCTAATATCTAGAACTTGAATCTTAATATAAGCATCCTAAACTAGATCATGTACTTGAAATGATATTTGCGTGGGATCAAATCCCCACAAGAAACCCTCCAAAGTAATCACAAGCTATAATGAAAACTTGAATACTAGAGAAAATAGCTTGAGAAATCATTAGAAATTAATAGGAAGTTATGTATCAAAATTTACTCGTATTCTTAACGAATCCGAAATAAACTCGATACGAGATATCCGACTGTCCACTCTCAGCAAAATTGGGCCCATACCCTCTCACATATGCCTAAAGACTATGTGCCAAAAATTAGGATGATTGTTGATCAAATCGGCATGAATTTTCATCAACCAAAACTAGAAAATAGAGGTTCCCTGACAATTTACTGCCCTAGAATCGAGGATATACTACTCGAGCCGTTTCCTGTAGACTGACAGTTATAGATCGACATAAAAACTCACTCTAGCTGATTAATACTTGACCAAAAAATTATTCGACAAATGTGCCATGCTAGAAACCTTTTAAAGAGGAGTGTGACCATATAAAAATCTCAAATAAATCCCATGAAAATCAATAAAATAATGAGAACCCAATCGAATCAAGTTCCGTCAAGGTAGGTGGGCTCGAGACAGTGCGTACTCCCAACTGCACACAATATAGACTAGAAAATACAAGAAAATATGAGATGTTCACAAGAAAATCTATAACATTTTCTTTAAAGTAAGGTGTACTTGCCTACGGACATGCGATACGACTGATACAAAGTCCTATAATATAATGCACATGCATGTGTCCACTTCCAAGATGGCTCAACAACATAAGTCTCATTCCCTCAATGCTCTCGAGCTCATGGGAAGTCATGGTGAGAGTGATTTTGTAGTGCCCCACTCCTAGCGGTTCACTATGTAAGGCTTGTGGCTTGATTAACTCGGTCGAAACCGAGTATTAGGAAAACTTACCATCGGCATCGAATCGATCACGGACGAATACATAAGAACCTTTCCAACTAATGGATCAATTTCTCTTGAAATGAGTCCAAGAGTTTTCTCTGGATGTTTTGATGCTTTTGTTGCTTGGTTTTGATTGATGTTTTTCTGAATGGTTTTTGATGATTTGATTCTTGTATGTTTTCATTGATTTTCATTGCATTCATTCTTGAGAAGAGAGGAAGGAACATAAACGAGACGGAGTATTAACAAAATTTTTGGTGCCATCATAGGCAGACACGTGACTGAAGGCTAATCGCACAAGTATTCCTCTTCCTCTCGACAATTCTTTAATTGGTGGGTGTAGATTCTCTGTGGTAATTTGTCCCTTCTTCGCTACTCCTTCATGACAACTAAATGAATTCTCTTATTACCTTGTTATATCTGTTGATCGATAACATGATGCATATAATGCCACCAGTCAATACCACTAAGATACTAGTATAATTGATACATGGTAAATCAATTGATAATGCTACAATACAAACATTGAAATGCTGCTTGACCCTTGGAATAAATGAAATGTTGTGACCATGTGAAATGTGTTAAAATATTAAAATGATGAGAATGTGAGGGGATTGATTAGTCTCCAATTGATGCCTAAGATGTTAGATATGAAATGCTGAGTTATGAATGTTGGCTTACTTAATACCATACAAATTGTGTTACTGTCGAGTCGGTTACGCATTAGCGTGGTTATGGACGTCTTGTGCACAAGGTTTGAGTAGTTTACTCGAAATGGTACCTGGAGCACTGGGGACCCAATCGACCTACAATTGTCATGCTTTGGTGGCACGAGGTATTGTAGGACATTCGACTAGGCTTGCAAGCTACTCAGGATGGTGCATCGTAATACCGGTTGGAAAGTCCTTTATGGTGTAGTTTCACCAATGACCAAGTCTGACATTACTAAAATAAGGCAAATTAGCGACGTAACTGTACGTCGCTAATAATGGTAAATACGTCGCTAATCTTAATTAGCGACGGAAAATGAAGGACGCTTTTAAGCAAGTCGCAGATGGCACATGCGTCGCTCTACGTCGTTATTTGCGACGTCAAAGTCATGTCGCTGAGACGTCGCAAATTTAGCGACGTAGAGCGACGAAAGTTTACGTCGCAAACTTAGCGACATCATGCGACTACGTAGCGACGTCGGGTTCTATTATCATGATGATGTGGCATGCCTGCTACGTCAGCAATTTGGTGACGTACAGCGACGTAACACCGCTAATCAGCGACGTATAGCGACGTCCACTTAGGTCGCTAAGACGTCGCTATTTGTCTCTATACGTCGCAGAATAATAAAAAAAAATTTAAAAAAATAAAATGTGTATTTTTGTTATGTTGCGTGTCTGTGTTTACAGTGTGTGTGAAGTGCAGTGTTCCGAACACTGCATTTCACATACACTGTAAACACAGACACATCATCACAAAAATATACATTATATTTTTTAAAAATTTGGGCAGCACCTCCTTTGTATATCAGATGTGTAATGAGGAACTTCCGTCATGTAATGAGAAACTTCCGTCGTGTCTACTTCTTCTACACACTTAGATGTGTAATGAGGAACTTTCGTCGTGTCCACTTCTATAATATTTGTTACAGAGGTAGTTCATCCTCTTGATAAGCTATATCGTCAACCTCAAAGGTATTTCTAGCTTTGGTCTTGCATACTGCCCACCAGTCCGACCTTGTTGTTCTCCGTTTAGGATAACTTGTGAAGTACACGAGCTGAGCCTGACTTAATAGGACAAATGGATCGTAGGCTTGATATCGACATGGATAGTTTATATCCACAATACCGTGCTTGTCTACTTTCCAACCTTGACCTTCAATCGGATCGAACCAATCACACCTGAATAACACAATCTTAGCAGGCTATATTCTATAACTATATGTCAGCTCCATGATCTACCGTAGCACGCCATAGAAATCGTTGCCCGCATCAACATCTTTGTAGTTCGAAGATCTGATACACAAACAGCTATTTTTGGTGGAGTCGAGATCCACAAAGTTGTCTCTGATCGGGCAAGTTGTTGACTTGAACCTAAACCCATTAACACAGTAGCTTGGCCATATTTTTGCAGCATAAATTGGTCCCTTGGCTAGCATTCTAATAGACTCATTCTCAAGTCTTGCGTATGGACGATCGACCTAAATACCACAAAAAAAGAAATTAAGCTCATTCTCAATCAAGTGCATATACAGAAAGGTAATTACAGAGTTCTCAAGTCTTACATATGCACTCAACCATGATGGAAAATAATGTCTTATTTCTTATTCTAGTTCTTCTTCTGTTATGTGTGGCCTACCTGACCTCACATCATCATTAAATATGCTGAAAACAACATCGTTCAATTAATGTAATAGTATAATAATCAACACTATTAAAATAATATAGACGTATTAATTACTTACCCCTCTAGTTTCTCTACTTCCTCCTCGTCGCAGTTGAGTAATACATACACCTGGGCAGCCCTTAGCTCATCATCGTTCAGATATCTCTTCTTCATTTTATCTGATGGCTTTCCTGGAGCATTGAATACCTTCAGTATTGTATCATTACATTCATGATCTCCGTCGTCGTTTCTGGAAGCTCTCGTTCTATTAGTTGCAACATGTGGCTTGAAATACATCGAACAAAAGTTTGTAATCTCCTCGAGAATATAGGCTTCACAAATAGAACCCTCGACCCGTGCCTTATTTTTCACCTTTTTTTTTAGGTGATTCAAATGTCGCTCGAACGGGTACATCCATCGATATTGACGGGTCCACCAATATGTACCTCATAGGATAGATAAATTGACAAATGCTCCATAGAGTCGAAGAATCTAGGAGGAAACACCCTCTCTAGCTTGCATAATGTTATCGCAATGTCCTTCTCTTGCTTTTCTAGACGATCAACGAGCAATTTCTTAGAACAAAGATCCCTGAAGAATATGCTAAGCTCCGTCAATGGATCCCAAACTACCTGCAGTAAGAATTTCTAAAATGCAATCGGAATTAACCTCTCCATGAATATGTGACAGTCGTGGCTCTTCATACCCGTCAATTTATTTTTCTTCGGATCGACACATCTTCTCAGATTTGACACATATTCGTCTGGAAATTTTAGGCCCTGGATCCACCGATAAAGTCTCACTTTATCCTCCTTGTCCAACGAGAAAATTGACTTCGGCAGGAAATGTTTTCCATTCTGCTCTATCAAATGCAACGCAGGGCGTTTGCATATTTCTTTTAAGTCCAACCTGGCCTTGGGATTGTCTTTCGTTTTTTTCTTTACGTCCATCACAGTATTAATTATGTTATCAAACACATTTTTCTCAATATGCATGACATCAAGATTATGTCTGATCAGATTGGTACTCCAGTATGGCAGATCCCAGAATATGCTCCTCTTTGTCCAGTTATGATCTCTACCAAATCCATCGCACTTGTATCCAGTTATAGGATCTTCGATAGCACTTGGAAATTCTCTAACCTCCTCCCATATCGTGGCTCCACACCACCTTGGCGGTGGATCATCCTTCTCTATAATGCCGGCACGGAATGCATTCCTGTTCCTTCTGAACGGATGATCTTTTGGCAGAAATTGTCGATGACAATCAAAGAAGCATGGTTTTCCTCCGTGTTTCAAGCGAAAAGCCTTAGTACGGTCCATGCAATACGGACATGAGAGACGGCCATGAGTGCTCCATCCAGATAATATTCTATAGGCCGGAAAGTCATTGATGGTCCACATAAGGGTTGCCTTCATCTGAAAATTCTGCTTCTTGGAAACATCGTACGTGTTCGCGCCTACTTCCCATAACTGATTCAGCTCATCTATCAAAGGCTGTAAGTACACATCAATGTTCCTCTTAGGATTGTTCGGACCAAGAATTATAATGGTTAAAAACATGTACTGAGTCTCCATGCACATCCAAGGCGGTAGGTTATACGGAGTGACAATCACTGGCCAGCACGAATACTGGGATCCCGAAAGACCAAAAGGAGTAAAACCGTCAGAAGATAGCCCCAACCTGACATTACGCGAATCTGAAGCAAAATCAGGATACACTCGATCAAAGTGCTTCCACGCTTCTCCATCGGATGGGTGATCCAACACTATTTCAATCTGTTCTCGCATGTGCCAACTTATATTTTCGGCCGTCTCTTTCACCATAAATAATCTTTGCAACCGCGACGTTAAAGGCAAGTAGTGCATTGAATCGGTCGGTCTTCTTGCACCGGTAGACCTTCATGTACTAGTTGTCTTATAGCGATCAATACCACAAAATCTGCACACATCTGCGTCCTTGTCGTCTTTGTAGTACAACATGCACCCATTACGACAAGAATCGATTTTCTTGTATCCCATCCAGAGCGATCTCACCATCCTCTTAGACCGATAGAAGTCTTTAGGTAACTTAGCACCCGCCGGCAAGATCTCTATAATCAACTCCAACACTCGGTTGTAGCATTCTTGCGACATGTTAAAATCTGACTTAATGCTCAACAGTCTTGTAACCACCTCCAACGGTGAATAATCCTCACAACCAGGATACAATAGAGTCCTTGCATTCTCCAGCAACTCCATGAACTTTGCAGCATCGACATTTGATGCCTCTTTAGCTGCATCATGAACGAAACTAGGCCCCGCAGCATCGAAAACCATGTTCACGCACCCGTCGTCGTATGCATGATTATCTGAAACAAAATTAGGTCCCGTATGCATATACGGCTCAACATAAGGCTCCAGCTCTGATGCTAAAGATACAAGTTCTCTGTGTGCGGTCCACTGATAGTAATTAGGCGTGAAATCTCTCGAGTACAAATGATATGTCACTTCCACTTCTGGATAATTTTTCATGTTATGACATTTCACACACGGACACTTAGTTTTGGTGCCGTCCATGTATTGAGGGAACGCCTTAGCAAACTGCAGGAACTGCTCTATTCCTGCTATGTATTCATCCCGTACACCACACATATCATTAGGACGACGATTGTACATCCATGAATGATTCTGCAAGTAGTAATTCATATCCATTTGGAAATAATTTTGTAAAGATGGACACACGTTATCCAATAGGCACAAATTCGTATATTATATCTTATTATGGGACACACATTAGTAGCGGACAGTTACTAATAACAATGATATACAATCTAGGTCAAACTAGGTTGTACTAAGTCAAACAAAGTCAAACAAGGTCAAGCTAAGTCAAACAAGGTCAAACTAGGTCAAGGGTTGACCTATAATTGACTTTGTCAACTCTTAGTCCAATCTAGGTCAGATGTTCACTCTACTTTGACTTTCAGTCAAAATAGTCAACCTTAATATCCACTTTACCTTAGATACTAGATAATACCATATCCTAGTAATATCCTACCCTTAGGCTAGTAGATAACTCAATACCTTAGGCTAATAGATATTACCATCTACCTTAGGCTAGTATCTATCCACCTGCCTTGACATCATACCCATCACCTTAGCTAATACCTTATCCTTAGGCTATAGGTAATTCTCATTACTTTGCTAATACCTTAGGTACCTTGGATACTAACTCTACCGTTCTAACAATATACCAACACTCCTAAGATACTCTAATATTTACATAGAGATATACCCTATAGGGTATCCTATTACCATAGACTAATCTAGGACACTCTTAAGATACTAGGATATCTAACTATCCTAGGATACCAAATTCTAGCCAAGATACTAACTTAGGGTACTAACTTCTAGCCCATATCCTAATATCCTATTATCTTGATACCCTCAAGATACTAGCATAATCTAACTACCCTAAGATATCTAACTTAGGATACTAACTTATCTAGGATAAATAGGATACTAACTAACCTATCCAAGACACTAACTAACCTATCTAGGATACTAACTTCTAGTATCCTAAGATATTAACTCACCTATCTAACTCTAGGATACTAACATCCTAAACAAGATATTAAATTAGTGCCTAGGATATTATCCTAAATATCTAACTTAGGATACTAACTTATGTGTAGACACTAACATACTCATGCTACTCTATCATACCCTCTCTAACACACACACAACACTCACTACCACATCTAAATCCCTCTCACCTTTCTCACTTCAAACACACACACACACACGCACACACACACACACACACACACACACACACACACACACACACACACACACACACACACACACACACACACACACACACACACACACTTATCTCAATATCCCTCTTCACTTACACTCACACTACCATACTACCACACTACCACATCTAAACAAGCCATCAATCATACAACTACCTATATATTTACTATATATATATATAGGCATACATATATAGGTTACGATATTTACATATACTAGGCTATAACCAAGGGGACACAATATATACATTCAACAAGTTATGCATTTATATACTAGAGAGATAGAGAGTGTATAGTGTCAAGTGTGCATATACAAGTGTCATGTGTGTACGTGTCTCCCAAACCAACTCGTGTCCATATACTCGAAATAATGTGTCCAAAAACAAACCGAACTCAACACATCCTAAACTGGACACAGTGCACGAACCTAGTGTGAACCAGTACGAGAGTGATTTCTCACTCGACATGAATCTAATGGGCACGAGTCTTTGGGGACACGATGTGTATCCGTGTGTCCGTGTGTCTGTGTGTCCGTGTGTCCATGTGTGTGTGTGTCCGTGGGAGAGGAGGAGGAGGAGGGAGAGGAGTTAGGTTAGGGTTTACCTGAGGAAGAGGAGGAGGAGCTCGGATTGGGGGAGGAGGAGCTCGAGGAGGAGGACCTCGCCGGAGGGGAAGGGAGTCGCCGGGGGGGGGAGGTAGTCGCCGGAGGGGGAGGGAGTCGCAGGGGGGAGGGAACGAAAATTAGAATTTTTGAGTGAGGGGGAAAGAAGGAAACGGTGTGCCCTAAGTAAAAATGTTAGCGACGTCAAGTGTTGCCGTCGCTAAACGTCGAAATTTTTTAATATATGGCGACATATGCTAATAATATATCGCTGAAAGTCGCTATTCAGCGACGTAATAAACTCCTGTCGCAGAACGTCGCTAGGCAGCGACGTTTTGCGACGCATATATAAAGGTGTCGCTATATTTCATATCTAGCGACGTCATTTCTTGCCGTCGCTAAATTACGTCGCTATTAGATGATATTTTTAGTAGTGTGAATGCATGCTAAGATTGTCTCGTGCATGAGCGATAAGCATTATATCCTGTATCTTATGCAGGTATGCTGGATCGACAGTGGGTAATGTTATTACGTATCTTAAAACATTTCATTGTTGTATGAGTTGAATGAACATGATTGGTGAATGATGATAGTCCCAAATAATTGATTTCATGATTTAAAATGCTTGTCATTAATTTCACAAATGTCGGTTTAGCTGAGTGGGCCAATGGGGCTCACCAGCATAATGTCAAATGTGTTGACCCCTCCTCCACAGGTACTAGGGAAGACGCATGCGCACATGGGAATTAAGGCTTTTGTTGTTGTTTTCAAGTTGCTGATGAATAAAGACTTTTAAATTATTTTGGAGTCCGAGTTGATATTTACTTTCATTGTAATAAATGGGCGTAATGTATGGAATGGAAAATTATTTCATGACAGCCTATCAGTTATTTTGATCTTTTCATGAATCAATGTGAGCCGGAATGACATTTCAAAGACTACTGAGAAAAGTCGTACATGTTGCTATTATCAATAAAATGAGTCATTTCTTCCTATATTGTCTTTCCAATATTTATACAATGTAGCTGTGTTTCAAATATTTTAAAAATAACATAAATGTGCACGTTCTTGCCTTGTACAAGTGCAACACCAGACTTGTACAGCATCACGCCCAATGAGGATGATCGATTCAGTATAGTCAAATCGAGGATGAACAATTTACGGAACCGGGGTATGACAAATTGGTATCAGAGCACGGTTTCAATTCCTCGGATTTTGAAAATGTTTTCAAATGGAAGTTTTGATGCAAATTTTCTCGGTTGATGGTGTCGATAGTGCTGGCATAAAATAATATTCTATACATAAGCCCATAAATAGTTTATGAGTACTAATGGAACTATTTTTGTTCTAGAATGACTAAGGGTGATAGCTCAAAGACGACCTCATCATCTAACCCGATGGAAAATTTACTGAAACTAATGGAAGCTCAAAGGAAGCAAAGAGAGGTTCAACATCGCCAGCTTCAAGAGCAAGTTCAATACCAGTTCTAGGAGCAACTGGATGCTCAACAAAGGCAGTTGGACAATTTGACTCAGATTGTCACCATGCTATCGGCCGATCACAATGTTCAGCGTTCGCATCAATCGATACTGTAAATATGGTGGCGGACAAACCTGAAACACCAATACGGAAGAGGTCAAGCTTCAAATTCTCGAAGTTTAAGAGCTATGACCCGTCTGAGTTCAACGGAAGGGCAGAATCGGATGAGGTGATGGGTTTCCTGAATACATTGGAGGGCTACTTCCGGATGTTAGATATACAAGGCAGTAAGGGATGGAGTGTACTATTGTATAGCTTCACCTCAAGGCCCAAGAATAGTAGAACTCTTAGAGGCTAGCACTTTGCGGTAACAGTCTTGATATAAAAATATCATGGAAAACTTTTAAGCAGGCTTTTATCGCACAGTTCATCCCTCTTACTGTTCGTCGAAGAAAAGAGAAAGAGTTCGTAGTGCTCCAACAAGGCAATATGTTAGCGGAGGACTACGAGACTGGATTTCTGAAAAAAGTTACATTTGTTGGGTATATGGTGCTGAATGACGACACAAACGGGAAAGATTCGTACAAGGCTTGAATAAGGGCCTATAGCACGACATTTTGAGTCGGTAGTGTATGTCTTACAGAGAGGTGTATGAGATAGCTCTTGAGATAGAGAAGTTTCATCAGTCAGTGGGTTGCCGGACAACACAGAGCAATCAGGAGAATAATCATAAATGACCCTTGGTTGTTGGAAGGAATGACGTTTCTAAGCAACATAACACATGTGATAATAGGGATGAATATCAAGGACTGCATTGCTTCAAGTTTGTAACCCCTCTTCCCAAAATTGTGATATTTGACTTTAAATAGGGATTTATGGAATTTACAAATATTTTTCTAAATGAGTTATATTATAGAAGGCCTTAGTCATGGTTAAGTTTTGAGGTGCAAGTTGACCAAGAATTTTGGCACAAATAGTATAGTCGTGTGCTTTAACTTGTGTTTTAGCTATGGTAGGAAAGGTCGAGCCAAATGTGTGTTCTAACTAGAAAAATCAGTCAAAGTTGTGAGTTAACCCCTACAGACGATTTAATTAGGTTATTGACTTTTTAGGAGATTCGATTGTGCTTAACTAATCAAACTGGACCTGAACCAAGCCAAGCCCATATAGTTGGGTAGTGCGTTTAAGGACACCCATGTAGATGTATGATTGATATTTTAGTGACCTAGTAGGCGATATTACAAAGGTGGTTATATTAGATGTTCTTCTTATAAAAAATAATAATATTTTATCTGATAATATGATAAACGATTTCCTTAACATATGTTAGTGGATTTTGGGGTTTTAGACTCTCTCTCTCTATCTCTCTCTCTCTCTCTATATATATATATATATATATACACACACACACACACACATATATGTATGCCTATTTACTAATTGTTTATATGATTTTATTATTCATTAGAAAGGTTAATAAATATAGATATCTCATATAAATGATATTGCTATTTATAGAAATATTTTACTATATATATAAATGCTCTTTCTATGTAAATAATAGAATTGTTATTAATTATAATATTTTTTACTTAAATTATTTTTAGATTTTGTTATTAGGATTCGCACACACACACACACACACACACACACACACACACACACACACACACACACACACACACACACACACACATATATATATATATATGAAGATATATATGTTAACCAAAAAGGAAAAACACACACACAAATCTGATGAACAGTACTGCAAGGCACTGTTCATCTTCCCAAATAGGCAAAAACCCGACCTTGCTTTCAAAAGAAAGCTGATGTTCGTTTGGATTTGGATTTAATCCAATTCTCATCCGAATTGGATGAGATCAAATCCTATTTAAACTAGGTGATGTTCTCATCCAATATTATCAAAATTTGTTTGAAATTTGATCAAGAATAGGTTTTAAACCTATTATATAGGTGGTGTTCTCGGAAGGAAGTTTTCGCTACCAATACACAACTATGCCCCAATCTCCTTCCGGAAGCCTCATCAAAACCTTCGTGCATGTCCCTAACATCACTGCGACCACCACGAACCTCCTGACATCGTCGGAGGCCACCGCATAGGCGACTGAACCACTTTGGGCCGACCGGAACAGAGGAGCCATCTGTCCTATCCGTAGTTAGGTACCTACTTTATCGACAAATTTCCTACACCGATGCTCGATCAAAATTTGATACGCTATCCCATGAGTTGCCAACATTACCATCTTGGAAACCTTTCAAGTAGTTTTAATTATAATGTAGTAATTCACTCAGAAATTACCTATGAAAATCACGAGAAATGCACTGAACACAAGCCCATATCCGATAGTTGGAAATATGTGAAACCCTATATTAGAAGGCGATTTATAGCCAAAATAATATGAAATTCAAAAACCTACTTTAACAGTGTAGTAGACTACCTAACCAGCATCGCAACGATGCCTTTAGTTTTGAAAACTTCTATGTATATAGTTCTATAAACTATTTCAAAAATCAGAAGAAAAAATAGTATTTAAAACAATAAATTTCTAGAAAAATTTACCGATACGGCGTACGCCCCAAAAAATAAGGCGATGTAGTCGCAACCCATGAGCATCGAAAGATGTGTATGGATGTTTTTGACGTGTGAGATTCGACGAAACTCAATTTCGTTGTGTGTACGATGAAATCGAGACGTATCCGCCGAGATACCCCTTATCGACCCATTTGAAAACTAGTCTATAAGTTCGTGCATGTTTGTCATCTCGAGACGAAACTTACGCCAACAGGACCGTATTATTTTTCTAGCCATGTGAGCCAAGTTTGGTTCGATTCTGAGAAGGTCGATCGGAACACTATTTTGGCGGGTCCTCGACCCGATCCAATGGACAAATTTGTGCACGGTCCACCGGAATCCAACTTTGGACATACGGTTGGGTTCGTATCGTCAAATCAGACCCGTAGACACATAAGTTGATGACTTTAGAGATCGTAGGTACTATCACGCAATTCGGTACAAAACGGGTCCAACGACGGAAATCGTTTTAACCCAAAATTACGATTTTGTTCCTGTGTCCATAATTGGACTTCTGGGTAGGCATTTGTAGACATTTTTTTATACTAAACGTGTTGGTGATGTCTGTTTCAGCATCTGGAGACTGTTGCACGAGTTTGACTTTTGTGGCTCACTGAATGGTTTGGTATTATCGGTTTCACCAGCAAAGGATCATAGACAAGTACATATACTGATTGTTTTCAATTCCTGATAGTTTTTCCATTTCATATTATACATATGTTCTTTCTACCTTACTGACATGCTTGTTATACAGGTTAGTATTATGGATCCTACATATTATATTTTTTGTTTACCATCCACGTGATTATCGTATTCGTGACTTGTTCGAATCTATGAGTACTAGTCGGGCGGAAAAATATCTTAGTAGATGTTGGACTACCCCTTTTCTATCCCCCGTGTCTTTCGTGGAGAATAGCAGCCGCATACTTCAAGTGCGGGGTGTCGAATTTACCCCCTAGCCATTCACATGTCGAACACGATATTTTAACACACATAGATGATGGAACTGGGGATTCTCAGGACCCTTCCTTTGGTGTGCGTATTGATCGATAGAAAGTTAAACAGATCTAATACGTGTTCTAACCCTTCATAGGCGGAAACTACGGTTCACGAATTATACCTGCGGTGGAAAGGAGACAAGTAATTCCTAGCAATCTCGAGCGGACGACCCCAAGATCTTCTGCAAGTATTCCTTCCTCGAGTTAGACGTCGTGTGGGCAACGATCTCCCAACCTTTTCTTCTCCTTGGCAGCCCTCTCTTTCTCTCCTCACGTGAATCACGAATTTAGAGAAAATTTTAGATTTTTGATCAGTAATCTGGCGGCTAGAGAATAGAGGATATATATAGGCTACGGCAGGGACCATGAGAAGAAATTAGGGTTAGGCCTCCTAACGGATCTGGATATCCCGTGTTCAGCCCGAACACACAATCCAGGCCCATTAACAATAGCTCGGTCCACTAATGAGCTATTGTTGCACTACCTACCTAATCCCAAATTATGTTTGTGGGCTCCTTTTATTATATGCTCGTTTGTCTCCCCATGTTAAGATATCGTATGTCTGTCGATCAAATTAAGTTACTGACAACTATATTGATTCGACATCTTTTATCCTTAAGTAGTACCGCTCAACTTTATTTGTCATGTCGGATATAATCCACCTGCAGGGTTTACATGACAATCCTTATGAGCTCCTTAAGAGGACATCATCAACCCGATGTATCGGGACATAGATTCCATTTATAATCAACAGCCCATCATACATACAATGTTATTACCCAATTCATAGAGGTTGTTGATCCATAATGAATCTCACTCTTTTATGAGTCAAAGTAATACACACTACATATACATGTCCGTTATTATATCCGGATTAAGAGTACAAGCATCCATAATAACAGAGGTGTTTGTTCTCTTATGTAGTCAGTACAAAGAGGACGACCTCAAGTGGTCCTGTTCAATACACAAAAAGTGTACTAGCGTAAACCAATAGTCAAGATAGACTAATACCAGATTACACTACAACCTTTCCAATAGACTGTCTAAGTCCATCTAGGTTGTGAACTATTTATATACTCCATAGAAAACTGATAATATAATCTTCTGTGTGACACCACACACCATATTATCTACAATATAGAATATCAGACATTTGTATTAACACTTGCAACAAATACAATATGCAAACATTTGCCCATATGATTCTCATTCAAAATTTAAGGAAATAAGGTTACTACAAAAGTGATGCTTTTAGTATATAACCCTAACAATCTCCCACTTATACTCAAAGTATTGCTTTTCAGTATATTGTTACAAATCTCCCACTTATACTTAAAGCCATGCTGCTACACATCTGACTCCCATTCCCTCAACATGACTGTCAAAAGCCTTAGCTGGTAAGCTCTTTGTAAAGGGATCAGCTAGGTTGTCGGCTGATGCTATCTTGATCACAACAACTTTTTCTTTCTTTACGAAATCTCGTATCAGGTGGTACTTGCGCTCAATGTGTTTGCCTGTCTTTTGGGCTCGTGGTTCCTTCGAGTTTGCAACTGTACCACTATTATCAAAATAAAATGTAATAGACTTAGGCAAACTATGTACCACATCCAAGTCCAACAGAAAGTTTCTGAGCCAAACCGCTTCTTTGGCTGCTTTAGAGGCTGCCACATACTCAGCTTCCATGGTGGAATCAGCAGTACATTTTTGCTTGATACTCTTCCACACAATGGCTCCACCTCCCAAAGTAAACACATAACCTGAGGTAGATTTCCTGGAATCCCTATCTGACTGAAAATCTGAGTCTGTATACCCCAAGGGAAATAAACTATCTGCCTGGTAAACTAGCATATACTCTTTAGTCCTTTTCAGGTACTTCAAAATATGCTTTACGGCAGTCCAGTGCTCTTGTCCTGGGTTAGACTGATATCTACTGACCATGCCTACGGCAAAGCAGATGTCTGGTCTCGTACATAGCATTGCATACATTAAGCTTCCTACTGCTGAAGCATAAGGAACTGCCTTCATGTTCCCTATCTCTTTAGGTGTCCTCGGACACTGCTCCTTTGATAGAGCAATTCCATGTCTAAAAGGTAAGAAACCTTTCTTAGAATTTTGCATACTAAAACGAGTTAGTACAGTATCGATATAGGAAGCTTGGGATAAGCCCAACATCCTTTTCTTGCGATCTCGTAGAACTTTGATCCCAAGGATGTGACCTACTTCTCCCAAGTCCTTCATATCAAACTGTTTGGATAACCATACCCTTACATCAGATAATACCTTCACATTGTTTCCAATGAGCAAGATGTCATCCACATAAAGTACTAGGAACACCACCATGTTTCTGTCACACTTTCTGTATACATATGATTCATCCTGACATTGATCAAATCTATAGGATTTTATCACCTGATCAAAACATATGTTCCAAGATCTGGAAGCTTGCTTAAGTCCATAAATGGACTTTTTGAGCTTACAAACAAGATGCTCCTGGCCCTTTTCAATGAACCCATATGGTTGCTTCATATAGATGTCTTCCTCAAGACTTCCATTAAGGAAAGCTGTCTTGACATCCATTTGCCAAATCTCATAATCGAGATAAGCTGCAATAGATAAAAGAATCTGAATAGACTTAAGCATGGCTACAGGAGAAAAGTTTTCCTCATAATCGATACCCTCTCTTTGAGTAAAACCTTTTGCTACAAGCCGAGATTTAAAGGTTTCAACCTTACCGTCTGATCCTCTTTTTCTCTTATAGACCCACTTGCATCCAATGGCTTTTACACCAACGGGTGGTTCTACAAGCTCCCAGACCTGATTAGAATCCATAGATTCTATTTCAGATATCATTGCTTTTTGCCAAGACTCTACATCTTTATCTTGGAGTGCTTCATTGTAGGTACAGGGATCATAATCTTGTTCCTCAGGGACGAAGTCTGACGACTCTTCCAAGAACATATATCTATCAGGTTGTATCACAACCCTCCCACTACGACGAGGCACTGTCGGTTGTGGTGTAACATTTGTGACACGTTGTACAGTTATTTGTGGTTCATCCTCATGTACTGTTGGTACTGAAGTACTTGGTGTCTCATGTCTCAGTTCTTCTAGAACAACTCTACTTGTGGGTTTATGGTTCATCACATAGTCTTCCTCTAAGAATCGGGCATTGGTGCTAACAATGACCTTCTGATCCTTAGGACTATAAAATAAACCTCCTTTCGTTCCTCTTGGATAGCCTACAAATAAGCGTACTTCTGTACGAGATTCCAACTTATCTGCTTTCCCATTCAGCACATGTGCTGGACTACCCTAAATGCGAACATGTTTCAGACTAGGCTTACGCCCAATCCACAGCTCTGTGGGAGTAAGAGGTACTGACTTAGAAGGAACCAAGTTCAAAATATAAGCTACAGTCTCTAAGGCATATCCCCAAAACGAATCTGGCAAATCCGAATAACTCATCATTGATCTAACCATCTCCATAAGAGTTCTATTCCTTCTTTCGGCTACACCATTCTGTTGGGGCGTTCCAGGTGCAGTCAATTGGGATGCAATCCCAGCCTCTGATAAATAATCCCTAAACTCTCCAAAGAGGTACTCGCCACCACGATTTGATCGTAATTACTTGATACATTTTCCATGACGTTTCTCCGTTTCAGCCTTGTACTCTTTAAATTTCTCAAAGCACTCAGACTTACGGCGCATCAAATAAATGTATCCATACCTTGAATAATTGTCAATAAATGTGACAAAATATTCAAAGACACCTCTAGCTTGGATAGTCATAGGTCCACACAAATCAGAATGAACCAATTCCAACGCATCTTTGGCCCTATACGCCTTTGCCGTAAAAGGCCTTTTGGTCATTTTACCTTTCAAGCAGGATTCACAGACTGGTAGTGCCTCCACTTCCAATGAACTCAAAGGTCCATCTTCAACCAGTCTTTGAATCCTTCTTAGGTTAATATGCCCCAATCGTAAGTGCCAAAGATATGTTTGGTTCATACAAGAAGGTTCTTTTCTCTTATTTAAGTTAGATGACATATTATTTATTTCCATAAGTTGTATTGTGGGCGAAATAGGATTAATGACATACAAATTATCAACCAATGCACCAGAACAGATAAAATGTTTATTCTTTGTAATAACAATATTGTCATTAAAATAAACTGAATATCCATTCTTGACTAACATAGAAACAGAAACTAAATTCCTTCTAAGTGAAGGTGCATAAAGACAATCTCTCAATGTCAAAGACTTATTCTACCAAAAGATAAAGTAACATCTCCTAATGCAATGACCGATACTTTTGTAGCATCATCCATGAATAAGCATATCTCTCCATCACTGAGCCGTCTGGTTTCCTGGAACCCCTGCAATGTATTGTAGACATGATTAGTGGCTCCTGTATCTACACACCAGGTGCCGGTAGATAACACTGCTAAACATGTTTCAACTATTAGTAAATGAGATATACCTTCTTTGTTCTCTTGTTTGAGAAGTGGACAATCAGTCTTCCAATGTCCTGACCCTTTGCACTTGAAACATTTGCCTTTCGACTTTTTCACCGCGCCTTGAGGTCCCGTGCCCTTCTTTGCTGAGTTTGCCTGTTTCTGAATGTTATTCTTCTTCTTACCTCCTTTTGGCTTAGAATTATAAGTCTTTTTAGAAACAAAAATATGACCACTTTGCCTAAAGAGAGATTCAGCATCCTGTAGCTCTTTTGCAAGTTCTGCCAAACTATATGTCACGACCCGGTCCCAATTACTTGGGTCAAATCGGATCATGCCCAGCCTGCACCGTTGTTGAGACGACGGCAGTAAGCTGTATCTTCCATATGCAGGTAATCAACAACTCAATCTAATTTGCCACAATCTTTATTATTCGATAAATTAAAACTTGTTCAGTACAAAGTATAATCATAAAACCACCAACTGAAATAACATTGTTTTTTAGACAAAACTATCAAACTGGAAAATAGCATCTAAAAAGAAGCAACATCATCATCAGGTACGCCATCCTCAGGAAGCACAGCAGGGTATAGCTCAGGGTCATAGTAGCTACTAATCAGTAGCTCTGCATCCTCAATAGGACCTAAAAATATAGTCTCCAGTCAGGAGGGAGCAAAGTACAAACTCATGATATTTTAACAACTGAAATTAATAATGGAATTATGCACTTTTAAACAATTTGAAGTAAATAGTTTTTCAGCAGTTAAAAACAGTGTGATATGAATAGGCAATGAATATGACCGGATTGGGTTTGTTACAGTAATATCCTAGTGATATGGTATGGCTTATCCCCGTGTGTATGAGGGGTAAGCTAATACATTCAATTATACTAATTGGATGTGGTCATATCTACTACACTACTCCCCCAGTCCCTAATAGTTACAGTATTTACAGTCAATACTCTCAAAGAGAGTTCCGTGTTGTATCGTGGTTTAAACTTGCATTAAAACAATTATTAACTAATTGTAATCTACCACAAGAATGTACTTGCCTCAAATTGATTGGACTGGATAGGTCGATACGTCGGGATGGAAAATCAGGTTCTTCCTTGAAATCCTACATTCGGGAAACTTGTCTCAGAAAACCAAAGTCGCCAATGTTACTATACTAGTTGCAATCTCTAGTTGTGTCCTAGTCAATTTTAGTCTTTATTTAACTAACACAACCAAAACGCAATTATTAGTGCGTTGTAATTAAGTAACATCAATTTATATTTAATTTCGAGAAAATTATATTTATCGGATTATTTGGAAAAACTCGATATTTTATAACTATATAAATATAAAACTAAGATTTTCCTTTTTAATGAGAAATACATGAATTTCTATTTTAAATTTACAACTTAACTGCTAAGTGATAAAACATTTATTATTATTTTCTTTTTTTAAAATACAATAAATAATTATCATTTTATACTACGTTCTCACAACCGAAAATCACCCAGAAAATAAAAGAAAACAAAATAAAACCTAAGCTATTACACTTTCTCACAGCAGGAAAAACAAATGAGCTTATGCCCTTTATACAGACCTTATTACATAAATTTAAATAAGAAAAAGACAAATCTTAGTCTCTAAAAATCCTACAATTTAATAAATAAAACTTAATAATAAATTAATTAATGAGTCTCAGATTTTTGGTCCAATCATCATATAGGCTAATGCCTCAACGTCCGGGCGAAACCGGTTTCGTTTGCACTTAGCCAGGGCCTATTGACCAATTACGGTCGTCGCCCAAAATCCAGAATAATATCTTTTCCGAAAACCATTTTAAAATCATTTTAAAATATAACTAAATTTTTATGGAAAATCCGGCAGCATTTCCTCTATTTTTGGTCAACCCAAAAATTGGAAAAGTGCACCATGATTTCCTGCAAATAATCCCAAACCAGGGGAACCCAAATATATATATAAACACATCCATAAATCATTTCCGATATTTATTCGAAGAACCCGAACCAATTCAGAACTCCCGAAAATCATTCCAAAACATTTCCGATAAAATTCGAAAATTTCAGAATAATTCCAACCGTTGGAAACTTTTCCGAAAGTTTCCAAAACAAACAGAACTATGCAAAAATCCACAAAATAAAATCCAACAATGGTTCCAAAAATTCCCGGAACCAAACACGTAATCGAAAACCGAATTTTCGAAGAAATTCGCGGACCAAATTATCATCATAGACTATGACAGGGGACGAACTACTGTAATTACCAGAGATTACCCAAGTTGACGAAATTCGAAGGGTTGCCTCGGACTCGGAACACGCCTCGCCGGAGTTCGGCTGCGTGTACAGCACCCAAACTTGGAAAAGACAACAGCGGGGTTCCGCGGAACAGCACCAGAGAACGGTGAAGATTCCAAAAGAGGAATCAGAAACTCGGAGAAGCGTTGCGGAGCTCGGGAAGCTCTGGCCCGAAAGAAACAGTGCTGGAAAGCCGCGCGGAGAGTGGCCCGGGTCGGGATCAGCCTGGGGACTTGCGGGCGGAGCCGAGTAGGGGCGCGGAAGGCCGGGGAAAGTCTGGTCGGGGTGCGAGGCTGCGGGGATCAGCCGCCAGGGACCTAGGGCACGGGGGCGGCCTGGGCTCGCGTGGTCTGGCGGTGAGGGGTGTGCCGAACACGGGGTCGGCCGGGAGGAAGGTCGCGCAGGGAAGCCGCGCGGGTCGGGCTGGGTGGCGTACGGCCTTGGCGGCGAGGTCGCCGGAGGGAGCTTGGCCGGAATCGACGGCTAGGTCTTGGATTTTTGGGAAATTTGTGGTGATGGAGAGGGTTAGGAATGGTGATAGAGGAAGAGAGGAAGGGGATCTATTTATATAGAAGGAGATTGGGGGTTACGGGAAAGTGAAAGGAGGAGTCGGGAGGTCGGCTGCGGTCTCGGCCGGTTACGGAAGGGGAAGGGGAAAGGCCATGGCTGAGGGTTAGTCGGTTTTGAGAAGAAACATTATTATTCATAGTTAATGAAATGGTGTGGGTTGAGTTATAATAGGCTGTTGGCCTCAAAACAAAGTTTAAGAAAAAATACAACTCATTTATAATGAGTGTAAACCCAATGAACCAATTATTCATAGATTTGGGTTTTGGGCCAAACAATTTGGGCTTCTTACCAATGGCTAAAAAATGACAACTAATATAATTTATTTATTTATTTATTTTATTTTTTTTGAAAAATTATAATTTAACATTTTACAACTCTAAAAATATTTTATGGTTCCAATTGGGTTCGGGTCTGGCTGACAAACAAAAGTCCAAAAATTTATATTCTTGAAAAATAATAATTTTAATCTAAGTAACATAATATTAATTAATTAGAAAATTACATGTTTTGATAAAATTTCCAGTTTTAATAATTTCTTCTAAAAATGCAATTTCCTAAATTAACAACTAATAATTAATTATATTAGCTAATTAAATTATATAAATAATTATTTAAAATTACGGGTTTCACAACCTTCCCTCCTTAAGAAATTTCGTCCTCGAAATTAAAGGATAAGTTTAGGAATTACCTCAGGTCTCAAACAAGTACGGATACTGCTCCCGTATCTCATCTTCTCGCTCCCAGGTAGACTCGCCTGGGGAATCGTGCCTCCACATAACTCTGACTATGGGAGTCACCGAAGTTCTGGTCCTCTCCTCGCCTCTGTCCAAAATTTCCACTGGCTTCTCTGGTACTGTAAGGCTGGGTCCAATCTCCAGCTCTGAATGATCCAAGATATGACTCGGATCTGGGATGTAGCGTCTGAGCTGCGAAACGTGGAAGACGTTGTGCACGCCCTCAAGATTAGCTGGTAGAGCTAACCGATACGCTACTTCACCAATTCGGCTCAAAACTTCAAATGGTCCGATATATCTGGGACTCAGCTTCCCAGCTCTGCCAAATCGGATAGTTCCTCTGGTAAGAGAAATCTTCACAAAGACACTATCTCCTTCTTCAAATTCCAGTGGTCGACGACTGCTATCTGCCCAATGCTTCTGCCTGTCTTGGACGATCCTGAGCTTATCTCTAATTACCTTCACCTTCTCTGCTGCGTCAGTCACCATCTCTGGCCCCAGCAGTACTCTTTCTCCTACGTCGTCCCATGCAAGTGGAGTATGGCAACGACGTCCATAAAGAGCTTCAAATGGGGTTATACCAATGCTAGCTTGGTAGCTGTTGTTGTAAGAGAATTCCACTAAATTCAAGTGGTCTTCCCAAGACCCTCCAAATTCCAAGATGCAAGATCTCAGCATGTCCTCTAGCGTCTGGATGGTCTTCTCAGATTGTCCGTCAGTTTGGGGATGATAGGCTGTGCTGAACTTCAGTTTTGTTCCCAAGCTATCATAGAAACTCTTCCAAAAGTGAGAGATAAATCTAGTATCTCGGTCAGATACAATACTTACCGGTACTCCATAAATTCGGTAGATATGCCGCATGTAGAGTGCCGCCAACTTCTCGGTGGATAAACCAACCTTGAAGGGAATAAAGTGAGCCGACTTACTCAGTCGGTCCACAATAACCCAAATAGCGTCCTTTCCTCCTTGGGATCGAGGCAATCCTGACACAAAATCCATTGTTATATGCTCCCACTTCCACTCCGGAATGTCCAGCGGCTGAAGAAGTCCTGCGGGTCTCTGTCTGCTAGCCTTCACTTGTTGGCAAATCAAACATCTAGCCACAAATCTGGATACATCCTTCTTCATTCCATACCACCAAACAATGGTACGCATATCCCGATACATCTTATTAGCTCTAGGATGTATGGAATACTGTGACTGGTGCGCTTCTTGCATCAGCTCATTCCTCAGTTTGCCAGATGGTACACACAACCTCGTACCATTCTTCAATGCTCCGTCACTGGCGATAGAGAATCCTTCAAGTGTTCCTGCCAGCACTTCATCTCTGAGTTTGCAAAGCGTCTCGTCTTGGAATTGTGTCTCCTTGACTTTGTCCATCAGACTTGAATGCAATTGCAACTACATCATGGTTGAGTCAGCTCCAGGTACATCAGCTTCTCGCCCCAGTTCCTTCATCTTCTCCTCAGGCAGTACAATTTCCAGACCAAGCTTCTCTATGTCCTCCAATAAGTGTCTCTCTTTGGTCAAGAACATCGCCACTGGGTATCGACTAAGTGCATCTGCAACTACATTAGCCTTACCCGGATGGTACTGTAGGTCGATGTCAAAATCCTTTATCAGTTCCAGCCACCTTCTTTGTCTCATGTTTAGTTCCTTCTGAGTGAAAACATATTTCAGACTTTTGTGGTCTGTATATATTTCCACTCTCTCCCCATATAGATAATGCTTCCATAGCTTCAATGCAAAGATGACTGCAACAAGCTCTAGGTCATGTGAGGGATAGTTCTTCTCATGAGTCCGTAATTGCCTAGATGCGTAAGCAATCACTTTCCCATTTTGTTGAAGAACGCAACCCGGTTCTTTTCCAGAGGCATCGTTGTAGATTGAGAAACCGTCGGTACCTGCGGGTAGCGCAAGTATCGGTGCTGTTGTAAGCCTCTTCTTCAGCTCCTCAAATGCTGCCTGGCAATCTTCCGTCCAGATGAACTCTTCATTCTTCCGAGTAAGCTTCGTCATTGGTTCAGCAATCTTGGCAAAATCCTTCACAAACTTTCGGTAGTAGCCAGCCAAGCCCAAGAAACTTCTAATTTCAGCAACTGAGCTTGGGGTAGACCACTTCTCAACAGCAGCTATCTTCTTAGGTTCTACCGAAATTCCTTCTCCTGTGACAACATGGCCAAGAAAATCTACCTTGTCTAGAAAGAATTCACATTTGGATAGCTTACCATAGAGCTTCTCTTTCCTCAAAGTTCCCAGAACTTTCCTGAGGTGCTCTTCATGCTCCTCTTCAGTCTTCGAATAGATCAGAATGTCATCGATGAAGACAACGACAAACTGATATAGATATTCATGGAAAACCTTGTTCATAAGGTTCATGAATACAGCAGGAGCATTCGTCAGTCCAAACGGCATGACCAAGAATTCAAACTGCCCATACTTGGTATTGAACGCCGTCTTGGGAATGTCCTCCTTCCTGACCTTGATCTGATGGTAACCAGATCTGAGGTCTATCTTTGAGAACACCTTGGCTCCACTGAGTTGATCAAACAGGTCATCGATCCGGGGCAGAGGGTACTTGTTCTTGATGGTGATATTATTCAGCACCCGGTAGTCGATGCACATCCTCACAGTTCTGTCCTTCTTGGGTACAAACAAGACAGGTGCTCCCCAGGGTGAAGCTCCATCTCAGATAAATTCTAAAGCCTTCAATTCATTGATCTGATCCTTCATCTCCTTGGCCTCCTTTGGATTGACTCTGTAGCATCCCTTAGAAATAGGGGAAGAACCGGGGACTAGATCAATGGTGAACTCTATGTCTCGGACTGGAGGTAACCCGGGAAGACTATCAGGGAAGACATCCATAAATTCTACTATGATAGGATGGGGAGGTCCGGATTCTTCTGTGATAGAGGTGTAGGTAACACTCTCCATATCCTCCGGAGTTCGAGAGATTTCAAACTCCGGCTCTCCAGGTGGGCTGAAGACTACACATCCTCTGTGACAGTCTATTAGCACATGTTGCTTACTCAACCAGTCCATCCCTAGGACTACATCATAATTGGGTAAGGGCATCACAAGCAAAGGTGCTATGAATTCGTAGCCTGATATGGTGATAGGGCAGTTACAGGTCTCAGTGATAGGTAGGGATCCTCCACCGGTCACGACTCTACATATCTTCTTGCTAAAGCCCGTATCTTTGTGGTGTGCAGAGATGAATTTTGTGGATATGAAACTATGTGATGCTCCTGAATCAAATAAAGCTAAGGTAGGATAGGAATGCACATAAATGAAACCTGCAATGACATCAGCTGTAGGTTCCTGCTCTGGCTCTTGTTCTTCTGCTGCTAGGGCAAAAGCTCGCCCAGTCTTCTGTTGATGCTGTCCAAATTATTGTTGCTGAGTGGGCAGAGGACCATTCTGCTGAATACCTCTAGTCCGGTGGACCGCCGAGGGGCAGTCCTTTACTTGGTGGGTGGAAGACCCACAGACTAGGCAATGTCCTAGTCTCTTTCTGCAGATATTTGCTTGATGCCCCGGCCTTTTGCAATAGTCGCAGACAGGGATCTGCCTCTGAGGTGCCCTATCATTGTTCCTTGCCTGTTGGTTCTGCTGCTGGTGGTGGAAAGGTCGATTGTTGTTGTTGTTGTTGTTGGGTCTCTTCTGATTACCCTAGAAGTTGTTAGTTCCAGGATAATCCCTCTTTGAGCGAGCGGGTTGGCTCTTCTCTATATCTTGAGCTCGCTCCAGGATCTTTTTATAGGTCTTAGCACCTCCTGAGATCACATGGGTGCGGATCTCCTCTCTCAGCCCATGTCTAAACCTTTTAGCATGGTCTTCAGGGTCAGCCACCAGGTTCTTGGCAAAACGGCTGAGTTGGCCGAATTCTGTCGCATATTCTCCAACAGTTATATTTCCTTGCTTCAGGTTCTGAAATTGCCTCTCCATCTCTCGCAACTTTGATGTTGGAAAGAACTTCCTCTTGAACAACCTCTTGAAGGTGTCCCAGTCAAGCTGCCTATCTTGGAGTCGGGGTTCATTCCGATACCAGGTGCTTGCTATACTTTGCAGTTGGAGTCCCACTGCTTCAGCCTTGAGGTCTTCTGAAAGTCGAGCGACGCTTAGGAGACGCTCCATGCTATCGAGCCATTCATCAGCATAGACGATTCCCTCGGTTCCCTTGAAGGGTCGAGGGTTCTGCTTCTTGAAACTCTCAACATCGCCCACATTAGCAATATAATTCCCATTAATTTAAATGGCCTTAATGTTACATAAATTAATCCTTAGATTTATGTTTACCTTGGCAGGCCTTGGTTCCTGTTGAGCTGCTTCTCCTCTCTCCAGTGCAGCCATTGCCACGCTATGGGCATTCTCCATGCCTTCTATCATAATCGCCGTCTGCTCGCGATGAGCTTCAGCTTGAGTTCTCTGGGCTTCTAGCTCTCCTCTTAGCAGACCTATGAGGTCGGTGGGGTCCACAGGCACCGGTGGGGCAGCTGGAGTGGGCAAAACCACAGGGGGCTGCATCTCCGTCTAGGAAGATGATGGATCCGCCGTTGTATTATGGGGACGGTCGGCCAGCTGCCGAGGTGTAGGATCCGGACTTGGTTGAGGTGGTGGGGTATGATAGGGTGAAGATACCCCATCGCCAGCAGGATTGGTCTTGTCAGTGGCCATTCTCTGGAAGGTTTAGGATATAAACATAAGCAAGGTAGCCTACCAATCTATAATCAAACAAAATTATTTACATATATAATTCGGACCTATTATTGTGACAAATCAATGTTCTAGTGTTCTAATTGTCTTTATATAGGTTTTCCTAAGTTGTTGATATGACCTGCAGGGGCCACCACTAAAAACATGTCATGACCCGGTCCCAATTACTTGGGTCAAATCGGATCATGTCCAGCCTGCACCGTTGTTGAGATGGCGGCAGTAAGCTGTATCTTCCATATGCAGGTAATCAACAACTCAATCTAATTTGCCACAATCTTTATTATTCGATAAATTAAAACTTGTTCAGTACAAAGTACAATCATAAAACCACCAACTGAAATAACATTATTTTTAGACAAAACTATCAAACTGGAAAATAGCATCTAAAAAGAAGCAACATCATCATCAGGTACGCCATCCTCAGGAAGCACAGCAGGGTATAGCTCAGGGTCATAGTAGCTACTAATCAGTAGCTCTACATCCTCAATAGGACCTAAAAATATAGTCTCCAGACAGGAGGGAGCAAAGTACAAACTCATGATATTTTAACAACTGAAATTAATAATAGAATTATGCACTTTTAAACAATTTGAAGTAAATAGTTTTTCAGCAGTTAAAAACAGTGTGATATGAATAGGCAATGAATATGACCGGATTGGATTTGTTACAGTAATATCCTAGTGATATGGTATGGCTTATCCTCGTGTGTATGAGGGGTAAGCTAATACATTTAGTTATACTAATTGGATGTGGTCATATCCACTACACTACTCCCCCAGTCCCCAATAGTTACAGTAGTTACAGTCAATACTCTCAAAGAGAGTTCCGTGTTGTATCGTGGTTTAAACTTGCATTAAAACAATTATTAACTAATTGTAATCTACCACAAAAATGTACTTGCCTCAAATTGATTGGACTGGACGGGTCGATACGTCGGGATGGGAAATCAGGTTCTTCCTTGAAATCCTACATTCGGGAAACTTGTCTCAGAAAACCAAAGTCGCCAATGTTACTATACTAGTTGCAATCTCTAGTTGTGTCCTAGTCAATTTTAGTCTTTATTTAACTAACACAACCAAAACGCTATTATTAGTGCATTGCAATTAAGAAACATCAATTTATATTTAATTTCAAGAAAACTGTATTTATCGGTTTATTTGGAAAAACTCGATATTTTATAATTATATAAATATAAAACTAAGATTTTTCTTTTTAATGAGAAATACATGAATTTCTATTTTAAATTTACAACTTAACTGCTAAGTGATAAAATATTTATTATTATTTTCTTTTTTTAAAATACAATAAATAATTATCATTTTATACTACGTTCTCACAACCGAAAATCACCCAGAAAATAAAAGAAAACAAAATAAAACCTAAGCTATTACACTTTCTCACAGCAAGAAAAACAAATGAGCTTATGCCCTTTATACCGACCTTATTACATAAATTTAAATAAGAAAAAGACAAATGTTAGTCTCTAAAAATCCTACAATTTAATAAATAAAACTTAATAATAAATTAATTAATGAGTCTCAGATTTTTGGTCCAATCATCATATAGGCTAATGCCTCAATGTCCGGGCGAAACCAGTTTCGTTTGCACTTAGCCAGGGCCCATTGACCAATTACGGTCGTCGTCCAAAATCCAGAATAATATCTTTTCCGAAAACCATTTTAAAATCATTTTAAAATATAACTAAATTTTTATGGAAAATCCGGCAGCATTTCCTCTATTTTTGGTCAACCCAAAAACTGGAAAAGTGCGCCATGATTTCCTGCAAATAATCCCAAACCAGGGGAACCCAAATATATATATAAACACATCCATAAATCATTTTCGATATTTATTCGGAGAACCCGAACCAATTCAGAACTCCCGAAAATTATTCCAAAATATATCCGATAAAATTCAAAAATTTTAGAATAATTCCAACCGTTGGAAACTTTTCCGAAAGTTTCCAAAACAAACAGAACTATGCAAAAATCCACAAAATAAAATCCAACAATGGTTCCGAAAATTCCCGGAACCACACGCAATCAAAAACCGAATTTCCGAAGAAATTCACGGACCAAATTATCATCATAGACTAAGACAGGGGACGAACTACTGTGATTACCAGAGATTACCCAAGTTGACGGAATCCGAAGGGTTGCCTCGGACTCGGAACACGCCTCGCCGGAGTTCGGCTGCGTGTACAACACCCAAACTTGGAAAAGACAATAGCGGGGTTCAGCGGAACAGCACCAGAGAACGGTGAAGATTCCAGAAGAGGAATCAGAAACTCGGAGAAACGTCGTGGAGCTCGGGAAGCTCTGGCCCGAAATGAACAGTGCTGGAAAGCCGCGCTGGGAGTGGCCCGGGTCGGGATCAGCCTGGGGACTTGCGGGCGGAGCCGAGCAGGGGCGTGAAAGGCCGAGGAAAGTCTGGTCGGGGTACGAGGCTGCGGGGATCAGCCGCCAGGGACCTAGGGCACGGGGGCGGCCTGGGCTCGCGGGGTCTGGCGGCGAGGGGTGCGCCGGACACGGGGTCGGCCGGGAGGAAGGCCGCGCAGGGAAGCCGCGCGGGTCGGGCTGGGTGGCGTGCGGCCTTGGCGGCGAGGTCGCCGAAGGGAGCTTGGCCAGAATCGACGGCTAGGGCTTAGATTTTTGGAAAATTTGTGGTGATGGAGAGGGTTAGGAATGGTGATAGAGGAAGAGAGGGAGGGGATCTATTTATATAGAAGGAGATTGGGGGTTACGGGAAAGTGAAAGGAGGAGTCGGGAGGTCGGCTGCGGTCTCGGCCGGTTACGGAAGGGGAAGGGGAAAGGCCATGGCCGAGGGTTAGTCGGTTTTGAGAAGAAACATTATTATTCATAGTTAATGAAATGGTGTGGGTTGAGTTATAATAGGTTGTTGGCCTCAAAATAAAGTTTAAGAAAAAATACAACTCATTTATAATGAGTATAAACCCAATGAACCAATTATTCATGGATTTGGGTTTTGGGCCAAACAATTTGGGCTTCTAACCAATGGCTAAAAAAATAACAACTAATATAATTTATTTATTTATTTATTTATTTTTTTGAAAAATTATAATTTAACATTTTACAACTCTAAAAATATTTTATGGTTCCAATTGGGTTCGGGTTTGGCGGACAAACAAAGGCCAAAAATTTATATTCTTGAAAAATAATAATTTTAATCTAAGTAACATAATATTAATTAATTAGAAAATTACATGTTTTGATAAAATTTCCAGTTTTAATACTTTTTTCTAAAAATGCAATTTCCTAAATTAACAACTAATAATTAATTATATTAGCTAATTAAATTATATAAATAATTATCTGAAATTACGAGTTTCACACTATACAACCTTTTGTTCATGTTGTAATTAAGGCAGAAATTGTCAAAACTTTTAGGCAGAGTCCCGAGAATGATATCGACCTGGGTTTCCCCATCGATTTCAGCTCCAAGGATCTCCATCTCATTCAGATGACCCATCATCTTGAGAACATGATCCCTTACTGGTGTACCCTCAGCCATTTTTGTATTCATCAAACATTTCATAGCAAATTGCCTAGCTGCTCTACTCTGATGTCCGAAGAGTTCCTTGAGGTTATACATCATGTCATAAGCTGTGGCCATGGCCTGATGCTGATGTTGCAGTACATTTGACATAGATGCCAGAATGTAACACCGCGCCATCTCATCTGCCTTTTTCTACTTCTTATAAGCCTCTTTGACCTCTTCATCAGAGTTAGCATCAGGCTTAGGTGGGCATTCCACAACAAGTACATATTTGTACTCCTCAGCAGTCAGAACAATGTCCAAATTACGTTTCCAGTCAATATAATTAGGTCCAGTAAGTTTGTTTTCTTTAAGAATCACCATAAGTGGACTGAAAGAACCCATTTTTGAAATCATGAGAATCACATAAATAAATTTATGTAGGGCAAAAAAACTTTTTGAATTAACTAAATATTGATTCCCTCATAACAATAATAAAAAATTCACCAACACCTTGAACACCATGAATTTAGCATGCCACGATAGTGTGGACGTATACAAATTCAACTTTGTTCAAGTAGATTTTTCTTATTAATTTTACTATCATGTCAATATAACTTTATGACAAATAAAATTAATATGCTGGTCTTGCTCTGGTCATACAAATAATAGCAGTGACTCCGATGGGGAGGATACCATTATTTGTATCTAAGTGTATACCATTACTTAATACTAAGTCCATTACCTTGTAATGAGTTCCTTCAGATGGAGAAGTGAACACATACTAGGTAACTTTCTACAATTATCCCTAAGGAAGTTTGTACTGGTGATCCATAATTATACTCATCCGATATAGAAGAAAGCACTAAAGCCAACACGCAAGTATAATTACATCACCTACAAACCAGTAATGGAGACCATAGGATTTATACTAAATAAAATCCTCTCCCACTTAGTTATTTAACAATAAGGGTTTTTCTACTAGTTGATATTATGTCCATGTTGTCCATTATTAATGTAGGCTTGGTTTTTCAAAAAAAATAACAACACAATAATAAACATGCATAATCAGAAAAAGCAAAATGACAAAAATAAGAGAAAATATCCAACTATTATGGTCATCTTTGCTGCTCCATCCTCAACTATCCGAATCCAAAATCTGGTGCTGCGCAGATCTATACGGTCAGGTCGCGGGGTTCGGGGCAGCGTCCCGTTTTTTTTATAGGTTTTGGCTGTCGATTCCTTCATCGAAAATCATCTGTCTGCCTCTGGATTGCTTAAAACCAGCATCTCGTCCGGCGTCAGAAACAGCCACCACCGCCATCATGATTGATCAAAAATAATTAAAATCACATCAATCCTATGTCTCCCGAAGGAGTTCACACATAATCTAGATTGAAAAATTAAATTAATAAGCACGATCAACCCTCGTGATTTTAATTACATCCACAGCAACAACAACATCCACGACATGTCCGTGGTTTAAACAACACAATAAAAAAACATGCATTGGACCATAATAGTTGGATCTAAGATGCCTGCAAAACCGAGTTAGAACAGATCTACATCTATCGACTATTACATAGCGCAAGTTTTATTGGACAACATGGATGTATCAATCAATACGTAGATCCAAAGTGGCTCTGATACCAATTGATGGAACTGGGGATTCCGAGGACCCTTCCTTTGGTGTGCGTATTGATCGATAGAAAGTTAAACAGATCTAATACGTGTTCTAACCCTTCATAGGCGGAAACTAGGGTTCACGAATTATACCTGCGGTAGAAAGGAGACAAGTAATTCCTGGCAATCTCGAGCGGACGACCCCAAGATCTTCTGCACGTATTCCTTCCTCGAGTTGGATGTCGTGTGGGCAACGATCTCCCAACATTTTTTTCTCCTTGGCAGCCCTCTCTTTCTCTCCTCACGTGAATCACGAATTTAGAGAAAATTTCAGATTTCTGATCAGTAATCTGGCGACCAGAGAATAGAGGATATATATAGGCTACGGCAGGGACCATGAGAAAAAATTAGGGTTAGGCCTCCTAACGGATCTGGATATCCCGTGTTCAGCCCGAACACATAATCCAGGTCCATTAACAATAGCTCGGTCCACTAATGAGCTATTGTTGTACTACCTACCTAATCCCAAATTATGTTTGTGGGCTCCTTTTATTATATGCTCGTTTGTCTCCCCATGTTAAGATATCGTATGTCTGTCGATCAAATTAAGTTACTGACAACTATATTGATTCAACATCTTTTATCCTTAAGTAGTACCGCTCAACTTTATTTGTCATGTCGGATATAATCCACCTACAGGGTTTACATGACAATCCTTATGAGCTCCTTAAGAGGACATCATCAACCCGATGTATCGGGACATGGATTCCATTTATAATCAACAGCCCATCATACATACAATGTTATTACCCAATTCATAGAGGTTGTTGATCCATAATGAATCTCACTCTTTTATGAGTCAAAGTAATACACACTGCATATACATGTCCGTTATTATATCCGGATTAAGAGTACAAGCATCCATAATAACAGAGGTGTTTGTTCTCTTATGTAGTCAGTACAAAGAGGACGACCTCAAGTGGTCCTGTTCAATACACACAAAGTATACTAGTGTAAACCTATAGTCAAGATAGACTAATACCAGATTACACTACAACCTTTCCAATAGATTGTCTAAGTCCATTTAGGTTATGAACTATTTATATACTCCATAGGAAACTGATAATATGATCTTCTGTGTGACACCACACACCATATTATCTACAATACAGAATATCAGACATTTGTATTAACACTTGCAACAAATACAATATGCAAACATTTGCCCATATGATTCTCATTCAAAATTTAAGGAAATAAGGTTACTACAAAAGTGATGCTTTTAGTATATAACCCTAACAATAGATAGATATTGCTTCACTTATTCATCCTGTGTCACCATGTTTCCTTCTAGTTGCTATATTTTGTTATAGATTTTCCTGTTCACTTTCTAACTAAACATGATGCTTGTTACTTTCTAGATTGAATTCTCATATGCTATTTTTATGTCTTGCAAATTCTATCATGTCTTGAATAGCTTGTTATATGTGTGCTTGTTTCATTCTTGACTGGAAACCAACATTTTTTAGGTTAGTTGTGGCTTCTCTTAGCATTGGGAGATATGGGTGTACTTGCAGGCTAAAACCTAGAGATTAGTTAGATAGAGATGTTGTAGTCATTTTTAATATTTGTAAGAATATTGTACTTTTCTTTAAATGTAAAACTTGGGAATGTTGTAATTAATATAGCAATATGAGAGAAATAAAGTTATTATTTTATGTGATTTTGAGCATTATGGATAGATAGCATTTTACCGCTGACACTACGATGTAGGCTGACTTGGACACGCACTCGTATCCCAAAAAGCGGGTGCGGGTCGTAACAAAGTGCAACTGGTATGGGCATCGACAAGCAAAATGTCGAGCTGGATGCTTCAATTGTGGTGACATGGGCCACAGGGCATCTGATTTCAGAAGGGGAAGGAATCAAAATACTCCTCATGGACAACCTAATAATCAGAATCGTGGCCAAGTGCCACTAGCCTTACCAGCTCCAACTGGAAATGCACCGAATCAACAACAAGGTACGCAATGAAGGGTTTATGCTTTGACTCGGGCATAAGCTCTTGCCTCAAAGAATGTTATAACATATATGCTACTGTATAAAGGTATACATGCCCGGGTGTTATTCGATTCTGGTGCTACTCATTGTTTCATATCGTCTAATTTTGCAACGAAAAACAATTATATATGACTTACTAAAGATGGCTCTTTGTGTTAGCACTCTTTCGGAAGTAGATATGCCTGCAAGTTTGATTTGTAAGGATGGTTACATCAGTGTTAGAGGCAAGACCCTATCGTTGGATGTTATAGTACTCGACATCAAAGAGTATGACATTATCTTGGGGATGGATTGGCTTAGTGCTTATCATGCGACAATCGACTACGCGGAGAAGAGAGTTGTGTTTCACTTACCAGAAGAAATGTAGTTCTTTGACTCATATGGGTTGACGTCCAAGGCAGCGATAGTGATATCAACAGTTTCGACAAGGCACATATTATATTCATGGTGTGAAGGGTACCTCGCTTCAGTTCGGGACATTTAGATGAAGGGTGCAAACTCGGATCAAACCAAAGTTGTGACTGAATTCCCCGATGTGTTCTCAGACGAGATACCTGGAATGTCGCCAGACAAGAAGATTGAGTTTACAATTGATACTTTTTCGGATACTCGTTCGATATCGAAGGTGCTATAGGATGGTTCCAATAGAATTGAAGGAATTAAAAATACAGCTACAAGAGTTACTGGACATGGATACATTCGCCCAAGTGTATCACCGTGGGAAGCTTCGGTATTATTTATGAAGAAGAAAGATGTGATGATATGGCTGGGCATCGATTACCGAGAGCTGAATAAGGCAACCGTTTGTAATAAGTATCCTCTGCCAAAAATAGATGATCTATTTGATCAGCTACAGGGAGCGACCGTATTTTCAATGATTGATCTTCGTTCTGGATACCATCAGTTGAAGATCAGGTCCGAAGATGTCCCAAAGTCAGCATTCCATACGAGATATGAACATTTTGAGTTTTTGGTCATGCCATTTGGTTTGACTAATGCTCCGACAGCTTTTATGGATCTAATGAATAGAGTTTGACCCTTCTTGGATAAGTTCGTCGTTGTGTTCATCGACGATATCTTAATTTACTCGAAAGACAGGGAGACTCATGCGGAACATTTGAGAACAGTACTTCAGACGCTTTGTGAACATCAACTATATACAAAGTTGAGTAAATATGAGTTTTGGATGAACAACGTGTCGTTCCTAGGACACGTTGTCTCGGTGAAAGGTGGTGTTGTTGACCTAAAGAAAATAGAAGCAGTGGTAGACTGGAAACAGCTTACGTCAGCTAGTGAAATACGAAGTTTCCTTAGTTTAGCCGAGTATTACCGTAGATTCATGAAAGATTTTTCGAAGATTGCGTCGCCTTTGACTTGCCTCACTCAGAAGGAGTAGCATTTAAGGAGACTAATGACTGTGAGATCAGTTTTCAAGAACTAAAGCAACGGTTCATTATGGCTCCAATTCTTGCTCTTTCGAAAGGTTTCAAAAGATTTCAAATATACAGTGACGTGTCAAAACTTAGATGGGGATGCGTTCTTATGCAACACGGGAATACAATATTATATATATCGAGACAACTTAAGCAGCATGAGAAGAATTACCTGACTTATGACTTGGAATTGGCAGCGATTGTGTTCGCGTTAAAATTATGGCAATACTATCTCTATTGTGTGTCTTACGAGATCTTCACAGATCAGAAAAGTCTAAAGGACGTATTTACACAAAAGGAATTGAATTTGAGGCAGCGACGTTGGTTGAATTGATCAAGGATTATAAATTAACGATTTTTTATACGTCGGGTAAAGGAAATGTGGTAACTGAGGCCTTGAGTCAAAAATTTGTCAGAACATTGTCAGAAGTGCTGCAGAATTTAGAAGAAATGGGCATCGAATTCAGAGTTCGTACTCAGAATATGCGGTTGGCTCAATTGTAGCTTGAGCCGAGCATCCAGAAAAAGATTAAGACCGTCCAAAAGGATGTCTTGTTCTTGTAGAAGATACGTGAGTCTGTTCTAGCAGAAAAGGCAACCGATTTTGTGGTACATAAAGATGGCACAGTCCGTGTCAAGGGAAGATTGTGTGTTCCTAAGGATGAGGAACTCAGGAAAGAAATATTGACTGAGGCTCATTTTCCTAAAGTATTCCCTGCATTCGGGGAGCACCAAAATGTACAAGGACCCGCGCTATATATTTTGGTAGCATGGCATAAAAAGGGATGTGGCTCTATTTGTGGTACAATGCTTAGCTTGTCAATATGTGAAGGCAAAACACCAGCGGCCAGGCGGGAGCTGCAAAATCTTGCTATACCAAAGTGGAAGTGGGATCACATATGCATGGATTTTATAGTCGGGCTTACCGAAGACTTAACGAGAGAATGACGTGATTTGGGTGATCATGGATAAATTAACCAAGTCGGCTCATTTTATTGCAATCAAAGTAACATGGAGTGTTGAGCGGTTGGCTCAGATTTATATGGATGAAATTGTTCGATTACATAGGGTACCAGTTACAATACTATCGGATAGAGATGCACTATTCTTGTCATATTTTTGGAATATTCTTCTGTCAGCAATGGGCACTAAGTTAAATTTTAGCTCGACATATCATCAGTAGACTGACGGACAAACAGAGAGGGTAAATAAGATCCTTGAGGATATGTTGAGATTGTGCGTGCTCGATTTCAAGACAAATTGGGACGCACATCTCGTATTGGCAGAATTTACCTATAACAATAGTTACCAGGCAAGTATTCAGATGGCTCCAAATGATGCTTTATATGGATGAAAATGTCAGTCACCTATATGTTGGGATGAAGTCGGTGAATGACAAGTGTTTGGACCAGAACTTGTGGAGCAGGCCATCAAGAAGATTCACTTGATTCGAGAAAGGCTTAGATTTGCTCAAAGCCGACAGAAGAGTTATGCGGATGTTCATCGATGCCCCTTGGAATTTATGGTGGGTGATCATGTGTTCTTGAAGGTCACACCCATGTGAGGTGTGATACAATTTGGAGTTAAAGAAAAACTGAGCATGAGATTCATTAGACCCTTCGAGATTCTCGATAAGGTGACCTCAGTGGCTTATCGACTTACACTACCTCCGGATCTGGTTGAAGTGAACGATGTATTCCATGTGTATCAACTGTGGAAGTACGTACATGATCCAAGCCACGTAGTGAACTTGGATCAGTTATAGCTGAGCGCTGACCTATTGTATACTGAAGAACCTGTTCAGATTTTGGATATGAAGGAGAAAGTTTTACGGAACTGAATGGTGCCTCTGGTTCGCGTGCTATGGCAGAATCATAGTGTCGAGGAGTCGACGTGGGAACTCGATGATGAGATAAGGGAGAAGCACCCTTCATTGTTTGATAACCTTGAGGTAGGACCTTCATTTTAAGTTTCGAGGACATAACTTTTTCTTAGTGGTATATTATGTAGTGCCCCGCTTCTAGCGGTTTACTATGTAAGGCTTGTTGCTTGATTAACTCGGTCAGAATCGAGTATTGGGGAAACTTACCATCAGCATCGAATCGATCACAGATGAATACATAAGAACCTTTTCAACTAATGGATCAGTTTCTTTTAAAATGAGTCAAGGAGTTTTCTCTGGATGCTTTGCTGCTTGGTTTTGATATATAGTTTTCTAAATGGTTTTCGATGATTTGATTCTTGCCCTTTTTGTCGATTTTTATTGTATTCATTCTTGAGAATTCTGAGAGAAAGGAACATAAATGAGATGGAGTATTAACTGTCACGACCCATTCTCACTTTTGGGATACGAGTGCGTGGCCAAATCTAGCCTATGCCGCAGCATCGACGGTAGTATGCTGTCTATGATAACAATGGTCCACGACAAGCACAACATGCACATATATCATCCACAATTAAGCCATTAATAATAACCAAAAATATCCAATAGTCTCATTATATAATCATCAAGTAATCTACTACAACTCAGATAGTCTCGGGATCAAAACCGGTAACGGGAAATGGAATAGATAAACTAAAATCTATAACTATAACTACTAACTAATGGAGTACATAAGAAATAAAATATGCTAATTCGCATCAGTACTGGAATTGGGTACGCCAGTGACGTCACGGTCGCCAACATACTCACCGTAGATCGCTGGACAGATCATGTTGTCTAAAGCTAAAAAATAGTTATCCATTCAGGATAGGAGCAAGATCACTATAAACTACATTACACATTATAGTATACATGCATGAAGAAACAATAATAAGGAAGATAAACTATAGGCATGACATGAAATGGTAAGAAGAGTACTACTATGACATGATGAATGTATGAAATAGACTCAATGGGAGACCAACAATAAATAATATAGAAACAATAATCAAGTCATGTGTACTGTGTGTTTTAGAATACTAACTTTCTATATGTAGACGGTTTAGGATATCCGACAGTCATACGTATAGTACATGACTGATATTATGCAATCAATGTATAGGGAGTCTGTATTCAATTCGTTGATGACATGCTTACTTGTTGTATTCCCCCACCCGACTCACTCACAATACATGTCCAATATGATAAAACATTAACAATACGATAAACAATAAACATAAGAAACAAGGAGTAAGACATGAACATGTATATATATTCTAACGATTCTAAGTCTCGTGCATAATAGTAATCATGAACAACGACAACATGAATTATAAAGAAGTAATAGTGAAAAGACGACATAAAGATATATGCAGTACAAAATAAAGATAACATAGGTCATAGTGATACTTACTTGCTCCGACAGATGATGAAGTCACAAACTCAAGACGTCGTAGTCTGATCTACTCCTTCACATAAACAATCACAAGTTAGATCTAACATTCCCACTCTAAAAATTCTAGAAAGTGGCTAATGGGTTATAACATAATTAATTTTATTTTAATTCTGGAATAAATTATCTAAAATCCTAATTTAACCTAACTAAATCTGAAATAAAAATTAAACAAAAAATTTTGGCCAAGGAAAGTCACGGTTCTAAATTCGAAATCCGTAGCACGCAAATCGAGGCGTACCATTGACTAACTAGTCAAACTTTATGAACTCAAAAATTTAAGTGTGCACATAGTAGATTTCAGTTCCATGAGTGCACTAGAATCGACCGTGCCATAAAATCATGATTTGGTCAAAAGTTGTCGCCATTATGGCGAACCGTGACCAAATCGATGAATCGTTGACCAAATCTGAGTTCTACGAATAAAATACTAGATAAATTTTTGAATTTATGAAAATTATATGTTGGTGATCTCTATTTCAGCTTTCCAAAACTTCAAATGGTTCGTGATTCTGATTCTTGGTTCTTTCGGAATCTCTAATACAACGAAATGTGTCAGATTTCGGACAACTGACACTCCACAAAATTTTCAGAAATTTAGGTTCAAATTTATGAAAACTAATTTGATATTCAGAAAATATACCTCGATACACTTCTAACAAGAAAAACAATGCGTGAAAAGGACGTCGGAGTTGATCGCAATCTCCTCGTGAAGTTGGAAGATCTCCAAGATCAAACCACAAAGGAGGCTGGAATAATAAACTAGGGTTTTCGGATTTAGTACATATTATATATATATATATATATATATATATATATATATATATATATATATATATATATATATATATATATATATATAGAAACGCGATGGATGATCTGGGCACCGACAGATGGGCCAGGGGGTGGCTGACTGGGCTGTTGACTATGTAAATACTTATTTTAATTACAGAAATTCATTAGAATTTTATTTTAACTCCAAATAAATCCAAATAAATCCCAAAAAATCCAGAAAAATCTCAGAAAATTCTAGAAAACTTTTCTAGGTGTATAAAGCCTAAATAAAAAGTTTGGTCTCAAAATATCTCCGTGTGACCTTGTAGTAAATCTCAAAAGCATGTAGAAAAATAAATTCTATAGGTTTTAATTATCCAAAAATCCCCCAAAAAATCTAGAAAAATCTAAAATAATAAAATAACATATTTGGGACTATTTAGGGCGCATAGAAACTATATGTGACATAATATTATCATACTTCACCTATAGGCTTAGGTATGCCCCTTGTGATCCCAAAATCAAATCCCTATTTAACAATAATTCTAACCACTCTATACCTAATAGTAATAAAAAAATCCTCCAAAATTACAAAAATAAATTTTTCGGAAACTAAATGCTACAAGCTACCCCCCTTAAAAGATTTTTGTCCTAAAAAATTAAAAGTCACAAATAGCAAATATAGTATATACCCAAACAATTGATCGAACAATAACTCTTTAGGCTAGATCATGGGGAGATAATGGTTGGAAAAAAACCCAAAGAAAACAAAATCAATAACATATAACCAACTAAGCATACCCTCTTACCCTTACGGATTGCACTACGCCTTGTATCAACCATTGCTAACTGAAAAGGAGAAAAGGACATGGTTAGAACGATAGATGCAACATATCGAAGAAATTACGGACGGAATCAAGCAATATTCCATGAGAGAAAACTTAGATAAAGTAGACTTACAGGGTTCAAATTGCTATTTGTGGATGATATAACCTCCTAACTTTAATTCTATTCGCAGGCTCGCAGTAGTACAACTAACTTAAGTACTACCACGAGTTCGCAGTCTTTTACAAAATTGGACCTGCATGGGCCACCATAAAAACTTGTCACAACCCGCTTCCGCTTTTCGGGATACGAGTGTGTGGCCAAGTCCAGCCTACGCCGCAGCATCGACGGTAGTACGTTGTCTATACCTCAATATAAATCTTATTTATTACAAAATTATATCTATTTTTCTTATTCACAATAATTATTTAAATTATAATCCAATAATACAACCAAATTATATTCAATAACAACCCGCTAAACATTAAATTCAAAACTATCTATTCTAACTAGAAACTATGGCTGGCCTCCAAGGTACCTCTAACTCCACCCGAAGAAACCCAAAGCAAGATAGCAAGTCATCATGAATCTGTCAACTAAAAAAAAATCCAGTTAGGACTGGAACAAGTACAAGTTTAGCCAACACAATACAAGTACAATATAAAGCAATATAACACTAAACATATAAAATAATGATTAATGGAAACATGAACAATATGAACAAGAAATCATGTAATAGAAGAATTAGTATAGGAAGTAGCAAGCATGAAAAAGATAATGAAACTTATATAAACAATATTAGTGCACGTGTCATGAGAAGTATAACGTTTCTACACATGGACAGCTTAGGCCAACGATGAGGTTATAAACGGCATGCCCCCGTAAACGGGAGAGTTTGTCACGACCCGCTACCCAAATTGTTGGGCCGGGCCGAGTCATGTCCAGCCTACGCTTGAGATAAAGCGTAGTAAGCTGTTCTAGAGATAACAAGATAAGACTAAATGTGCTAACAGTTCCATAAGTAAATAAAAGTCATAAATGCTCCAAACACAAAAGTCGTCTCATATAGTAATAAGTCCAAGTACAAGTCTGTAATGTAAAACTGGATACATGTCAAGTTATAAAATACGTAGTCTAATACATGACTATACTAAATATCCCAAGCAACTACGCAAACTAGACGAGTTTTCCCCGCAGGTACATCCTCGTAAGATAAAGCCTGGTCCTCGGCAGTATCTCCACAATATGGGTCACAGAGCAACTCCTTCTCAGTAAGAATACCTACAACGTTATCCTGTCATGACGGAAGCAAGTACTGAATCTAACAAACATATAATACTGATCATGTGATGAAAAGAAATAACATATCATGTTTATCCAGTTTTTGTTACATTTTATTATGGCAATAATTTATTGTTTTTAAAGCTTGAAAACTGCAGTAGGTGAGTGATCGGTCAATACGTAATCAGGATGTACTGTGGTACATGTCAATTTTATGAAGCGTACATACGTACCCTTAACGGCATCGGAGTATATCCATATGCAAACGCAGGATCAGACATACGACAAGGTTACATATAGAATGTAGCGGTGCTCGGTAAGTACATACGGAGAAGGGGGTCATGATCAAGTACACTACTAACAGTTTTCCTCTTCAACCCGTTTAAACATGTGAGAGATATGAAAACTGTCCTAAACATGGCAGAGACTAAAAGTAATACAATATGCAAGGCTTTAACTTGCTACCCCAAGGATCAGCATTTAACATCGTTAAAAATTCACAGTTTATTGTTATAGCAGTATGTAAAGTTCGTAGAAAGTACTTGCCTCTAGCAAAGCAAAGCTGCGATAAAAATGCTATAGATGCCTGGTGACTCGTCACTGTGGAAATGAATACATAAACTTAGTTTTTATACTAAGTTAAAACATTAAGGCACTAAATGGTGCAACACGACTTGTGACTGGACACCTAGCCAAAATGGTAACTTTAGCATAGGAGACCAATGTGGGGTGACACAATACTATAACTAACATACTAGGGTCTTTACACTAGTGTGGGGTGAGGTTCAATACGGCCATAACTCAACATAACACAAAAGTTGCAAGTCGTAATTATTCAATAAATAAATCAATTGAATATTGTGTTCCAACAATTTTTGGGATAGACAAAAAAGATCAATTTACATAAAATAAAGTACCAAAATGATCCTTGTTAATTATAGGAATTTATTATAAATTTTCTGGAATTTATTAACCAGTACATGTATTTTATAAAAATCAGTTTTCATAAGTACACAGAAAGTGAGTTCTGGTTTCATATGCCAAAACAGTGGCAAAACTATAAATTAAATACTATAAAAATTATAATAAATTAGCTAAATTAACATAGTATCTAAATATTATTTTTCCAGAATTTTAACAGTAATTAAAGTATTTTTTAAAAATTCAAAAATAGTATGGTACACAATTGAAATTAAATAATTAATTATCTGCGTATTTTGCCCATGTACATAATTTGAACCAAAGTTCAAATACAGGACCCAAGGCCATGAATCAAGTCCAATATGACTTGTACAGGTCTTGAATGTGTGAAAACACATTGGAGCCCAAAAACCCATGCTAGGCTTGGACACCAAATGGTTGCAGTAATAAATACAGGATTTTAAATAATATTAATGTATTTTCAAAATGGTAAAAAATACATGTCACAAAATATGACATAAAATAATATTGTGAAATTTACATAATAATAATTTACACTAGGTAGAGTAAAATACATATATAAATATATAACAACATGTTCAATACATATCATATAGATATATATATGATATATTATATATATATATATATATATATATATATTATATATATATAGATAATGGATATATATATACATATAAGAAATATACATATATA
>JANAVB010025399.1:14967774-14984263 GCA_029216955.1 Iris pallida | reverse complement strand
TAAATTAATATTATTTAGATTAGTAATTATTATTAAATTATTATAAAATATGATTCTAATTATGATTAAAATATTATAATTAAGATTATAATAAAATAGTTATTAACAAATTATTAATAACATTATATAATACTAATAAATTATAATATGATTATAATAATACTAATAAATTATTAATATGATTATAACAAAATTAACTAATTAACTAATTTTTTAATTAATAATACTAAACATAGGATATGATTATAATTAATATATAATATACTAAAATTATTAATTAATATTATTATATAATACTAGTAAATTATGATTATTAACTAAATAATAAAATATTATTAATTAATATTATAATAATACTAAGAAATTATTAATTATGATTATAACGAAATTAACTAATTAAATAATTTTTTTTAATTAATAATACTATTTTTTAATTAATAATACTAATAAAATAGTTTTTTTATTAATTAAATAATTTTTAACGAAATTATTAAAGAATAAATAATTTTAACGAAATTATTAAAGATTAACTAATTTTTAACGATAATTTTTTATTAAATAGAATTATTTTTTCCCTCCAAATTCAACCAAATTCAAGTTTGGATTTTGTCATACTTTCCATATCCAAATCCATCTCCAACCAAACATAGGATTCCATGGATTTGTCTCCAAATCCATAAAATCTAAATCCTACCTCCAAATACGGTTTACCAAACGGGCCCTAAGAGAAACTGAAGGCTCTCTTCTTCAAAGAAACTACAGGAAAGAAGTTTAAAGAAGAGGAAGTGAAAGAAAATTAAGAGGGAAGAGACCAGAGAGAGAAAAAAGGGAGGAAGATGGGAGCGGCGTCCAGTGGCTGGAGAGGAGCGGTGAGGGAAGGTGGAGATGCGGCCGGAGCGCTACTCCGGCGCGGTCGAGGAGGACGTCGGAACCGCGGTGGCGCCGGCGCTGACGGGGGCTCACCGGATCAAGGCGGCGGCACTGCTCCCGGAAGAGTGCGACTCGATGTTCTTCGGGTGGCGGAGCGCTGGAGGAGTTGGAGGCCACATTGAGCGCTACTCGCCAGGCTCACAGCCACGGCGGTCTGGGCTCGTCGAGGCGGCGGTGCTGCTGGAAAAGACGGAGGTGCGAGGGCCCTCGTGCGGCAAGGTATTGGTTAGGGTTTTGTTTAGTATTTGGTTGTGGGTTGCGTTCCTAGTGGTGGAAGTGACGATGGTGGTGGAAGTGACAATGGAGGTGGTGGTGTTGTGATGGCTGGTGGTGGCTGCGGTTATGGTGGTGGCAGTCAGGTGTTGAAGAAAGGGTCGGCGGTGTCGTGGCAGAGGAAGGGATTCTGAAGAGATGATCATGCTTGGTGTGGCTGGGTCGACCGGTCTAGCGATGGCGAGGTCATGAGGGGTGTCAGCAAAATCGAGGCGTCGACCACTACCAGCCAGCTGGTGTGGAAACCGAGGATGTTGGTGACGGCCGGGACATGGAAGAGGTCGGCCAGACTAGTGGCTAGGCTAAGGCTAGGGTTTATGTATTTTGGGACTGTCAATGTAGGATTTGTGTCATATTGGCGTTGATGGGGACATGTTCGGTGTGTCGGACACTGAGGGAAAAATATGTAAATGTAATAAAAATAGTAGAAGAAGAAAGATGATATGGACATGGTGTACGACACAATGGGATGGTGATGGTTATTGGCTAGATATGATTGTGGAGAAATTGTGTTAGTTTATGGAGAACCAAAGGAGGAGTCCCCTTTATATAGGGGTTGAAGGTTCCTAATTAGAGAGGGATTAAGATTCAATGAATGAATCTTTCCATAAATTAATTCACAATTAATTAATTTAATCTATATATATTTCATAACAATAATAATTTAAAATAATACTTAAATATTATCAATAATTTAAAAATAGATTTCATAAATACAAAATCTCATTTAAAATAATATAGCACTAGGTTTTATAATAATTAATAAATTAAAACAAATTAAATATTTGCTTACTATAATAACTCAAATACTATTTAACACTTGATTGAAAATCTAAATAAATAATGGATTACAATAAAAATGATATTTAATACTATCAAATAATTTGTAAAATAGGTTTTCATAAATACAATCTCATTTGAAATAATATATCTATAGATTTTATTAGTCAAGAATAATAAATCAAAACTAAATCAAATATTCTTCTAATATTTGCTTACCATAATAATTCTAATTAATAATTAATCACCAAAATAATATTAAAATATATTTATAAATCCAAAAATCTAATTTTGAAAATATAATTGATAAAACCTTTTTGTCATTCGAAATTATAACGATTTCCTTCGTAGAAATTCAAATACAAAAATTATTCTCTAAAGCAAAATAAATAAAATAAGTAAAATAAATAAAATAAATAAAATAAATAAAATTTTTGAAATTTTAGAAACGAGGGTTACATTAACCAAACTTTTGGTGCCATCGCAAAAGGACACGTGACTGAAGGCTAATCGCACAAGTGTTTTTCTCGGCAATTTTCTAATTGGTGAGTGTGGATTGTCTGTGGTGGTTTGTCCCTTCTCTGTTACTCCTTCATGCCAACTAATTGAATTCTCTTGTTACCTTGCTACATCTGTTGATTGATAACATGATGCCTGTAATGCCATAAGTAAATACCAATAATATACTAGTGTAATTGACACATGGTAAATGAATTGATCATGCTATAACACAAACATTGAAATGCTGTTTGATCCTTAGAATAAATGAAATGTTGTGACAATGTGAAATGTGTTAAAATGTTTAAATGTTGAAATGATGAGAATGTGAGGGGATTGATTAGTCTCCAACTGATGCATGAGATGTTGGATATGAAATGCTGAGTTTTAAATATTGGCTTGCTGAATACCATGCAAATTTTGTTACTGTCGAGTCGTTTATGCATTCGTGTGGTCATGGATGTCTTGTGCACAAGGTTTAAGTAATTTTCTCAAAACGGTATCTGGGGCACTGGGGTCGACCGAATAGACCTAGGGGAAACATTGGCCGTGTTATGGTGGCACGAGGTATTACGGGACATTTGACTAGGCTGCAACCTACTCTGGAATGGTGCATCGTAATATCGGTTGGAAAGTCCTCTATGGTGCAGTTTCACCAACGACCAAGTCCGAATATGCTAATGATTGTCTTATTCGACAGTAGGTATAGTTATTACATATCTTAAACGTTTCATTGCTGTTTGAGTTGAATGAACATGATTGCTGAATGATGCTAGTCCCAAATGTTTCATAAATGTCAGTTTAGCTGAGTGGGCTAATACTGACACTACCACTATTCTAGAACAAGTGTATTTTTGTTATTTCACATTTGTGTATATATTTCTTTATTTTATTTAATGTGATGGTTGTATATTAGTAGACTAGCCTATTCATTAGAGTTGGTGGACCCCATTTAAAATGACTTGACATATAGGCTTGATTAATTAGAATAGTCATTGTTGGACAAGTTAGTTAGTTAGTTAGTTATTACATTAGTTACACACCATTAAGGATTCTAGTCATGACAAAAAGGAAGGGCCTTTAAGTCATCTTATCCATTCCTACAACCCAATCCTAACCCTAATGAAACTCTATATCAACCCTTCATGAATAGCCCTTTAGTTCAACTCTCTTCATTCAACCTAGAAGAAAACCTAGCACACCATTCCAAAATCTCTCCTTTCATTCCAAGAAGACTAGAAGCTTGCCATTGCTAAGGAGCTCTTAAGGAAGGAAGCTTGGTGTAGAGCTTGCTAGAAGGAGGAGTCCATCTATTTCCTTGTGTCCCCTTGGTGCACTACATTGGGAATCCATCTCCCAATAGGTAAAAATCCTTGTTCCTCTTGTCATTTCACATTGCATGATGGTTTTGACCCCTAGTGACCCTCCTATGACTAATATGAAGAAGGTTAAGGTCCTAATGAGTTCGATTGTGATGGCTATATAGGATTTAGTGTCCATTTGAGAAAGATTACAAGTTTTGTCCACTAAATGTTTGTTAAAATGTCAAAGTGGCCCTTTTTGTTCTGATTTTTCAGTTTGTACACATGTATAGCTTGGTTTGCCCATAGATAGGTATAATGAAGCTCTAGATGCCATATATATATATATATATATATATATATATATATATATATATATATATTAGTGTATGTACATATATTTATATGTATGGATACCTATATATGGTGAATGTGTGCCTATATATATGTATGGCTGTGTGTGGACTGTTGGAGCGTTGGTGCTCAGATGTTGAGTTGTGAGGGGTACTGTTACATAGGAATGTGGAGATCAGTCCAAGTCCCAAGTAAGGGCTTTGTGTGAATGTATCCTCCGTTAACCGATTTCTTTGATTTTTTTCAAAATTTTGTATTTTTCAAAACTCTGAATATTTTGAATCTCGAAAAACGTGAAATTCTAATTTTGAGAAATATTTTTCGACCATGATTGCTATCGGTCCTTGTTGTTTTTTTTTTCAAAAACTTATTTGAGATGATTACGTAAATTGAATTTCTGTCCACTTTAAAAAAAATATGTAAGTTATATATATATATATATATATATATATATATATATATATATATATATATATATAATATTTTGTGAAGTTGTGTTTTATAAATGAGATATTATTTTCCTAATTATTTAGTTTAAATGATTTTGATAAATGGACTGATTATTCGTTTTCCCTTGCGTCGGGTTAGGACCAATATCAGTCCTAACGTTAGCCTACCAAGCCTAGGCTTGGATTATGGGCTACGGCTTGATGGACGATTGCTAAATTATGATTAGCTCGTAAATTGACTATTGGTAGACATCTATATTATAATAAGCAATAAATATTTAGTGTTAATTAACTAAACTATCAAACACAAATTGTTAGTGGTTAGTATGTTAGCATGTTAGTATTTTTCCATTAAGTCCTAATTTCTATTACATGTACATTTTCTTAGGGTTTCCCCTTCTACCCTCTTACCAATGTTTTTACACCCAATCACAAAAACCTACAAATTCCTAACCCTAAGAAATTTTTACAGCCGCCACATTGGCTGTCGACCACCGCAGCATCACCCCAGTCTTCCCTGTCCAACCGACCGTCGTGCCATCCATCCCATTCCTTCCAGCCCAGAATGCAATCACCTCCTGTACCACCATTACCACCACCAGTCAGGCCACCACCCCTATTGGCCACCAACACCTGACTCCCTATTGGTCCTTCTCTCCAGCCACAAGAGCTAATACCACCACCAGTATCAATCCACCAACACCACCACCGCCACCATTAAACACAAATACAGCCAAACACCAAGAAAGAGGAAGAAAGAGTGAGAGTTGAACTGGATCGACCGCTCCCCAGTCAGTCCCAGCCCTGACGTCCGTCCGTCTGCGGCCTAGCGTGTGCCCTGGCACTGTCCAGATCCGGCCAAGATGACCTCGGCTGCTCCCTCGAGCCGCCACTCCGTCGGTGTCCGCCCTCGCGAGGGTCTCCTTTCCTCCAGATCTGGAGCATTCACCCGCCTCCGTGCGCCCGAACTCCGCCCGCCGGCACGTCGGAGACCCATCATTGGTGAAACCCCCTCTCCTTCGTTTCTTCTCTTCGCATTGAGCCTGGGATGGAATTCTTTGAAGGAATGAGAGCTCGTTCCTTTTAGGGGCTGTTTGGATCACGGAGAGTGGGATGAAAGTGGCACTTTCACATGAAAGTGGTCGTCGAGTTTACCACTTGCAACGTTTGGTTTGCCGCAACAACCAAACGGTAAGTGTTAAATCGCAGTAGGTGGACAGTAACTCTCCTTTGGTTTTTTTGAACCATCAGTTGCTGCCAAAAAATGGAAGAAGTGAGCTGCAACTGCTCTTTGCGTGTGTCCGGCCGTACAAGTCATGCGGCCACAACGAGACATGCGGTCACGACGAGCCATGCGGCCATATCGAGCACGCCGAGCCATGCGACCACGTCGAGCACGCCGAGCTCGGCCATGATGAGGCACGTTCGGCCACGAGGAGCCATGCAGAGCTCGGCCATGGCGAGATTCGGCCACTGCTTCGCTTAAGAAATTTTTGGAAGAAAATGAAAGGTTTGGAAGAAGAGAGGCAACACTGGTGGTGGTCGTGGCTTCTTCATCAACCTCAACGTTCGAAAGCGAGAGAGAGTTGTAAAGAGGAGGGGGGAGAGATTTGTAACGTTGAAGCTGTTGCTTCTTCCTTTTTTTATTTTTTTTCTAATGTGTACACGTGGCTCTTTATCATCCTCAATTAAAATAGTTAATAATTAATAACTAATTATAGTAATTAATTTAAGTATGGTAGTTAATATATTTTTCATTGAATTATGGTAATTAATAATTATGGGTTACCAACAACCATCCAAACAATCAAATTTTTTTTCTCCACTTTCAACAACCATCCAAACAACGAACTCATTTTTCTTCCAACAAACATTCTATCCAAACACATTTTGGAAAGTGCCACTTGCTGCAAGTCCATTGAAACTCAACACACTGTAAGTGCCACTTTTACACTTTCAAAGAGTTACATCTATCCAAACAACCCCTTAGTGGAAGTAAGAGCTCACTTCTTTTGTTTGTATTTGAGCTCACTTTCACTCTTCCCGAGAGGGAAGTTGTTGAGCAGGAGACCCCCCTTTTCTGATTTATCAATAAGAATTAAATTAAGGTTAATTGAATTGAAGATTAATCAATTCTTGTTTTCATATAAAATTATTACAGAATGGTAATTTGTTAAAAAAATGGATTTAAGCCCTCTTTCCTATAGTCAGCTAATGGCTTGTTTGGGATTCACTATGAGCATGAGACTCTTCTATGCTTTTAATAATTTTATCATTATTATCATTTTTTTGTTGATTAAAAACATTAGGAATTGGAGAAGTGTCAATTTGAAATGTATATACATATATATATAGGGAGCGGATCAAAAGCCCCCATAAGAAACCCCCCTAAAAACTTCCCTCACTCTAATTCGTAATATTAATGTTAATATTAATGTTAAAATTAATGTTAATGTTAATATTAATGTTAATATTAATGTTAATGTTAATATTATTTTTTTATATTAATGTTAATGTTAATGTTAATATTAATGTTAATGCTAATATTAATGTTAATATTAATTTTAATGTTAAGTTTAATGTTTATTTTAGTATTTAATGTTAATATTAACATTAATATTAATATTAACATTAATATTAACATTAAATTACGGATTAGAGTGAGGGGGTTTTTAGGGGATTTTCTAAGAGGGGCTTTTGATCCGCTTCCATATATATATATATATATATATATATATATATATATATATATATATATATATTTGTTGGATTTGGGCTTTGAGCCCATAGTTTTTGATAAATAAAAAAATATATATGTATTAACATTTGGTTTGTGTTGGACAATAATTAATGGGCTCAAGGCTAGGAATTTTATTAAGCTTTGGTAGTTGAATAAAAATGTGTAATAGTATTTCTAAATTAGTTTCCAGTTTGACCTAAATTTATATTGATAAATTGGGGATTTGTTACTAAAATATTTTCTATATGTGCAAAACTAATATCTAAAATATTATGATTTATAATATAGTTTCTAAGATTATAAATGATTTTCAACAAATTACTTATATATATTTAGCTATTCTTTTCTTTAAATCTTTAACCATGACCCTTATAGTCATTTCCCTTTCTTGGTTCGATTCCCTTGTCGAACTCTAACTTAGGGCTTCTATTTACCAAACTAGGCTATTTGGACTATTCTGGACTCGATGAGACCGTCTGTACCGTCGCTTGAGACCATCTTGTGGAGCATAGCATCGTACCTATCCCGTGTCGACACGTTCGTATTGTGCACGTCGAATCTAACCAAATCAAGGCGAGTACATTCTCTGTTACTCTTCATTTATGATAGTATCTATATTGCCTGCTCTAGACTACTTTACTTGATGCTGACACATTATTAACTTATATTTGTACTATATGGATCTTGTCATGCGATGTTATCTCCTTACCCGGGTACATCGGGTATCCCATGTTCATGTATTTCATCCGGTGCATCGTGTACTCCTTGTATTCGTGTCTATTCGTGTGCTCGTGTGAAATGATAATCATGTACGTAACATATTATGGTCGGATCCTTGTGTATTGATCGGGACGGGAGAGTAGAAGTGGTCATATGATTAAACCCCTTAGCATACTCGTGTACATGTCTATTATACCCTCACGTATAATGGAGACCCCTTAGTATACTCGTGTACAAACCTAAACCAATCACATGATCATCTTGTGCTCTGAAACACTTATATTTATTATAGTTCATAGATTATTTATTATATTTCATGATCTCAGTTTACTTATCCATATCTCTTGTATTCCTGTACTTATTTACAGCACATCATGTATTTTATTCTACTGTTAGCTCTATATTTTCTACCATGTTTTGGAACTACTTTCGAAGATATGTGCTCGTTCCCATCTTGACTGGATACGTTGACAAATTTTAGGAATTATTATGTTCTACATTATTGGACCACATGATGATGCTAGCTGAGACGGATCTCGATGTTCTTTTCATCATGAGTTACCTCCTAAGAGTTCTAGGCCCTTGTAGCTGATTTATTTCATTATTGTATTTGCCTCCGGTACATTCTGGTCTTGTATATTCATTTATAGACTCTGTCTGTTTCAGTATTATTGATATCTTTTCATTTATATCTTCTTTAGTTGATTGGTGTATATTGTGATTCTGGAATCATCTAGATGTTATAGATAGTTATTGGGTACTTGACAGCGTACTACTGCCGATACTGCGATATAGGCTAGGCGTGGCCCATGTACTCGTGCCCGAATATCCGGGTATAGGTCGTGACAGTAAAGTCGAGTGTTAGAGTAATGAGAGGTTCCAATCCAGTTAAAGGAATAGGGAGATGGTACAACCTGCGTACTAGAGTGCACATGCTATGTAGGGGTGTACCTTGGCTATGACAGGCCAGGGAGAGAAGGGGGTTCCGGCAGTATACATGAACTGCATAGGGAGCCCCTGTTCAAGAAATAGGAGGTAGGCCATTTGGCCATTGGCAGTGCCTCTGTGGCTATTTGAGGCTCTTACAGGGAGCTGGATTGTGGGGCAGCCACTTAGCTAATTGGCCATAGGATTTTAAACTAGTAAGTTCAGTCCTAGTTCAGTCAGTATGGACTGATTTGAATCATCTGTAAGGACTGATCATGTGGGGGGATATGAGAGATAAGAAGTGTGTCATAGCTGTCACGCCCCGTTCCCGTAGGAGCGATCGTCCTCGCTGAGGCGTGATGCCGTGTGAGGCTAGATTGTGCTTACACAAGGCAGGTCCATAACTGCCGATTATAGGCTAAGTGACGGGGGTCGTTGCACAGAAGTCCCAAGCAGAAGCATTGAATAGTCAGCAACAAAAATTTGAAGCAAAACATAAGTCATGCAAAATACTCTTTTATTGATGTTGAACAAAGATTATAATGTAGGTGCGAGGCCAAAATTACAAGTCTCTAAAGCTAACTTTTCTCTAATATTACAAGTTACTATGCTCTCTCTCATTTTTCAATACAAGCTTCAAGGCGACGAGTAGCAGATTCTTCGGAATGGCGATGTTCATACATTATGTCCTATATAAGTTCTGACTCCATGCGGCCGCACGCCTCGAAATTCCAAGGATCTCCGTGCCTCGACACATCCAAGCGAGCTCCGTGCCATCGAGCTTCTACCTGTGCCTGTACATGAAAACTATATGGGTGTCAGTACTCTACTGTACTGGTGGAGTGAGCTCCTCGCCCACCCATACAAAATCGATATGTTCATTTACTTTGTGCATCTTAATCCCTTTTTGATTGTCTTTCTAGTCTTGCTTTAGGATCAATTTTAGGACAAAGACGACTTAGCCTATACTTGGCAACACAATGATAGGGTCGTGCTATACTTTGTTCGTGACTTCGATACATATTCGAGGCAATACCTCACCAAGTAGAAACTTATGTAAATTCGGCCGTGCCAAGACTTATACTTTTTTTATGTGCCTCTAGACCATCTCGTACCAATGACGTCAAGGGACGACATGTGCTGGTTGTGCCAATAGACTTGATCGTGCCTTAAGATCGAGGCCGTGCCTCCCAAGGATCAACCAGACTTAACCAACTTGCCTTACGGCCCTTTCTGACTTAACTCGAGATGACTCGATGATGACGCCACATTCACGCCGAAGCACGTGTCCTTGCTATAGCCAAATCTTAGGCTCCAGAATGGTGTTGCAACCGTGCACACCTAATTCGTCGATTCAAGGTTAGCGCTTGCTATAAGTATACCTTGTTAACCTAACTCGTAACTTGCTAGTATTCGACGCAATCCAAAGGCATATACGCGAATAGCCGCTCTTATGCCGACATATCTATATGAGTGGTCACTAGCAATGTCAAGCTATACTGGATCTTTGTATACGGTGACCATTCGTGTGCGAGATACGAGCTCCCACCGAATGACCCGTAGCCTATATTGTAACGGTTCACTTCAATCGAGTTGCACCGTCGATGAAGGTCGTACAATATCTGTAATTCCTCCTAGGCCACACGAACTTTGTGTCCCGACGATCGTTCGAGGAATTTCCCTTGTGCGTAAATTGTTGAATGACCATGCAAGACTCTACTCGATCTACCAAGTCCTTCCTTAATCATGACCATGCTTTCCAACTTTCTATCGAGACTCCCAAGTAGCGTGACTGATCTCGACGACAACGAGTCGCGTGGACTTCCTTATCGAGACTTCCAAGTAGCGGGACCGATCTCATGAACTTTCTTATCAAGGCTCCCAAGTGGCGGGACCGATCTCGTGAACTTCCTTATCGAGACTCCTAAGTAGCGGGACCGATCTCGTGAACTTCTATCCTTTGAAATCCAGGAAATGACTACTAAGTAGCCTTCTATCTTAACTTGAACAGAACATGTTCCTTTGACCGTGGCATACTTTTCCTTAAACCAACCATGGGTCGTGCCTTAGACAGACCTTGTTCTCTAGGCGACACTATCGTTCAAGTCACATACTTTATATAATGAGCCTTTAGATCGTGGGGCTATGTGACTTGACAACTGTAGACAACATGGGACAATGCTTGTTATGACTTTGATAGCCCAGCCAAACTCTTGTCTAACTTATTCGTGCAACAACTTGAGGAGCAAAGGCTATGCCAAGCCTCGTATCGTAGAAACGTGCCGTGCACAGCGTTCGACTTGAACAACCAAGTTCTTTGGGTGCCTAGACTTATGCCACAAGCCGTGAACTGCAACGTGTACTGTAACTTAACTCCTGGGACGAGCAAGGTAATGCCAAGCCCTTGACATTGGGACCTTGCATGATTTATCAAGCATTCATACGGGCAATGCCTATGAGTTAGGCTAAGTTTTAACTTTGTGGTAACTTAAACCAGCTTTCCTTCTCCCAAGCCATGGGACGAAGGATCGAGTGTCATTTTAAAAGCACGCTGAGCAAACTTCTAAGCTGACCGTGGGACCTTTCCATATTCTAACTCAGTCTGACCCAAGTTGGAATTATTTCCTTAGCTATGTGGATGCATCACTTTTATTATCAAGCCTACTTGTGCATTTTGAAAACTTTTGTTTTATTAGTGTGAAGGCCAAGCTGAGGCAAGTTCACCGAAGCCACCCACCTGAGCGAGGGGTCGCCACGACCGAGCAAGTCTTCGAGCAAGCTGTTGTATGGCTATGTTCGAACACCATCGACATTTCGATTTCTCCGATTGACTGAGCGGGACGGGGCACTACAATAGCTGGTGAGTAGTTGTGTAGTGTTACAGGTTATACCTTGAGGTATTGGCCATTAGATATGTGCCAAACCCAATTAGTTTAATGTCATGAGTGTCATTGAGAGATGAGTGTTAGATGAGTAGCTATGTGAGTGAGTGACTCGAATGTTTAGAGAGTGACGGTGTATCTCGAGTATTTGTGGGCAGCAACAAGTTGCTGCCATGTGTGGAAAGCATGGATATTTATATGCTCATGATGTTGAGAGTGTCTCACTCTCTCTCTATATATATACATCTAATAGTACCTGATGAGTGGATACCTATATTTTCCTTGTTAGCTATAGGTATAAGTCCTATATTTGGACTCGTATAAGTCACATAACCTATAGCATTATGTATCAGACTTATGCCAGTGAAAAGAGTGAGAGGGGATGGCTCACGGAATGACCAGCTGGTAAGCTCAGGTCAGGCTGGCCTGCTATTGGCAAGCCAATATGAAGCTTGGCAGCAGGGAATTGAACCCCTAGCAGATCCTGGCTTGGCCCTGCATCAGTATTAGGCAGTGGGATCAGTGGCATTCATGTGCCATGAGTGTATACAATAGATAGAGGAAGTTGATTGTGTGTGTGATATGTATGGCATATATATATGTGTGTGTGTGTGTGTGTGTGTGTGTGTGTGTGTGTGTGTGTGTGTGTGTGTGTGTGTGTGTGTGTTGTAGGTGAATAGAGAGGAGGAACTGATGTGGCCATCAATGAACAGATTTGAAGTATCAGTGGGAATTGATACTTGATGTAGGAGAGTTTTGTACTTGGGGTTTGCCTTGGAAGTTCCTGTGGACTTGTTTTGAGGGAGAGTAGAGAGGGTTAAGATGTGTCAAGATAGTAGTTTCATGAGAGCATGTGAGGGTATAGAGATACTCCCAGGCATAGGCAAGTAGGATGTGAGATTTGGGGGTCGGGCAAGTAATAACAACAGTAGGATGGATGAGTAATGTCAAGCAAACAGTGTGTTAGTTAGGATATTTTAGTGAGAGTGAGAGTTTATGTCAGTTTTAGATTGTCTTAAATGAGTAACAGTGCCCCAGTGTCTGTGTGATAGGTTATGAGAGGGAGAGAGATGCAAGCCTTGGTTTGATCTTGTGAGTATAGAGGGTTGACAACAAGCATATGGAGTACATGTGAGTTTACATATGTGGAGTGTGTGTGTCAAGTATCCTAGATATATGTATCGGTATCCTATATAGTTGACTTATGGTATCAATGATGAACATACTGCAGGGGATTGGATTGTCCCTGTTGCTAGTGGAGTGGGGAATAACCTATTTGTTAGTTATGCAGGAGAACCCAGGTCAGGGTAGGAAGAGGGGAAGAGTGCAGGCCAAGTGCATTGCACTTGAGCACTGCACTGTAGTGCCTTTTGGTAGAGGACTGTGTGCCTTGTGCAGGCCAAAGGCTAGTAGGGTGTGGCTATGAGCACATTTGTTATAGTGTGCGGTTCATGTGTGGGGAGGGCAAGTTGGTGTCCTAAGAGAGGTATATAGGTAGGACTGTTATGTTAGGAAGGGACTCGAGTATCATCCACTTCTTTGATGTCAGAGTAGGTAGATTGAGTGAATAGGGAGTGTTGGGTTTAGGAGAGGCACAAGGGATCCAACTTATATATATATATATATATATATATTTGATAAAACAACTTTATTATTAATCAAAGAGACAGTAGCTACAGGATGCTTAAAGCACAAAATTAGTTACATGAGAACATCTAATAAGTGCTTTCTTCACTTGTCGGCTCACTTCGGCAACCAACTGATCAGCTGAAAACGAGTAGGCTTTGTATCTCCATTTGTTACGATTTTTCCATAATACCCAACAAATGGCACCAACAACTAACTGTTTCAAATGTTTCTGCCTTCTTCTCCACCAAGATTGAAATCTTTGCATAATATCCCTCATATTAGCTCTGATTCGAAACTTCGCTTGATAATGAGTCCACACAGCAGTAGCTAAATCTCCAGAGCAGAATACATGCTGTATAGATTCAGCTTTACGGTCGACACAGCAATGACAAGCCGAAGCTAATGAGTAGCCCAATTTAACCAAGATATCATCAGTCGGTAATTTGTTATAAATTATTCACCATATCAGTATAGACCACTTGGTCGGCATGCATTTGTTCCAAGCATTGTTGAGGAAAGGTTGCTGAGGAAAGTGAGCTCGGACATTGCTCCAAGCTGAAGAGAGAGAGAAGTTACCTGACTGGGTTTGAGTCCACCTATGGTGACCCAAAGCGTCCTCATCAATGAACTCATCCCCAAGATGACGCCCTCGAATAATTCGTTTCCAGACATGAGATGCTGCAGAGGTGAGCTCAACATCACTCGGATGAGAGAGAGCAATATTTGGCTTTAAAAAACTTAGCCCAAAGAGAGTTTGTAGACCGCAGTTTCCACCATAGCTTAACTGTCATAGCATCCATAACCTCTCCCAATCGCCGCACACCCAGACCCCCTTCAGAAATAGGCCTTGCCACCCGATCCCATCGGAGCCAAGAACGTTTGGGAAGGCCATCCTTGGATCCCCAGAAGAAACTATCCAACATACTTTCAATGCGATTAAGAACAGAGATAGGGGGGTTGCTAGCTGATAAGCAATGTACTGGAATAGAAGTAAGAATCGACTTGATCAGCACAAGTCGTCCACCATATGAAAGGATTTTATTATTCCAGCCTGATATACGAGAGCGAATTTTGCCAATCAACTCCTCATACATCCCCGCATTCCTGCGACCCGAAGAAAGAGGGCAACCCAGATATATAATAGAGCCATTCATAAGTTGAAAGCCAGTCATTTGTTGAATTTTTGCAACTCTATACGATTGTACCTTCTCCGGTAAGATCATAGAAGATTTAGATGAATTGACTTGTTGTCCAGAGTTGTTTTCATAATCCTGAATAACTGCCATAAGAAGCCGAAGAGAGCGTTTGTCAGCACCAGTAAATATAAGGAGATCATCTGCATATGCCAGATGAGAAATTCTAGGGCATCCTCATGGAGAATAGTAGCCAGAAAAACCAGTAACAGTATTCAAATGGATGAGGTTACGAGTAAGTGCTTCGGCTGCTATAATAAATAAAGCATGAGAGATTGGATCTCCTTGTCGAATTCCACATTGCCCATGGAAGAAGCCTGAAGATCGACCATTAATAAGAGTCGAAAACCAAATATTATCAACTAGATGTAGGATAAGAGTGCACCACTCATTACTGAACCCAAACTGTTCATCACCCGAAGAAGAAAGGCCCAACTAACCTGATCATAGGCTTTGCTCATATCAAGTTTGATAGCCATATTACCTCCCCAATGTTTGTGATCCAATACTGCTATCATTTCCTAAGCCAAAATAATATTATCTACTATTTCTCTACCCCGAACAAAACCACTTTGTTCAGGAGAAATAATGCGTGGAAGAATATCAATAAGCCTTCTCGCTAAGAGCTTTGAGATAATTTTGTTCACAAAATTGCAAAGACTAATGGGTCTATAATCAGTGAGAGACTTCGGGTTTTTATGCTTAGGGATAGGAAGAAGGTAAGTGCTTGTAAAAGATCTAGGCAAAGCAAAACCATCCAGGAATAAACATACTGCATCAAGAATGTCAAGCCCTATAATATCCCAACAAGCCAAGAAGAATGTGCCAGTAAAGCCATCTGGACCCGAAGTACTATTAAGATCCATGCACTTAACAGTAGCGAGAAGTTCCTCCATAGAAGGTTTGGCAGTCAAACCCTCATTGTCCTCTTGAGTGATAATAGAAGGAATGTGTTGAAAATAATCATCATTAAGAACTAAATGAGGAGGAGAGAAGATCTTACTATAATAATCATTAGCTTCCAGCTGAATATCGGAAAGAGAGGAGAGAGTCCGCCCATCCGAAGTCTGAAGATGATGAATATGAAGCCTATTACGCTTAGAAGAGACACAAGAGTGGTAAAACTTAGTGTTTCTGTCCCCTGCCTCATCCCACTTCACCCTAGCTTTCTGTTTCCAATAGGAGTCCTCTATACGCAATCTCCGTTTCAAGTGAGCCCGAGCAAGGAGCCATTGAGGGCGCAGAGAAGGATCATCCTCACACGCAGCCTCCAAAGCAGTAACCGCATCCTTCGCTTTCTTGACTTCTTGAAAGATATCTCCAAAAGTTGATCTACTCCATGTAGATAGAGCCGTTCTAGTTACCCGCCAGACGAAGTCCAACCCTAACCAGACTATTTACATTATCAATTGATCTCCATGCAGCATCAACTACTGAGAGAAAGCTAGCATGATCCTTCCAAAATGAAGAAATCGGAAAGGACGAGGAGAAGCAGACTTTTTAGCCTCCAATGTAAGAAGAAGAGGAGCATGATCCGACTCCGATCTATTCAAATGAGCGACTAACGAACAAGGAGCCCAATTCAGCCATTTGGAGTCCAGTAAAACCCTATCCAGACGAGAGCCTTGCTTAGGAGATCCATATTGTCGATCCACCCAAGTGAAGCAATTGCCCGTATAAGGAATCTCAGAAAGCCCACCCGCTGTCTGGAAATCCAAGAATTCTTTCATAGAGACAAGACAAGGGGGAAGGCCACCGAATTTCTCCTCCGTCTGAGTAATAGCATTGAAGTCACCCGCTGCCAACCAAGGAA
>JANAVB010025399.1:14917774-14962774 GCA_029216955.1 Iris pallida | reverse complement strand
ACTTAGAGTGCTGCTACGAGCCTGCTATTAGGATATAGAATTAGGCTATATTAAGTGCTACTTAATCACAACTAGGAAAACTTCCAATCTTTTGATTACCATTTAAATCCTTTCTTTTGTGATTATTCTTGGAATTTAATTGTCCTTCCTTGATAATAACTCATCTTGTGCCATATTGATTTCCCTTGTTGATCTGTCTTCAGGATGCCGGAGACCAGATCGCAATACACTGGAACCGTTTGTAGCGACAGAGAGGTCTGCTACTTCAGGGCCTCATTCTCCTGCCGCGGGAGCTGCAGCACTGGGGGTTGCTTCGACTATTCCTTCCTTCCATACGGAAGTGTCAGCAGCTCCTGGGGGTGTTCCTCCACCGGTCCAGAGGATTGTCCTCATGCAGTCGGAGCCTCTTCCTCCACCTTTACCACCGACTGACGTAGTACAGATGTTCGCATTATTCCAGCAGATGATTGAGGCACAGAGGGCTCAGGCTGAGGCACAACAGCGACATGATGATGTGTTGCCCCAGAGCATCGATAGTGCCCACCAGTTGGCACTTGCTACAGTAGAGAATGTGGCTACTGCTTCACCTCAGGATGCTCCTGTCCAGCAGCAGCAACATCTGGAAAGGCCATATACTGTCAAGGACTTCAAGAAGATGTTCTCTCGAGAGTTCAAGGGGACAAAGGAGATCTTTTATGCCGATGACTGGCTAGAGGATATAGAGAGGAGTTTTTAGTTGGCTCAGATTTTGGAGGGACAGCGGGTAGCAGCAACAACTAGTCAGCTTTTTGATATCGCTCTGACTTGGTATCGCACAGACCCCCGACTAACAGTGACGGGTCTGACGTGGGATACCTTCAAGAAGTTATTCAAGGAGAAATTCTTTCTTGACGTGGCTCTTAGTGCACTAGAGGGCCAGCTCCACAGCCTGCTACAGGAAAACTTGTCAGTAGATGACTACGCCACTGAGTTCTTTCGTCTGAGCCGGTTCACCAAGGGCATGGCTCAAGATGCAGGAGAGAAGGCCCGTAAGTTCAGGAGGGACCTGAACAGCGGGATCAGATCTCGCACGTCTGGGTGTCACACAACGACATTAGAGGATATCCTGATGGATGCCCAGATTGCGGAGGAGGATTTGGGCTTTAGGCCCAAGAGAAGCAGTGACGTCGGGGGCCTGACCTGGAGAAGAGAACGACCAACTTAAATTTTGAGGACAAAATTTTCTAAGGGGCAAAGATTTATCACTACGACTTTTCTAGAACAAGGGTATATTTTGTCATTTCACAATTTGTGTATATATATTTATTTATTTAATATGATGGTTGTATATATTAGTAGACTAGCCTATTCATTGGAGTTGGTGGGCCCCATTTAAATTGACTTGACCCATAGGCTTGATTAATTAGAATAGTCATTGTTGGACAAGTTTGTTAGTTAGTTATTACATTAGTTACACACCATTAAAGATTCTAGTCATGACAAAAATGAAGGCCTTTAAGTCATCATATCCATTCCTACAACCCAACCCTAACCTTAATGAAACTCTATATGAAACCTTCATGAATAGCCCTTTAGTTCAACTCTCTTCATTCCAACCTAGAAGAAAACCTAGCAGACCATTCCAAAATCCCTCCTTTCAGTCCAAGAAGACTAGATGCTTGTATTGCTAGGGAGCTCTTGAGGAAGGAAGCTTGGTGTGGAGCTTGCTAGAAGGAGGAGTCCATATACTTCCTTGTGTCCCCCTGGTGCACTACATTGGGAATCCATCTGCCAATAGGTAAAAATCCTTGTTCCTCTTGTCATTTTACATTACATGATGGTTTTGACCCCTAGTGACCCTTCCATGACTAATAGGAAGAAGGTTAAGGTTCTAATGAGTCCTATTGTGATGGCTACATAGGGTTTAGTGTCCATTTTAGGAAGACTACAAGTTTTGCCCGTCGAATGTTTGTTAAAATGTCAAAGTGGCCATTTTGGTTCTGATTTTTAGTTTGTACCCATATATAGCTTGGTTTGCCCATAGTTTGGTATAATGAAGCTCTAGATGCCATATATATATATATATATATATATATATATATATATATAAAACCCCCCTTATTATTTATATAAGGCGCAAAATGCTGAAGCCTTTACAAGTAAGCTAACAGCCACAAACAGCCGTAGCAAAAAAGTATACAACCCAAAAAGTAAAGAAAAGAGGGCTCATAGAGGAAAGCGTCCCAGAAGGGCTCCTGATCATGCGAGCATAGGGCTCCGATCTTCCGACACTGACAGAGGGTCTCCCGAATGAGCTGGGCTCCAGAGTACTGATGACCTTCGTACCTGGCCTTATTCCAATTCTTCCATAAGATCCATGTAGTCGCCGCTGCGATGATCTGATGGCCGTAGGAAGCGGAGGCCCAGCAAACCAGGAGATCGTTGAAGCACCCACTCCGCTGGATCAACCCGTACCGATGCGAGAGGGCCCTCCAAACTTGAATCGCGAGCTCCCTCTGACAGAAGATATGATCGATGGATTCGTTTTTTTTGCTCCGAACAACAAATACAAGCGGACGGCAGATCCGATGGTGTTGAGAGTGTCATCGGTAGGCAATTTCTTGCGAAAGGCTTGCAAGATAAGGAAAGACCACTTTTTGGGATACAGGTCTGCCAAAATGCGGTGATGATAGGTGCAGGCGTCCCCACGCCACGTATCGCACTTCTAGATGACCTCACTGAAAGTATCCAGAAGGTTCGGCAGACCACCTCAGTACGTCAGTCTCATCATCCAGTTTAATGTTATTGATACGGATGCGCTCTTCTGCCTCTGCCCCGGCCCACTCTCTGGCCAGGTGCTAATTCCAATCATTACTAGTAAAATCCCACAGGTCCTTGATCTTTCTGTTCCCTGGAGCAGCAATAATATTGTTGAGCACGGTATCCCCCGTCCAACATTCCAGGAAGGTCAGGGATTCTCTATTACCCAGTTGGAGTTTGATTATCGGTTCGGCGAAGGATCGCCCCACGAGAATCTGCCGCCAAGTGGCAAAGGATCTACAATTTGGCCTATAAATTTTGACTCGTGCGAAGCTTCCACCATAGCTTCATGGAGAAAGCCTCTACAATGTGGAATAGTTTGGAGAAGCCCAGACCTCTCTCTTCCGTGGGCCTAGCCATAGAATCCTAACTGGCCCAATGATGTTTGTCGTACCCGTCACTGTGACCCCAAAAAAAATTGCTAAAGATGCTTTCCAGCGAAACAAGCACTTTCTTGGGAGGGGAGCAGGTAGCAAGGGTATAGACAGGGGTAGAGGTGAACACGTGCTTGATGAGAATCATCTTGCCGCTGGGGATAAGGTGGCGTTATGCCACCCTTCAAGTTTTTTCTTGATTTTGGTAATCAGCTCATCAAAGATGCTGGCGTTCGATCTCCCGTATACGAGGGGGCACCCAAGGTAATTGAAAGGGGATTGTTCGACATAGAATGAGGTGATATTGGATAGGTTGATAGCATGCTCTCTCTTGATGTTGTGGTGGGCATATATGACGCTTTTAGCGGGGTTGACCTTTTGGCTAGAGCATCTGGAGTATTTTATGAGCGAGTTGTAGAACACCTCCACCGACCAAACTTCCCCTGAAGAGAAGATAAGGATATCGTCAGTATATGCCAGATGAGTAATGATGGGACAGCCGCTGACCGTATAAAAATGTTGATAGTTCGGGGTTCTGGTCATTCTGTTCAGTTGTCTGCTCATAGCGTCGGCTGCGATGATGAATATGGTGGACGATAAGGGGTCTCCTTGTCTAACATCGCAACTGGATTTGAAAAAGCCGTCCGGTTGGCCGTTGATCATCGTGGAGAACCAAGAGTTGCAAACCGATCTCCAAACGATATTGATCCATGTTTTCGAGAATCCGAAGGCCCTGAAAACCCAGATCAAGAATTTTCAGTCAAGTCTATCGTATGCTTTCTCCATGTCCAGTTTGATGGCGATGTTTTCCCCCTCGTCGGAAGTTTCATGCAAGTAATTAACTCGTAAGCCAGCACGATATTATCCTGAATGTTTTTGCCCTTGACGAAGCCACTTTGCTCCTCAGAAATAATCTTGGAAAGAATCTCTGACATGCGCGACGCGATAATTTTGGAAATGATCTTGTTGGTGAAGGTGCAGAGGCTGATGGGCCGAAAGTCCCATAAAAGTCTCTGGGTTATCTTTTTTAGGAATAAGGATAAGGTTGGCGCTTGAGATGGTTCTGGGGTAAGTCGCTCCTTGGAAGAATGCCATAACCGCCTCATGAATGTCTTTTTTGATGATATCCCAGCAGATCTTGAAAAATATTCCCATAAATCCGTCTGGGCCCGGCGCGCTATGCGCATCAAGAGCCCAAACTGCGTCTTTCACTCCCTGTTCGGATGAAAAAGTTCCAGCTGGTTGTTGTCGGCGTCGTCGATAAGGTAGGGGATCTCAACCATGAGGGAGTTGTCTCTGTGGATCATCTCTTTGGTGAACAACTTGGAATAGGAGTTGGCAGCTTCCCTTTGGATGCCCCGTTGGTCGGTGAATATGTTGCCTGAGTCATCAGCAATCTGATAAAGTGTGAGTTTTTGTCTGCGGCCACTGACGCAAGTGTAAAACCCCTAAATTTCTACTATTTTTTTAATTAAATTTGGTACTGATTTAAAATTTTGTATTGTACGTCACGTAGTCGTATTGTACGTCGTGTGCGGAAGTTCGTTTTTCGAATTTGCTCGACGAGTGCAAATATGTGCGAACGCACATATTTTAGAAAAATATTTTGTTCTATATTTTTTTAGTTTCAAATGATATAATAATTAGTTTTGCTATCATTTCTAAGCGTGTTATTCTTATGTCATTTCTAAAAATTATTAATAATAAATAATATTTTTGTATACTAGAAAAGCATAATTATGTAAAGAATATTTTTGCATACATATATTTCGTAATTATTTATTGGTCTATTTTAAATAAAAATATAATTTTTGAGATTTATTAATATTAATATTTTATTGTTCAAAAAGATATTTAAAAATATTAATGTAATTTTCGAAATTATTATATTTAATAATTTTGGAAAATATATTTCGAAATTATTGTGAAGATTTAAATTTGATTTGATTCCATGGATACATTTAAATAGTAAACTAATATCTATATTTGAAATTGATTTAATTTTAAACTAAGAGAATTTAATTTGATTTAAATAGTATTTGAATTTGGAATTGGATTTGATTGCTTTTAAAATTAAATTAGGAATTATCTAAATTGGGTTTTAAATATCCTAATCCTTATCTTATTGGGAATTCCCACATCCTATAAATAGGCAGGTACTCCTCCAACTTTTTATTAATTTCTTCATAATTCACATCCACAAATATTTCTCCAACCCGTGCATCGTGTCCGTGGCCCTATATTTTTCCCTTTCACTATTTTATTTTTACATGCACATTTCACCTTCTTCGTGTCCAGATGTCGGACACGATTTCGACACAGCAAACCCAATACTATTCTAAACCCTAACCCTAGCCTTCTTTTGACAGCCCGTCCCCGGCCACCTGTCCTCGGCCAACCCAACACCCTTTACCAATCACCACCGCCGTCCTCGCCCCGTCCGTCCCGACACAACCCAACCTTATCCCAATCCCCACGACCACCCGAGCACCCCAGCTCCACCCCGTCTCCAAGGACAACCCTGTACAGCCGGTCGTTCCGACCACTACCACCATCGTCACCACCGCCACTATCAGATTTCACTACCCCGTCTTCGCTACCGATGCCACAGAACACACCACCACTATCACGGTCACCCCAAAATCCGCCACGGCCATCCTCGGCCTCAACCTTCCAACACCACCATCACCACACAAATAATGAAGAAATAAGAGGAGAAACCTAACCTGGTCGACCGGACCACCACTCGAACCCACCGTCCCCCTCGAACTACGGCGACCCGTCGCCCTGCCTCGACCACGACCGCGCCACCCCAGTCTGTCCCTCGTCCGCTTTCCTTCGTGCTGGAGCGCCGCGCGTCCGCCAACGCGGCCATCTGAGCGCCGTGCCGGAGCACAGCGCCTCCACCGGGAACCCCCATCTGCCGACTTCTCCGAACACCCTCTCGACCGACCTTCTTCACCGCCCCGTGTCCTCGACTCCTCCGCCGCTAAATGCTCGCATGCCATCGAGATCCGTGGCCGTAGACCTCCGCCCCTTTTCCTAGCCGTCGACGAGCGCCGACCGTCGCGCCGCGCGCAGTTCAACCAAAACCCTCCACCACCGGGCCATTGACTCCGCCACCCCTTCTTCCTCTCCTCTTCCGTCGAGCGCCGCCCCTCCGACCCACGACCGCTCCTCCGCCGACGTCGCCCACCAGTCTCCGCCGCCTGTCTTCCGCCGCTCCGCTCTCTCCTCCCCTCCGATTCTTTTTCTCTTTCTTCTTGGTTTTTTAAAAGTAACACTACTGTTCTCTTGAAAGAGAGAACAGCTGCTTATTGTTTTTTATTATTTATTATTATTTATTTATTATCATTTTTTTCTTTTCCTGTCTAAGTTATTTATTTGTTTTTTTTATACTTTTAGTTGTTTTGTGTTTTGTTATTATTGTTTTCTTCTAGTATCTGTTACTTTACTAACAATATTATTATCATCATCATTATTATTATTATTATTATTATTATTATTATTATTATTATTATTATTATTATTATGTAGTTATGATTATTAATAGTTTAGTTAGTTTAACATTAGTATCTATAAATTATTTTATTAATATTATTATTTTTAGTTAAATAAAGATTTCTAAATCTATAACGTATGTCAAAAATAATATATTGGGACTTGACCCTATTTTTTTAACTAAATTTCACAAGCCTATAATTTATTGAGGTCATAATATAAATAAAGTTTTTCTTATCTAAAATATTATAGTATTATTTTCCTAATTAAGATATTTTTGGAACTTTCGAGTACGTATACCTAAAGGCATTTTTCAAACATAAATATTTTATTTTTTTTTACAAAACTTGGAGTTTTGTTCTTAAAGATTCTAGATTTTAAGTATTTAATTAAATTATTTGTTTAAACCAAATAAAATTCTTTATTTTTAAAGATTATAAATAGTTTCTAAAAATCATATACATTATTATCCAATTTTCTTTAATTAAGTCCATCTGCCAATGACTATCTTTTTTTTCCTCATTCCCTCGACCAATTTTGGTCTACCTTATATCCACCCTAACTAATTTGACCCTTCTGGACCCAATGAAACTGTTCGTGCCATCAACAGAGGTTCTCTTGTGTAGTTGTTATACCAAAGACGCAGTTCATGCCACCATGATTATCGCAGCACACCAGGCGTCCTACCAGGCAAGACACCTTGCCTTTACTATTTAATTTTTTGCTCAATATCATGCATGTTTTTACTTATTCTAGAAAATATAAATTGTACTTACAAATTATTATATTTTAGTTGTATATGGCTTAGATTTAAGGGACCACCTTTGTTTGTGTCGCATTCATTGGCCCGATACTTGTGTATCACGAGTCACGAGTCTCATATAGATCTCGGACGTACGTATCGACTGGCCATCGGTGCACACATGCCGTGCAATAGGCAATAACTGCTAAATAGTTATGGTTGTCTAGAAGACTTAGCGACTTGGCAGTTATTAGGAATGTCATGATGTGGATTCAGCACGAGTAGTGCATGGGGAGGGTGAAGACCGTTATTAGGCGCAGAGGCTTTCACACCTTTACTTTTCTCTAGCTGCCATTTGTGACTCAGTCGAGAGCTAGTGGCCGTACATTTATTTACTTTTCTCTAGATGCCACTAGTGTCTCGGTTGAAACATAAATGTGCCGTGCATTTTCTTTCCTCTAGCTGCCGTTAGTGACTCACCCAAAAGCTAGTGGCCGTGCATTCATTTTTCTCTAGATGCCCGATAGCTCTCACTCGAGTGCTAATGGGCCGTGCATTTACTTTTCTCTAGACGCCACTAGTGCCTTGGTTGAAACGCTAACGTGCCGTGTTTCTAGCTTCGGGAGCCCTTGTGTGGAACGTTGTCTTCAAAATACATTTCACATAGAATGGTTAAGGACCTTTATTTGTGTAGTCACATATACTTTTCTGTTGAGCTAACTTTATTCAATTTATTGGCATGATATTATGTGTCTTGTTACGTCCCTCTGAGGACCAAGTTATCTCGCCAGGTGTGTACTATTGTCTTTTACAGGTGTTCTAGCTCTAGCCTTGATCATCGTTATTTCTTCGAGGATGATTGCATTTGGACCGTCTTCGCTTCGCTCGCCAAAAATCTTTCTTTTGTTATGTATTTCTTTTCATCGTTGGTAGTGGATTTGTCTTCGCCCAACTACATGTACCAAATAACAATTTTATGGTTGATTATATGATATCATTTATTCATATATTTTTGTGTGGATGAGATTAGTAAGGTTCTACTGTATTTTACAGCTTATGTATCCATACGAGGCCTATGAACTTCGTATGAATACAGCTGGCATGTCTACGCTTCTAGTCCTACGTATTTTGGGACTGGGGCGTTACATGTTTTTGTGGTGGCCCATGCTGGTCAAGATAAATTGTTTGGTTACTTTATCGTACCAAACAAGCCTGCGTATAGGATTAGAGTCTAGGATCTCATCCACATACTTGACCTCTTTCTTCGATTCTATGTTCGGCCGACTCATCGATTGCATCTTGCTTGATTCCTTCTATCGTCTTTCTTATCTTCACTTCGTGCCTGCTAGAGATTAACCCTACTAGTTAGATGTCCCAAACACCCTTAGTTTAATTCTTTTAAGTTGGGTAAAATGCCTTGTGACCTAGCAATCCCTTTGTCCTTGAGACCTATATTAGCAAGTTTACTTAGATTCTAGAACTTAGAGGACCCTAACCCATTTAGCCAACCAAGGACTTGGACAAGAAGACTATAGGAAGACTGTATGACTTAGAATCATTCTACCTTCTTTCAATCTTAATCATACGTGCCTATATTTTTACTATCTAGACTAATGATGCTAATGTAGCCTAGTTTTTACAAGCTTATTCTTTTATCAAGCTTGTTCAAGATATATGTTAATTGGGTCGCTCCCACTAACATATTATCTAATCAGAACCGGTGCATGATGGTCTGATCAACCAAGTGCACTTTGGTTCGCTTTATTCTATCGTTCTACGTGGATGAGGACATAGCTAAACTTGCCCTCTAGAATTCCATCCACGACTGCCTTGAAAATTCTTTTTGAAAATTTTCGGCCGCCTTTGAACCACGTTTTCGTATTCGATAAATTCACCTTTGGAACCCTTTATCGCTTTCGTCTTCCTCCTATTCAGAAGGACGAAATCCCTCGTACCGAGTAACCCCGTTAGTTGCCCGATAACTTATGACCACTGTAATTAGCCATTACCAACCCGTGGCTATATCTTTATCTTAGAACTATTCGTTTTTTTTCCTTGATCCTAAACCACCATCGTGACCTACTAAATGCTTGTTTATGATAAGGCGTTATTTCTTTGCCTCGTCCGAAGATTTGTCATACCCCTTGTACCTTCTCACCCCTACTAATTCTTAATTTCGAGGACAAAATTCTTTTAAGTTGGGTATGTTGTAAAACCCCTAAATTTCTACTATTTTTTTATTAAATTTGGTACTGATTTAAAATTTTGTATTGTATGTCACGTAGTCGTATTGTACGTCGTGTGCGGAAGTTTGTTTTTGGATTTTGCTCGACGAGTGCAAATATGTGCGAACGTACATATTTTAGAAAAACATTTTGTTCTATATTTTTTAGTTTCAAATAATATAATAATTAGTTTTGCTATCATTTCTAAGCGTGTTATTCTTACGTCATTTCTAAAAATTAATAATAATAAATAATATTTTTGTATACTAGAAAAGCATAATTATGTAAAGAATATTTTTGCATACATATATTTCGTAATTATTTATTGGTCTATTTTAAATAAAAATATAATTTTTGAGATTTATTAATATTAATATTTTATTATTCAAAAAGATATTTAAAAATATTAATGTAATTTTTGAAATTATTATATTTAATAATTTTGGAAAATATATTTCGAAATTATTGTGAATATTTAAATTTGATTTGATTCCATGGATACATTTAAATAGTAAACTAATATCTATATTTGAAATTGATTTGATTTTAAACTAAGAGAATTTAATTTGATTTAAATTGAATTTGTATTTGGAATTGGATTTGATTGCTTTTAAAATTAAATTAGGAATTATCTAAATTCGGTTTTAAATATCCTAATCCTTATCTTATTGGGAATTCCTACATCCTATAAATAGGTAGGTACTCCTCCAACTTTTTATTAATTTCTCCATAATTCACATCCATAAATATTTCTCCAACCCGTGCATCGTGTCCGTGCCCCTATATTTTTCCCTTTCACTATTTTATTTTTACATGTACATTTCACCTTCTTTGTGTCCACATGTCGGACACGATTTTGACACAGCAAACCCAATACTATTCTAAACCCTAACCCTAGCCTTCTGTTGACAGTCCGTCCCCGGCCACCTGTCCTCGGCCAACCCAACACCCTTCACCAATCACCACCGCCGTCCTCGCCCCGTCCGTTCCGACACAACCCAACCTTAGCCCAATCCCCACGACTACCCGAGCACCCCAGCTCCACCCCGTCTCCGAGGACAACCCTGTACAGCCGATCGTTCCGACCACTACTCCCATCGTCACCACCGCCACTATCAGATTTTACTACCCCGCCTTCGCTACCGACGCCACAGAATACACCACCACTATCACCGTCACCCCAAAATCCGCCATGGCCATCCTCGGCCTCAACCTTCCAACACCACCATTACCACACAAAGAATGAAGAAACAAGAGGAGAAACCTAACCTGGCCGACCGGACCACCACTCGAACCCACCGTCCCCCTCGAACTCCAGCGACCCGTCGCCCTGCCTCGACCACGACCGTGCCGCCCCAGTCTGCCCCTCGCCCGCTTTCCTTCGTGCCGGAGCGCCGCGCGTCCGCCAACGCGGCCATCTGAGCGCCGTGCCGGAGCACAACGCCTCCACCGAGAACCCCCATCCGCCGACTTCTCCGAACACCCTCTCGACCGACCTTCTCCACCGCCCCGTGTCCTCGACTCCTCCGCTGCTAAGTGCTTGTGCGCCGTCGAGATCTGTGGCCGGAGACCTCTGCCCCTTTTCCTAGCCGCCAACGAGCGCCGACCGCCGCACCGTGCGCAGCCCGACCAAAACCCTCCGCCACCGGGCCATTGACTCCGCCACCCCTTCTTTCGCCGCTCCGCTCTTTCCTCCCCTCCGATTCTCTTTCTCTCTCATCTTGGTTTTTTTGTTTTTTTAAAAGTAACACTACTGTTCTCTCGAAAGAGAGAACAACTACTTATTATTTTTTATTATTATTATTTATTTTTATTTATTTATTATCAGTTTTTTCTTTTCCTGTCTAAGTTATTTATTTGTTTTTTTTATTTTTTAATTGTTTTGTGTTTTGTTATTATTGTTTTCTTCTAGTATATGTTACTTTACTAACAATATTATTATCATTATTATTATTATTATTATTATTATTATTATTATTATTATGTATGTAGTTATGATTATTAATAGTTTTATTAGTTTAACATTAGTATCTGTAAATTATTTTATTAATATTATTATTTTAGTTAAATAAAGATTTCTAAATCTATAACGTATGTCAAAAATAATATATTGGGACTTGACCCTATTTTTTTTAACTAAATTTCATAAGCCTATAATTTATTGAGGTCATAATATAAATAAAGTTTTTCTTATCTAAAATATTATAGTAGTATTTTCCGAATTAAGATATTTTTGGAACTTTCGAGTATGTATACCTAAAGGCATTTTTCAAACATAAATATATTATTTTTTACAAAACTTGGAGTTTTGTTCTTAAAGATTCTAGATTTTAAGTATTTAATTAAATTATTTGTTTAACCAAATAAAATTCTATATTTTTAAAGATTATAAATGGTTTCTAAAAATCATATACATTATTATCCAATTTTCTTTAATTAAGTCCTTCTGCCAATGACTATCTTTTTTTCCTCATTTTCTCGACCAATTTTGGTCTACCTTATGTCCACTCTAACTAATTTGACCCTTCTGGACCCAATGAAACTGTCCGTGCCATCAACAGAGGTCCCTTGTGTAGTTGTTATACCAAAGATGCAGTTCATGCCACCATGATTATCGCAGCACACCAGGCGTCCTACCATGCAAGACACCTTGCCTTTACTGTTTAATTCCTTGCTCAATATTATGCATATTTTTACTTATTCTAGAAAATATAAATTGTACTTGCAAATTATTATATTTTAGTTACATATGGCTTAGATTTAAGGGACCACCTTTGTTTGTGTCGCATTCATTGGCCCGACACTTGTGTATAACGAGTCACGAGTCTCATATAGATCTCGGACGTACGTATCGACTGGCCATCGGTGCGCACATGCCGTGCGATAGGCAATAACTGCTAAATAGTTATGGTTGTCTAGAAGACTTAGCGACTTAGCAGTTATTAGGAATGTCGTGATGTGGATTCAGCACGAGTAGTGCATGGGGAGGGTGAAGACAGTTATTAGGTGCAGGGGCTTTCACACCTTTACTTTTCTCTAGATGCCATTTGTGACTCAGTCGAGAGCTAGTGGCCATGCATTTATTTACTTTTCTCTAGATGCCACTAGTGCCTCAGTTGAAACACAAATGTGCCGTGCATTTAATTTTCTCTAGCTGCCGTTAGTGACTCACCCAAGAGCTAGTGGCCGTGCATTTATTTTTCTCTAGATGCCCCTTAGCTCCCACTCGAGTGCTAATGGGCCGTGCATTTACTTTTCTCTAGACGCCACTAGTGCCTTGGTTGAAACGCTAACGTGTCGTGTTTCTAGCTTCGGGAGCCCTTATGTGGAACGTTGTCTTCAAAATGCATTTCACATAGAATGGTTAAGGACCTTTTTTGTGTAGTCACATATACTTTTCTGTTGAGCTAACTTTATTCAGTTTATTGGCATGATATTATGTGTCTTGTTACGTCCCTCTGAGGACCTGGTTATCTCGCCAGGTGTGTGCTATTGTCTTTCGCAGGTGTTCTAACTCTAGCCGTGATCATCGTTATTTCTTCGAGGATGATTGCATTTGGACCGTCTTCGCTTCACTCGCTAAAAATCTTTCTTTTGTTATGTATTTTTTTTCATCGTTGGTAGTGAATTTGTCTCCGCCCAACTACATGTACCAAATGACAATTTCATGGTTGATTATATTATATCATTTATTCATATATTTTTGTGTGGATGAGATTAGTATGGTTCTACTGCATTTTACAGCTTATGTATCCATACGAGGCCTATGAACTTCGTATGAATACAGCTGGCATGTCTACGTTTCTAGTCCTACGTATTTTGGGACTGGAGGGGGGGGGGTTACAGCAAGCATGAAAGTAGCTCGAGTTTTTGTCCCCCTTACTATCCCATTTCAGCCTCGCTTTTTGTTTCCAAAACTCAGTCTCAACCTTCACCTGGAATTTGAGGATGGCTTTGGTAAGGTTCATGGCCGATCTAGCCTTCGGCGATCGGTTAGTCACGACCATCGCTTCAGCTCAGGTGACATCATCCTCCACAATCCGGACCGCCTGAAAAATGTCCCCGAATGCCTGTTTACTCCAAATCGATAGAGCCTGTCGTGTGGTCTTAAGTTTGTTGGTGACGCGAATAAGGCGATCGTTGGAGTCCTCTTTGGCCCAGGCCTCCTCAACCACGCACTTGAACTGGGGGTGAGTGGTCCAGAAGTGAAGAAAGCGGAAGTTTTTTTGAGCCTGGCTGATTTGCTTTTAACTTCTACCAGCAGAGGTGCGTGATCAGATTCGGTTGTGTTGAGATGGTAAAGTTTGGATGAGATCCCGGTATCATGTCAAAGGGCGTTAGTGAGAACTCTATCAAGCCAGGAGTATTGCCGCCGGTCTCCTTCCTGCATGTTGCACCATGTGAAGGCATTGCCAGAGAACCGAAGAGGTTGTAGATGTGCATTGAAAATGAAGTTGTTGAAATCCTGTATGGCCGAGTGGGGCGGTGGACGACCGCCAGTTTTTTCCTCTATACAGGTGATGGCATTAAAATCTCCAATGCAGAGCCAAGGAATGTTGTGGTGGCTGTGTTGAAGGTCTACAAGTTCGCTCCAGAGCTGCTTGCGTTCTCCTATGTCACAACTGCCATGAACCGCTGACAAGAGGATCCGCTTGGGAATAAGAGGATGTTCTACCCAGCAAGAGAGGGCCTGTCTCGAGTCCTGTATGACTCCAATTCTGATGGCCGGCGGATAGAGAATTCAAATGTCATGTGGCGAATTTAAAACCTAGCTGCAACTTAATGGCCTTAATTTTCTTAGGAGGGATTTTAGGTTCAATGATGTTCAGGATATCGATCTTGCAGATTTTGTTGAGACTAGAAAGACTCCTCATGGTTGGTATGTTAGCCAGGCCACGAACATTCCAGGATAGGATGTTTAACATTAATGTTTCTTAGAGGTGTGGTGTTTGGTCTACTTTTTTGCCGACCTGGTGCGTATGCCCGTGGACTCGGGCGTTACTTTCTGACCTGATTTTTTGGTGGTAGAGTTTATCTTGATTCCCAACATTTGGACAGATTCAGTATAGGGTTCCCTAGCCGGGGAGATGGATGAGTTTGCGACGGTATTAAGTGATTGTCCAACAGAATCCAAGCTGGGTTCCACATGGAGGATGGGGGGATGTCTTTAATGCTTCCGGGTGGTTCTGCTGCCGACAGAGGGTATCCTGCTGCGAAGACCTGTCTATCCCCTAAGGATCTGCTCTGATCCCAAAATAGCAAGGGCTTTGTCGATGGAAGAATCGTAACTTGTAAGTTGGGTAGCTGAGGGAAGCTCGGGCGGTCCTCCGAGAAGGGCGGTCTCCAAGATAGTCTCCTCATAGCCAGAGAGAGCATCGAAACTATTCCGTAAAATAGGGGACGGGGGAATGTAGGGGATTATCGCTCTACCAGGAGACGCGGCTGACTCGTCCCTGCTAGCTTTAAATCTGATGTGGGTGTTGGGTAAAGGTAATAGATGGGAGTACGAATGATGATTGTGAGTTGTTCTCCGACTCGCAGGATTGTCACTCCCACCCGTAGGGTTGTCCTTCCGACCGGACTTCCTCTTGAGCTCAGGGTGGCGTCGAAAGCAGTATGTTGTGAGGTGGCCCCGCAGGTGACAGTGATTACAGAAAAGGATGTGATTATCGTAAACTAATTGCTGGTTGTGCATCTGACAGCCTAGCTCAATGAGTATGTAATTTTAAGGTTTTTTGGTGAGATCAAGCTCAACACAGATCTTAGCATAATGGGCTTTGGTGAGGTTGCTTGTTTCAGCTGCTGAAGCCACGCAAGTCCCAAAGGAGTTGGCTACGCGTTTAAGGGCTGCCGGGACGAAGCAGATAAGGAAAAGGTTAGGTAGGATCACCCATGCAGCGACCTTAGCAGAGTCAACTTTGGTGCTAAAGTCCAGGGACCACCTAATAATCTTCATCTGGTGAGAATCGACATTGCATGTGCCCTTGGACCAAACAGAGTGGTGGTCAGTAACAGAGGATAGGTACAGCAGAATATGCCTGGGTTCAAGAGGGTCCACCCGGTAAACCGTAGTTAGCTTCTAACTGGTAATGACCTCCAGAATGCAGATGAGCTTAGGACATCCCGATGAGAATTTGAGCACAAAAGTGTAGGGGAATGAGTCAGACAGTGATGCCATTTCCTGAACAGAGAAGGGAACCGTCGACAAGGAGGATGGAGAAGGATAGGAGGGAGGGGGAAGTCCTGAAACTTAAACCCCGACGCTGTAGGTCCTAAAAATTAAGTTGCACCCATCAACAAAGTCATGAAAATCAAATTAAACATCCTTCAAGTGAACTGCGCAGAAGACAAATTGCGTAACCATCCGATTGTGCAGGCTGAAGTGCGCACACATCCAAGTGCGCATGCTAACGTGGCATCGTCATCATTACCTGACAGAGAATCAGATCTTCTGACAGATGACAGCATAAAGAACGAGGAAACTGTTCGTTTATCTTGCAGCACAGCGCTCGAGGACAGCTGTACATGCAACACAATCTGCCTGAAGCGCAATCCAGCCCAGCGCCATCCATCCTAGCGCAATCCGAAGCCAGCGCAATTCAAATGGCGCACTTTATCAACTGACAAAGTAGACGTAGCCTTCATACCATCAATGACTCATTACGTGGTAACCGTCTGTACACGATCATGCGCATTTCAATCAAATAATGCCATGTGTCCAATACAGTTGGCCTACGATCAAGTAACTGCCAGCACAGTCTGATGTCTTAGCAGTCCAAAGCAGCACAATCCAACTTGCGCAGCCCAGAATAACTAAAAAGTAGTTACTTCCAGAACTCTATAAATAGAGTTTCAAGTCCTTCCTAGAGGGATCATACACGCATACAGAGATCATCACCAGAGATCAGGAGTCCTTGCCAAAGTACTGCTGCAATCTTCAGAGGCTACCATTTTCAAAGTTCACATCGTCCAAGGAATAAAGCGATCGTCATTCAGATCGGATTCCTATAGTTGTAGTTTTCCAGAATTCTTGTAATCTTCTTTACAAAGTTTGTTGAAATAAAGATCAACTTTTGTTTTTGCAAACAAAATAGCGACTCTGCTGGGGATGACTTTCTCCTCCGACGAGGAAGTGACAACTCAATATGACGTTGCATCTATCGGAAAGACGCAGAAGACGCTGGTTGTGAAGGTCAACCAGACGGCCTACGAAGCCATGATCACCTCCAGGACCACCCTCGCACTGCAACAACTTTTGCCACGACAAAGTGCGCCCAGTGTGGGTCTCCAAGACTGCTGTACAGTCTGTTGATTCTGCCACCAAGACTGCTGCGCAGTCTAAAGTCTCTGCTGCTAAGACTGTTGCACAGTCTGTTGTCTCTGCTGTTGCACAATCTGCCTCTACTACTCGTGCGTAATATGCTGTTGCCAATGCACAAACCACTTCATATGCTGCCCTGTCGAAGTGCAAGACTCCTATTCCTCTGGCACAGTTGGCTGCAACTTTGCCTGCGCAGTCCACTACTCCAGCAACCAGAGTACAACTCAAGCACTCTGGCAACAAGGCTCCCGCTGCGCAAACTACTGTGACTGAGGCTAGAAGACATTCTGCCAGAACTCCTCCTACGCAATCTGCCAGTGCGCCATCAACCCATGCGCAAGCTATGCCTGCACAATCTAAGAGAGACAGCCCTTTGGCTAATCTCTCCTCTTTTCACAACAAGAGGAAAAGCTCTGCTCCTCCTCTCAAGCACCCTGCTGCTCCTACGCAATCCACTGGGGGTAGTCTTTTGGCTATTCCTCCTCTTCTCCAGAACAAAGGAAAAGACCCTTTGGTCTTTTCTCAAACTTCTTCGTCCCATGACTTGGAAGACAACAGAGGGAAACACTCTTTAGCTAACCCTTCTTCTCAAAATAAAGGAAAAGGCCCCTTGGTCTTTTCCCAGTCTTCCTCGGTTTTTACCATTGAAGATCAATCTGAACGTGCTCCGGCACCAGTCAGTACAAGAACCCTTTCTCACAAGGATTCTTCTTCTCTCCTTGCCAAAGGGAAGTACACTGATCAGAGAGGTATTCTGTCTACTCCGGTAGCAGAGTTCCAAGATCTCCCAACTCTCAAGATCTTCCATTCAAGACAGGAAAAATTATTGGTGTCTCAGACAGAAACTCCTGGGGGTGAGTTTGCTGATCTAAGAACTTATCTCAACAGGCCAACTTCGGTGAAACGTAAATAGCCAATGCCGAAGACCAACCAGTATCAGAAGCAAACTTCCAGGATCAAAAATCCAGACACCTATGCCAATGAAATGAGTACTTTATTATACACTCAAGGGATAAAACATTTAAAGAATCGGAACCATGTTCCGAATATTGTCAAAGAACATGTCCCTCGAACTTCTTCTCGTCCCGTTGCTGTTCCCGATCTCCGAGAACACCTCAAGCAAAAATGGGATAACATCTCAACATCCCCAGTGCAACCACTTGGACACCATTGCAATCATAAAGTGGTCATCAAGTATTGTTGCCAAACAACAAGACGATCTGTCTTCGATCGTCTGAATTTTTCTAACTCTGAACCTATGTCGGAAGATGAAGACGAGGTTTTATACGCTTCCGTCAACATGACTTCCAGAGACACTGGGTGTAGGAAGTGCTCCAAGCACGACAATCCTCGTAAGCCAAGCCAACGGTATTTGGATCAACTCCAAGAATCTTCTGAAGGAGTATTCCAACATACCCGATCTCGAAGCCGAGACACAATCGGTCAAAGGAATCTTCAAGATCCTTCTGGTCATTCCCTTCCTTCTCACTCAGGAGATAATTCTTTCTCCGACTATGATGCATACAGTGAAAGCTCAGAACGGACAGTATCCTCCACTGTACCCAGAGAAGTGACAGCTTATGTTGTCAATGAAGACCCAGATGCTTCCAGTTCGGCTAGTCAAGAACAACGAATAGCTGCACTAGAAGACAAGCTAAAGACTATGGCTGAAATGGTCGCAAGTATGCATTCCATCATTGTGGCCCAGCACACAGTGCTATCGACCGTACCTCCTACAAATCCTGAAATTATAGTATCGTCGGTGCCTGTCAATATAAGATTGGGGGTAGCATCTCTTCAAGTACCTCATGTATAGGTCCAACCTACACCCAGTCAATCCGGTGCTGGGGGTAGTGCTTATCACGTTGTTCCTCTTCCTAACACTGTGACTCAACCTGCTCCTTCTACATCCGTGGAAGATGCCAATAAAGCTGTCAAACTTCTACGCACTCAACTCGAGGCCTTCAAAGAGAAGGACAATCTGCAGAGGTTGGGGATCAAGCAACCCTATCCAGTTGAATGGAAGGAAGTCCCATTCCCTCCGAAGTACAAGATCCCAACCATCTCGCTGTTTGATGACAGCACTTCTCCCAGTCAGTTCATTAACCATTTTGAGGTTATGACTGTCCAACTTCAACCAAATAACGCTCTTCTTACCAGAGTATTCGTTGGCTGTTTAGCCGGCGTAGCATACGATTGGTACAGAAGCTTGCCCGATGGTTGTATCACCTCCTTCTCTGGCTTAAAGCAAATCTTCTTGGAACGATTCTATGCGGGGATCAACGACATGACTATGTCAGCCCTCAATAAAATTAAACAAAGACACAATGAAACTGCTGAGAGTTTTATTGAAAGATTCTATCGGGAAGCCTTAAAAATGCCTCTTGGAACTCCGGCTGCTGTCACCATAGGCACCTGTAAGGCAAATCTGTTGCCTATCATCAGCATGTGGACGGGGTCTACTCAGTTCCAAGACTGTCCATCTTTTATTGTCAATGCTAAAGCAGCTGAAGTTAGCGCCGACAAATTCAAGTAGCTAGGGATACAAATGTCTAACCCCGACCGGGATGAACACCAAACATCGGGTGGTGGCAATCGCCAGAACAATCGCAAAGGAAAAAAAACTTTGAATATCAATTTGAACATGAACAAAGAATCTCTGGCGGTCAATGTAGCTCCCCCTACGTCAACTTCTACCCCTTCAGCACCTCCACCAAGAGAACCTCGTCCGAGAGTAGAGTACTCTTTTGACGAGAATGACACAGTGAGCATCTTTGATTGCTTAATCAAAAGCAATAAGCTCCAGCTCCCAGATTCCAAGAAGCCTGATGAAGTTGGTAAGACTGATCATCCTAAGTACTATGTTTATCACAGGTTCATCGAACATCCCACTCGAGCATGTTATGTGCTCAAAGGCAAAATCCAAGAGCTGGTCAACGCTGTTGTTGTCACTCTGCAGTAAGACGAGAAGACTGTTACCGCGAATATGGTCTCAGTTCAATTCGGTGACTTTCTGCCCCAGATAGTACAGCACGATGTCATTCCTATCCCCAAAGCTACTCTTGAGATCGAGAATCTCCCTCCTCTACGAAGTGAAGGTCTCGTCCCCTTGTCTCTTGATAATGGAGAGATTATGTAGATTCATCCGGATCTTGCTTCAGAGTTTGAACTTTCCTCTTCATCCAAGAAGAAAGACCGTTCTAAGGGCAAGACAAAGACTTGCAATATAGTGTCTTTTTACCCCATAGTTGATGAAAAAATTATGCTGGGCACCAGATCAAGGAAAGCCTATTTAAAGTATTACCCTGAAGCTCAAGGGAATCCTGCTTCTTCTTCTGAGCCTGCTCCAGTACAACCTGCTTCTACTATGGATATTCCTACTGCATCCTCACCGGTTGTAGAGTCTACTCCTCCCAAGCCGACGGTCGCTGACAAAGGGAAACAACAAGTCCGCTTCGACAAACCGTTGAAGAGGTCATCTCCTTCCGGACTTAAAAAGCCTTACAACTTTGATATCTTGGCTCAACTAGCTAATACACCGGCCCGGCTGTCCATCTTCGAGCTCTTACGCCTCTCCAAAGAGACTCGAGAAACTCTGAGCGAGGCTCTCATGCAAGCTGAAACTTGCCTAACCCTTCTGAAGAAGCCAAAAGTAGAGCCAGTCTCTTGCCTTCATTGTCATAGTATGTTGGAGTTAATTCCAAACATAACTTTCACACAAGATGACATACTAATGAAAGACAATAGGCATGATCGTCCTCTCTATTATATAGGATATGTCGACTCGATGAAAGTCGATCGTATTCTGATAGACCCAGGGTCTGCTCTCAGCATTATACCGAAGACAATGTTGGATGCGCTGAAGATCCAAGTGCATAGTCTCTCCAGTACAATCACCACCATCCTTGGGTTCAATCAGGGAAGAAGTGAACCTCTAGGAAAGATTCACCTAAAACTCCAAATAGGCAATCTTTGCACAAAGGTGACCTTCTATATCATTGACAATCATGGTTGTTCTTATAATGCTCTGTTGGGGAGACCATATCTGCATGAGCATAACATTGTTCCTTCGACTCTCCATCAATGTTTCAAATATGTTGATGACAATGGAGAGGTGCAAAAGGAGGTTGCTGATCTCTGTCCTTTCAAAGGCGTCGAAGCATACTGCAATGATGCTCGTATGTACAAGGATGAGTTCATGAAGGTAGTGCTGTCTCTGGACACTGAAGAAGAGCAAGAAGCAATGCCTAATGACACCCTCATTATTCCTGTCAAAGGGCGTGTTTCTCGTCCTCAGTCCTCCAAGCCACTGGCTATTCACTTGCCAGTCCAGAAGCAACCAGCTGATGATGGCCAAGATCAAAGGGAGCTCACCTCTTCTGAGCCACTTGTTATAGACTTACGTCGTAACAAGGATAAAATGGAGCTCACCTCCTCTGAGCCGCTTGTTATCGACCTCCGTCTTAACAAAGACAATCCTCCTCCACATTCTTCTTCTCCCCCTCTTGTAATCACTCTGACCAAGCCTGCTAAGGCTAAAGGTCCTGTTGTAAATACAAATATACAAATTAATGAAAAAGCATCTACTTTCCAGTATACTGATGTCATTTATCATGCTAAGTGCTATTTGGATATGTTAGATAGCTTTCAGTCATTTACGATGGGAGTTGTACAGTCTCTTCAAACAGAAGTTTCATTTGAACACCCAAATAATTCATATCGTATTGTTCCCGCTCGAAAGAAAGGTGAGAGTCCGATACTTTTTAGTAAAGGACCGGAACAAGAGTTCAGTTATACGGATGATAGCAAAAGTAACGACACGGGGCATCTTCAACTTCGTCGTTACAGTTAACAATCAAAAGACATCATCCGAAAGATGGGTTATGACTTCAAGAGCGGCCTCAACTACGGTAAGGGTAGAAGAACTCCTATCCGTATGGCTGTGCCGAAAGGAAAGTCAGAGATGTACTACAACAAGACCAAAAGAGGTCTCGGATATGCTTCTCCTCTAGTATTATCCCCAGCAGGCTCTGAATCCGATAGCGAGGAGCGCTCTAACTCTTCTGATTCCAGATCATAGGATTCTGACACCAGCATCGGTCAAGTTCATCGATTGTCTGTATCTTCTAACATGGTCTCCGTTGAACTTCCAGAAAGTTATGACGAGGATGTTGAAGAAAATCCTGAAACAGATCCTTAGGCTCAACGGATGGATACCCAATGGGAACTCTGATTCGAACAAAGGGAACCTCCTATTGAAGACCAATTAGTTCAAATTGATGTAGGAGAGAGCGGGTCACCTCGTCCAATATTCATCAGCAAGAACCTTCCAGAGGCAGATAAACAAAAATTAATTCTTCTGATTAAAAAATACATTGATGTCTTTGCTTGGAGTTATGAAGACATGCCAGGACTAGATCCCAAAGTTGCTACTCACAAACTGAACATCTTGCCGAATGCAAAACCGGTCAAACAACAAAAATGGCGCTTCAAGCCAGAAATAATAGACGCAATCGATGATGAAGTCAAGAAGCTCATCGCTTGTGGCTTTACTCGAGAAGAACAACATCCTGATTGGGTAGCCAATGTCGTCCCAGTTCTAAAGAAAACCGACAAAGTTCGAGTCTGTATCGACTTTCGGGATCTTAATGAAGCATGTCCAAAAGATGAATTTCCTCTCCCTATCATGGACGTCATGATTGACAACACCTGTGGGTTCGAGCGAATATCTTTCATGGACGGATTCTCCGGATACAATCAGATTCAGATGAATCCTGAAGACGAAAAGCATACTTCTTTCCGCACTCCTCGCGGAGTCTATTGCTATACTGTCATGCCATTTGGTCTCAAGAACGCTGGTGCAACATACCAATAAGCCATGAGTACCATATTTCGAGATCATCTGCGCAAGACTGTCGAATGCTACGTCGACGATATTGCTATCAAATATCGTCTAAAGGAAGATCACATCCAAGACTTGAGAACTATCTTCACTCTCATGCGCCAACATCAACTCAAAATCAATCCCACCAAGTCATTCTTGGGTGTCTCTAGTGGAAAATTTCTCGGCTTCGTTATTACCTCTAAGGGTATACACGTGGATCCCAAGAAGATCAAAGCCATTCAAGAGATGCGTCCTCCATGCAACCTTAAAGAGTTACGAGGATTCCAAGGTCGACTTGCGTACATCTGAAGATTTATTTCGAATCTGTTTGGACGCTGCAGACCATTTACTCAACTAATGAAGAAGGGTGTATCTTTCATTTGGACCGAAGAATGTCAACGAGCATTTGACGACATCAAGCGGTATCTCATGAATCCACCAGTCTTGGTGCCACCAATCTCTGGCATACCATTCTTAATGTATGTCCGTGCTATGGACCATTCATTGGGTGCTTTACTTGCCTAAAAGAACAAAGAAGGCCACGAACAAGCCATCTACTACCTCAGTCGTACTATGATTGGTGCTGAACACCGTTATAGTTCGATCGAAAAGGAATGCCTAGCTCTTATGTTTGCTGTCCAGAAGACTCGACATTACATTATTGGCCAAACTATTCATGTCATATCCCGAGTTAATCCTCTTCGGGTACTAATGAAGAAGCCTAGTACACTTAATTCTCGGCTGGCTACATGGGCCATTCTACTAGCCCAATATGACATGATATATGTTCCTCAAAAGTCTGTTAAAGGTCAAGCACTGGCAGATTTCTTAGCAGCTCATCCTGTTCCAGAGACGTCCAAACTCTATGACGAAATTCCAGACGAGACTTTGGAATCTAATACAATCTTCGAAGAATTTCCTACTTGGCGTCTATTCTTTGACGGTTCATCCAGGATTGGACCCAATGGTGCTATTGTCATAGGAGTTGGAGTTGTCCTTGTTTCTCCAGACGGGTCAGCTATCCAAAGAGCCTACTCCTTAGATGAGACTTGCTCCAACAACGTGGCAGAGTACAATGCTCTACTCATCGACCTTCAGCTATGTCACGACCCGCACCCTAGAGTAAGGGCACGAGAAGTGGGTACGTCCAGCCTACGCCGCAGTGTCGGCGGTAGAACGCTGTCCTAGGTAATCATCTAACAATATAAGGTACCTGTACAGTTCATACTCTCCGAATGGAGGTAACATCATAAGTCTCAATCACATCTAAGGTAGAAGAATGAACAACAGAAAGATAGATAGCAACTCAGAGAAACCATAGCATAGATGAAATAAGACTAAGTGTCTAAGATACAAACATCCAGAATGTCAACTCATAATACAATAAGTCTAAGAGTCTATACATCTCCACATCTCAAAATACAACTCAAATGTGAGACAAAATGATATAGAAAAGACTATCTAGACTAAACTGGTCTAGACTACTGGAACATCCTCCTCAGCTGCAGGTGGAACCTGCTGAGGGTCCTCGATACAAGTGTCATCTAGTCCTGCTCCATAATAGGTAGTCACCCATGCCTCGTCCTCATCCTCTGTAATATTTTCAACAGGTCCAATCAGGACGGGAACGAGCACAATACATCTCACACAGTGCATATCAGGTTAGGAAATACGATACAGACAATAGAGTAAGATACATGAACTGCTGAAAGGAAATATACGCTGTAAAAGAGATAGCTGTAATGAAATATCTACTGTATATAGAGAACTGTAGTGACTAGTGATGTAGAGCACAAGATAGGCATGTGAATGGCTAGAATTTATACATGATTACACTACTGAGTTTGCACATGATTACACTACTTTGGAATTATTCACATGTCCACTTCTACTCCCCCGTTTCCCCAATCAATACACAAGGATCTATACAGGTTACGTTATTTATACATGATATCACATGGGGCCCATGAAAGGGTGCACATGATAGTATACATGAGGGCTCAGTAAACATGAGAGTACATGATCACATGAGTGCACATGAATGATGGAAGCATAGGAGTACATGATGATAGTGAAACACACATAACATGAAGTACCCGATGCTCCCGAGAGGGATAACATCTCATGTAAAGATCCATATAGTACCAATCCGTGTTACCAATGTGACAGCAACAAGTAAAGTAATCTAGAGCAAGAAGTAAAGCCTGAACAAGTATGAAACGGTCAGAGAATGTACTCGCCTGCTGTATGAATGTCTGTAGAGAATATGCTGTCTGAGGAGAGGTGTCTGGCTCCTGATCAGAGCAACACAAGTCACAATGTGTTCTAAATAGTAAAAATGAAGTCTACTATGCAAACTACATGATTCTAGATCAATCTGGTCAAAAGTCAACTCTTGGTCAACTCTAAAGTCAAACTAGTCAAAGTTAGGTCAACACTAGTCAACTAGTTAGGGTTTTAGTCAAACTAGTCAAACTAGTTGTTTTAGGTCATTCCTAGTTAATTCTAGGTGAACTAGGTCATCCTTGACCTAAAGTTGACTTTGGTCAACTTTCAGTCAACAAGGGTCAACAATGGGTTTAGGGTCATTAGGGCTAGCCCTAACCATAGGCCAATAACCCTAGGCCATAGGCTAGTGATGGGTTTTCATATAACCTATAACTAAATAAGTCAAATATATATATATATCTATATATATATAGATACACACTAACCATAAACCCCAAAATGCATAACATATATATATATACAACCACATACATATATATATATATTTTGACCTAAAGTAACCTAATACAATATACATATATCTATATCATATATATACACACATATATATGAACTTATATATATATATATATATACCATATATATATATATACTATATATATATATAGAGAGAAACATAGAGAGAGAGAGAGAGACAGTGAGTATGAGAGAGAGAGACTGAAACAGGGGGGGGGTTTTCCAGAATTCTGGAACCCAGAAATAAACCCCCCCCAAACACACACACACATAACTATATACACACATATGTGTATATCCACATAACTACACCCACACACACCCAAATCTCCTCGAATTTGACCCACACCCTCACATACATGTATACTACACTTATACTCACTAAAATACACTGGTCTAATACCTAAATTATTAATAAAATCGAATCAAAGTTCGATTTCCAAAATCTGGAATTAACTCAAAACTGTGACAGTGCACAGTTAACACTGAAATTGGGTAATTCGATATACGCAACCCAAATCGAGCTAAGACTCGATACCAACGGTTGGTAACTAACCCCCCATAGATACACTAGGGTCCTAGGACACTGACACGACACCACGACACGGTTTCGTGTGTCCAAACACACAAAACACTCGATCGGGTAAGTCTGATACGTGTACACAAGAACAGTGTCGTGCACACGTTCCACGCACTCGTGGACACACCACGAGACACGACACGTCTCGTGGTCGTGCATACGTGTAGCCCACCTATAGGGCTTTATGCCCGTGTCACCACGAGATGTCCTCGTGTCGTGTCCGTGCGACACGAGGCGCTCGAAAACGTGTCTGCGCACGCGCGCGCGACCAGTGCGTGTCCCGTGCGAGTGAGTTTTCTCACTCGACACGACACGACACCACACGAGATTTTGGGGGCATGTTCGCAGACATTGCCCCCTAGTCTGTGTCGATTTTGACGTGTCCTAGTGGCTTGTGTAGTGCACACGAGGTGTCGGGTAGCAGGGCACGCACGAGGGGTTCGTGCGGTCGGTTCGTGTCCAGTTTGGACACGGACACAGCACGATAATGTGCTCAGTCAACTAGGTTTATGATCACCATGTCTAGGGCTCCTAGTTCGTGTAATTAGTTTCACAGTTTGGTGAAAACGAATCCATTGTGGCATTTCACCAAACGAGGATTCCAACACTTCGATACGTGTCCGATACGGACACCAAAACACACCAAAATCCCACCAAACTTTACCCACAGTATTGTTATCCCTATATGAATGCATTTATGAAATAAAAACAGGAATTAGACTAGGTTTTGATATATTTACCTATTGGTGAATTTCCAAGGAAATTCAATGAAAGGAGGGTGTTGATTTTGAACTCGACGATGCCCAAGCTCCCAAATTCTAGATTTCTTGCTTCCCTTAGCTCCCTAGATGTTGTAGGGTTCCAATGCAAAAGACTAGAGTCAATTTGGATCACAAATGACCAAGTTATGAAGGTTTGAGTAAAAAGGGAATTTTTTTGGAATAAAATTCATGCAATTTATTCATGATTTAATCCAAGGGGTATTTATCAAAGTGTAGGCTGCCATGGGGGTCTTCTTTGGCCGGCCAAGCATGGGGGGGGGGTGTCTTTGTCTTCCTTAATAGCTAAGTCAAGGACTTTTTGGAAAAGGGTTTGATATTTTGCATAATTTGTGCAAAATATCCATAAGCAAATATCTAGATATTTTAACCCTTTAACCCCATGACCAAATCATCACTCTAATGGTTCTAGGTTAGTGGCTAACTACTAGTTTAGGGTAGGATAGGTTAGGAACTAATCATGAGACCTACCAAGTATTATATAATATTAAAATCACATAATCACAATTTAAATCTAGAAAATTACCAAAATACCCTTTTGGTCAAAAACCCCAAATTTGATATTCTAAGCCTATGGCTAAGCTATCATGGTCATGGCAACTTCTAGGTTAGAGAAAACTAGAGTTTGCACTAAGTTATACTAACCAAAATCACGAAGTCATAAGTCATGACTTAGCATGACTTAGAAGATGGTTTAATCACTCTAATAAACACTATAAACCAACCCATGCCCTAATCACCATTATTAAATAATAAAAATAATAATTTTTCAATAATCCCTAATTTTAGAAAACAGGGTGTTACAAGCTAGCCAAACAACTTAACGTCGAGTATCTTGAAGTCTATGGTGACTCTAAGCTGGTTGTTAACCAGGTTAGAGGGACTTATGAAGTTCGCCATCAAGATCTAGTACCTTACTATGAAGCGACAATCAACATGGCTACATCATTCAAAGCTTTCTTCATCGAATATGTACGACGAGCTTGTAAGACTGAAGCAGATGCTTTGGCCAATCTTGCAGCAGTCTTAGCCATCCCTATCAAAAGACAGCATGTGGTGGTCATCTCTAATCGAGAATTGTTCTGCATCGAAAACAATCGTAATATTGAGTTCAGTAATCTTACTGAAGTCAATGTTATCAGTAAAGATTGGAGAGTTCCTTTCATCGACTTTGTGGTCCATGACATACTTCCTGAAGATCCTAAGGAGGCTACGAGTATTCGTCGACGGTCTCTGCGATTCTACTACAATCAGACCACCAAAACTCTCTACCGACGGACTTATGACGGTCTACTCTTGCGCTGTCTTGCTGGCGATGAAACGAAGCAAGTATTGCGTGAAGCTCACGACGGTATCTGTGGAGCACATCAACCTGGTCCTAAGCTACAGGATCGCATCCGATGTATGGGTTACTACTGGCCCTCTATGGTATCTGATGCCATCGAATATGCAAGGAAGTGTCGAGCTTGTCAAATCTACGCAGATTTCATTCATCAACCGTCGGAATTCCTTCATCCGACTGCTGCTTCCTGGCCTTTTAAAGCTTGGGGCATGGACATCATCGGTCCCATCAATTTTCTTTCTTCTAGAGGACATCGGTTCATACTGGCAATAACCGACTACTTCTCCAAATGGGCTGAAGCTATACCATTGGCTGAAGTCAAGACCACCAGCGTCATCAATTTCGTCAAACACCATGTCATCTATCGATTTGGTGTACCTCGACGAATCATCCACGACAATGGACCTCAGTTCATCAGCCAAAAGTTTACAAGGTTCTGTGACGATCACCAGATTGACAACGTCGCTTCGACAGCCTATAATCCTGCTGCTAATGGCTTAGCTGATGCTTTCAACAAGACTATCATCAAGCTCTTCAAGAAGTTTGTGTCCACTAACAAACGAAATTGGAGTGAAAAGCTTGGAGAATGTCTTTGGGCCTACAGTACTACGGTCTGCAACCCTACAGGTTGTACACCCTTCTCTTTGGTATACGGCTGTGAAGCAGTTCTACCTCTGGAATTCCAAATTCCGTCTTTGAGGATTGCCATCGCCAACGAACTCACGACAGAGAACAACGATCTTCTCCGACTTCAAGAGTTGGAAGCGCTCGATGAGAAGCGGCTATTGGCTCAACAGTAAATTGAGTTATACCAAGCCCGCATCTCAAAGACTTTCAACCGCAAAGTTAAGGTCAGAGCATTTCAGAAAGGAGAACTCGTTCTAACCGTCAGACGTCCTATGACTATGACTCACTCAAGCAAAGGCAAGTTCGATGTGAAGTGGGAAGGTCTATATATCGTGAGCAAAGTCTTCTCAAATGGAGCCTATCAACTCACAGAGCTAGACGGTCGAGTTGCAATGATGCCCATCAATGACAAATTCCTCAAGAAGTATTATGTATAAATGTAACAGACATTGCTTGTAATTATCGGACAAGTTCATAAATAAAATTTAGTTTTATTTCCTCTTGAATGATAGTATATAATATCAAGGAAGGTCACTATCATCCTTCTCAAAATTAGGACGCGGGCCACTACCGTCCTTATCAAAAACATGATAAGCAAAAGGGTCAAGAACATTCTTGCTGGAACCCACCAGGAACTTGCAAGTAGCCATTCTCATAGCTTCTTCTTCTTCAATCTTCCCTGGTTCGAGAAGGAAGTCCAAGATGTCCTTTGGCGGTTTGGGGGCAGATGAACCTTCGCCCGCTGTCATCTGCTGAGCCGGCTCGACTGGACGTTCTTCAGTACCTGCTTTCACCTTCGAGGCGATCTCAGCCTTCCTGGATGCATCTCCAAACGATATTTTTATGTAAAAAAGTGAAAGTAACCATCTCATCTGATTTTCTGTTCTATTTATAGACAGAGCGTCATAAGACTATGAAGCGACATATTCATCTGACGGTTCACCCGTTCATCACCCGACGGTTCATCCGTTCATTTAATCCATCTGACGATTCACCCGTTCATCATTTGACGGTTCGCCCGTTCATCATATTCATTTGACAGTTCACCCGTTCACATATTCATCCGACGGTTCATCCGTTCATTTAATTCATTTGGCGGTTCACCCGTTCACACATCATCTGACAGTTCGTTCGTTCACACGTCCACTTGACGGTTTACCCATTCATTCAATTCATCTGACGGTTCACCCGTTCATTTCACCACCATTTCATCTGACGGTTCATCCGTTCATCCCAACGATTCGTTTTCGTTCATTTATTTTGATGAATCATCCAGTTCGTTCTTATCAACAACTTGTCATCTTTGATTAAGTTGTCTATTGAAATAATGATATTTAATAAATTATATTTGCCACATCCATATTATCTCTGAGCAGATATAATTGAATATGGTTATTTTCCAGAATCAAAAAATATATCATGTCCTGTACCTCTGAATATATTTTTTATCGCTATTATTTATATCTGAACAAGATATGCAACAAATAATAGAGCCACAAAAATGTCTTTTTGTTGATCAAATATGAAAGACGTTATAAAGACATATATCATGAAAAATAAGAAGATACAAAAGATCTTTCTACTCAGCCGGTGGTGTCATCAAATTGGTCATCTGCTGCTTCAAAATTTGTAGCCGCTCTTCACGAGATTCCATCACTCGTTTTCTAGCTTCTTCTATCCCAGATTTATCATCGAAGGTTGGTAGGGTTACTAGTCTGCGAGTAACTTCAGCTTGGTGAGCTACAGCATATTCATCTCTTTCTCGAGTCAGAACACCAAGTTGTTGAATTGCAGTTTGATGTTGAGTAGCTTCCTCCTCCAGAGTTAATTGAGCAAGTCTCAATTCTTCCTGAAGATGGGCAATTTCTGCTTGCAATTCAGCAACTCTCATTTCTTTCTCTTCAGCAACAGATGCCACTGTTTCTACTTTGGAGTTGTACTCAGCGGACTTGGCAGTGAGAGTATCCAAGAGAATTTGGAAGTTAACTTTCTCAACCGCGGCCTCTTGAGATATCCGTTCAAATTCAGCTTTCACCAGAGGCTCTACTTCTCCCTTTCTTAGCTCTTTATAGCTCTTAACAGCAGTCTCCAACTCATCTAATATATGATCAAGGAAAGTAGCCTGGGCTTCATCCCCTTGGTTGCGGATGACATTTATCAAGTAAGAGGTTGGACCTCTAACTGTAGAAAAATGAGCCTCTTCCTTCTCTATCACCCTATCTATTAAGGGTCCCAAAGAGTTAAAGAAGAAGTTGGTGAATAAGCTGATAACAAATTGGTTGGCGGCCAAAGCACCAGGAGTAGCAGCGACTCCTGTTGATGATGAAGCAGTAGGACGTTCAGCCACTTGGACGGAAGGCTCTTTAAATAAGGGAACTAAAGTCGAGCTGGTTGCTCCTCCTGGTTGTTCCTCTATAAAAACAGATAAACTTTATCATTTTGTCTGTCATTTGCAGTTATTGAAAAGATCAAAAGTGAAAGCAGTCTTACCATGGCTTGGTGCAATGATGATTCGGTCATCTGCTGGCCCAGATTCCAATCTAGCAGAAGTAGCCTTAGACATTACTGCCTGGGTACTGCCTGTCTCGGAGCCACCTGATAAATGACGACTGCTGCTAGCTATCATCATTACAGGTACTATCTCCGTGCAAACTGGAGGAGTTGGAGAAGATTCGATTTCTGCATGGATCAAAGATAGAGATGTCAGCCATTAATCTATGAAAAGAAGATTGATAATTTCATTTTATACCTTTGGGATCAACAGTAGGAGTTTTCTCCAGGGCCACTTCCTCATCCGCAGCCTTTTCGGGAGATACCTGCACCTCAACATCCTTTTTAGGATCCAGGGTGTCATCAGCGGCTTTGGGAGATATATGGACTTCAATGTCCTTTTCAGGATTCTATGTATCATCAACAGCCTCTGATGATGTACTCTCCTCACTTTCACTATCCTCAGGAGCTTCTTCGCTGGCAGTTGCAGCAGTATGATCGGCATCTTCATGAAGACAAAAGTCGCAATCATTTAATGCCTCGATCATTAGACGACCCTCCTCTTCGCGGACTGTTCCTGGTGTGATAGGAAGCTGAGTAGTATCTACCGCTGGCGAAGGAGATCGTAAAGCTTCATCTTCCCTAGGCTCTGCGGCCTCATCTCTTTGTGCAGCTTCTTCCCTCTGCTCAGTATCCTCTTTCTGCTCTGGACTAGGCTCAGAGGCAGGAGTAGGAGATGACATAGTAATCCCAGCAGCAGCATTCACTACCACTGAGGACAGGATCACCTTCTTTCTTTTTCTAATAGCCTGCTTCTTTCTATGAAGAGGCCTTTCTGGGCTCTCCACATCGACTACGTCAACCGGCTTTGGAATAGAAGTCGGCGTGGCTACCTCTTCTCGTTGAATCGACTCGGCCAGCTGCCGAGATTGGGATCCAGTAGTAACTTTCTCTGGTTGATCCAGGATGAGTTACTTCTTTGCAGCTGGGGAAGAAGGTTCGTCAATCCTTCTTTTTCTCTCCCTGGCCGGAGACTTAACAACTTTCAGAGAAATTCTCAGTGGTTGATTTACTTCCTCAGGGAAGTTTGCTTCCCTGGAAGCTTCCAATGGATCATCTACCAGTTCATGCTGCTTATCATTTATTGGAGCTAATGTAGCAGTAGCTCCTTTCGTCAGACGTGTCACTGTTGCGAAGCTATCAATAAGACTAAAGTTCTCAGCAAATGTATTCGCTGCTGTATAAAAGAGCGAATATGTGTATAGCATTCTAGGGCCATTATCATTCTTGTTTGGCATCGAGAACACTGTCCTAGTGTCTCGAGCATTGTAGTAGCCCATGCTCTGGCACCGTCAATCAGGTACCCCTTTCCTTGTAGGCAAGTTATTGCGTTGCCCACATGGAACTGGTCGTAACCAAATTGGCAAGCGAAGCGACTCGGCAGATATGGTTCCAGATAGTACTCCTCCTCAAATCTGTATACCAAATACGATGGTCTGATCGCCTTCAGCCAGTCAAAAGCTGCTCGACCCAGCGGTTGCCTCCCAAGGTCAACCATATTTGTTGTCATGAATTCGTAACCAGCTGGAGGGGGCAAAGCTATAAAAATTCCATCCCTTGCCAAGGTTCAGGGCACGTCTGTAGTCCTTCAGACTAACGTACATCCACTTGCTTCGGAAGAATCTCTGCAGAAAGCTGCCGCCAACTGCTCCCATGTCGGGATTCATCAAAGATGGATGGTGCAGAAGCAACCACCCGAATAGATAGGTGTAGGATAACTCCAATCGAGGGAAGTTCCCCTTTTCACCCTTCCACTTGATCATGGAGTCGACGTACAGACGAAGACCTGCATTTATTCTACAGGTCATCGCTGATAGCAAATCCATCCGGTAGCCGAAGACTAACCGGACGGCAGCGAAGAGTACGCCGCGGTGGAAGCGGTCCACGGCGCTTGCTCCGGGCACGACGAATCGACGGAGCCAGTATGTCAAAAATCCTGCCAGCTGGGCTTCTTTAGATATGGACCTATAGCCCATTCTTATAAAGCTCTCAACAAAATCTCCGGGCTTGAACGGAGGGTATTGGTGTTCATCAGTAACTCTGATATCCATTCTCTTATTCTCTTCCATCAGTTTTATTACTTCACTGTGGCTGAGAGATTAAAAGAAAGTTGGGTTGCAGGAGTCATGATCCTTGGTCTTTTTCTCAATGATATGATTAAAAAAAAGATAAGGTAACCATTTGGAGAAATAATATGTACTGGAAGAGCCGCTCTTGTAATACAGGGAGCATATATTATAATGACACAGTAGTTCGTCGAAAACTGCTACCATCTCTGCATTTTTCCGATGTAGTCTCTCTAACTCGTCGTTTGTGGGAATATACTCCTCATAAGGGCAGTCTCCCATTGGTAGGCATGAGATATACTTCATCTCATGGTGGGCCAATCCCATCTCCCCGCAGGGCGTCATGAACGTTCCTGTCCTATAGTTATACCTCTCTGCCAGGACTAGAAACAGATGAGGGTTTGGGTGGAAGCCATACACGGTAGCATAATCCGCATTATAAAGCTCGATCTCTTTAAGTTTGTCTTCAAACTGAGCCAATGCCCAGTTGGCTATGCAGTTCCACCTCCTGTTCTCCGGGTTCACTAAATCGGTCAGTCGGATATCCTGATCCGGATATCTGCCCTCAGCCTTTGTATACTCATTGGCAAAGATTGGTGTTCTCACAGGCAGCAACAAAGACGAGTTTTCTGGAGGGATACAGCCTGGCTTCAACCCTCTGAGTAAAGTGCTGTGTCGCTCAGAAGAGCTATAGAACATGTCTCTATTGTTCGGGCCTTTCTTGACACAGATTTTTCCTGTCCGTGCATGTTGAAGGGGCATAATGTCCCAGTCCATCCTCCTTGGATGGCTTGCATGAGCATATCGTGCTAGAGGGAGGCATCTAGCAATGTCCGGTAACAGGATAAGTTTCTCCTTCCTTTGGAAAGTTCTCTGCTCGACACAGGGCCTTGGCTGAGAACTTTTGTCAATGGCTTCGCCAAATAGGAACATAGGTTTCTTGTGGGTGATGGCGTCAGCAGACTGTAAGGGCTGCCCATTCATCAGACTTAACAAAGTCTCATTGTCTTGAACTATCAAAATAGCTTGGCGGGAGGATGGCAAAGCATATTGTGGGAAGAGCACATGGGATAAATCTTCTTTGAATTCTGGCTCAGCAAGGGACCCTACAAATATTTCATAATTAGGGTCCTCTCTGATGTTAACGGCATCAAACAGAAAAAAAACAGAATTCAGTACAAGTAAAATCAAAGATTCTGTCAGCAGATTGTGCAAGCATCAGATTACGTATGCATCAGATTGCGCAACCATCAGATTGTGCAACAATAGCTTCTATGCACAAACTATCCAGTGGTGCCAACTCATCCACTTGCGCAAGCCATTAGATTGTGCTGAATAACTTGCGCAAAGTATCTGTTTGCGCTGGATAGCCTTGCACAAATAAGCAGACTGCGCTGACTTTTGCCAGCACGTTCTAACTGATTGCGCAAGAAAATAATCTTTATAAAAATGAAGATTATTGGTTTTGTGCAACCGAAACCCTAAACAGGGCGACGCAACGTAACCAAATCTCTAAAAAGAGATCGGTTTGAGGGTACAGCAATGGCGAAGAACCCTAAAAAGGGTTTTCGATCGGACGTCTACCTCGCAGAGCTGGATGTGCCACTTCGTGTCGAGAAGGGTGCGACACAGCATGAGTTGAGGACTCGGCGGGGGGCCTTCCCTTTCTCGGTGGTGGATCGCTTTAGGGCCATGGAGATCGACGGAAAGAAGGAGAAGAATTAGGAAAGCTCAAGAAGTTTTCTCTTTTGAAAGTTCGAAAGCAAGTAAAGAATGACAGTGAGAGAACGGAGAACTATTTATAGTTTTTTAGAATGAACAAACTCCTCAGATTGTGCCGAATAAATAGGAGCTAATTCCTCCGATTGTGCAGACAGGTCATCATATGCGCAACTTGATTTTCAAATCAAAATTCAAAGTATTTCGAAGCTTTGACTATTTTTCAAACTTCGAAAACTTTGAAGGGGGTCTTGTAGGTCCTAAAAATCAAGTTGCACCCATCAACAAAGTCATGAAAATCAAATTAAACATCCTTCAAGTGAACTGCGCAGAAGACAGATTGCGCAACCATCCGATTGTGCAGGCTGAAGTGCACACACATCCAAGTGCGCATGCTGATGTGGCCTCGTCATCATTACCTGACAGAGAATTAGATCTTCTGACAGTTGACAATACGAAGAACGAGAAAACTGTTCGTTTATCGTGCAGCACAGCGCTCGAGGATAGCTGTACATGCAGCATAATCTTTCTGAAGCGCAATCCAGTCCAGCGCCATCCATCCTAGCGCAATCCGAAGCCAGCACAATTCAAATGGCGCACTTTATCAACTGACAAAGTACACGTGGCCTTCATGCCATCAATGACTCATTACGTGGTAACCGTCTGTACACGATCATGCGCATTTTAATCAAATAATGCCATGTGTCCAATACAGTTGGCCCACGATCAAGTAACTGCCAGCGCAGTCTGAGGTCTGCGCAGTCCAAAGCAGCGCAATCCAGCTTGTGCAGTCCAGAATAACTAAAAAGTAGTTATTTCTAGAACTCTATAAATAGAGTTTCAAGTCCTTCCTAGAGGGATCATACACGCATACAGAGATCAGAGATCATCACCAGAGATCAGGAGTCCTTGCCAAAGTACTGCTGCAATCTTCAGAGGCTACCGTCTTCAAAGTTCACATCGTCCAAGGGATAAAGCGATCGTCATTCAGATCGGATTCCTATAGTTTTACTTTCCAGAATTCTTGTAATCTTCTTTACAAAGTTTGTTAAAATAAAGATCAACTTTTGTTTTTGCAAACAGACGCGACCGCCTTGTCAGGTCGCAGCTTATCTGCGAAGGAAGGCATCGAGTTAGAAGAGGACGACGGAGCGGCTAGGGATAATATATATATATATATATATATATATAATAAAACCCCCTTTTTTATTCATTCAAGGCACAAAATGCCGAAGCCTTTACAAGTAAGCGCAAAAAAGCAAAATACAACAAGGAAGGGGAAAGCCACTCCTGGCAAAAATATCAGGAGGACAAAAGATCCCAGAAATCTTGGTGGCCATGGTTGCAATGACGTGAGGTCTTGAGGCTCTGGCGGATGACCTCGCGAGTGAGCTGCTCGACCGAGAATTGGCATCCTTCGTATCTAGCTTTGTTGCGGTTCTTCCATATGACCCACATTGCGGTAGCTACAACGATCTGGTGGCAATGTGACGCATTAGCCTAGGTGGATAGAAGATCGTTGAAGCTCCCACCAACCATAACCATGCTGCATCGTTGGGAAAGGGTCGACCAGACGTTAGCCAAAGAATCACCGTAGCGAAGAATGTGGGCAATCGTTTCCGGCTGTTTGTTGGCACAGCAATAACAAGCTAACACTAAGCTGAAACCGATGGTGGTGAGGATGTCGTCAGTGGGGAGTTTCTTGCGAACCAATCTCCACACAAGAAACGACCATTTCTTTGGAATACAGGGGTGCCAGACAGGACCAAGATAGGTACGAGATGTCTGGATCCGCGAACGACCCTTCTGGAAGAGGCTATTGTGAATGCGCCGTTGGGGGTCTCTGACCACGTGAGAGCGTCGTCATCCGTGCCAATCTTCATGCTAGAGTTCCGGAGGGCGGGTAGCGGCCTCTTCTCCGATCTAGTCCCGGACTGTGCTAATTTCAATTGCCTGCGTTGTTCCACAATTCTCTGATCTTGCTGGAAACTGGGGCAGTTGGGAGGCAAAGGATAAGGTCAGCTCCCATCCACCTTTCAAGGAAGAGCGCTGAGTCGCCTGCCCACAGCTAAAGGCGAATCTTTGGTTCATCGAGGGTGCGACTGTGCAGAATGTGACACCAAGCCGCTGATGCTCTGCTGTTGCTAATAGCACTAGCCGGGTGGATGTGTTTGAAATATCTGGCCTTCATAAAGCATGTCTAGAGGGAATGGCCCACATGAAGTTTCTACCACAGTTTCATGGAGAATGCGTCCACAATGTGATATAGTCGAAAGAATCCCAGACCACCCTTATCAGTGGGCTTGGCCATGGAACCCCAGCCGGCCAATAGTGCTTATCTTTAGAGTCATTATGGCCCCAAAGAAAGTTGGCGAAGAGATTCTCGATGGAGGTGAGGACCTTCTTCGGGGGGAAGCATGCTGCTAGAGTGTATATAGGGATTGAGGAGAGCACATGATTAATCAGTACTATTTTGTCGCCTGGCGATAAGGTTGCGTTATGCCAACCTTCTAATTTTTTTCTGATTTTGCCAATAAGACCTTGGAAAATGCCCACGATCGATTTGCCGTAGACCAACGGGCATCCAAGATAGGAGAAAGAAGGATAAACAGTCATGCCCCAGAACCAGAATACTGGAGAGCGGGGGACAGATACAGCCAGCTACGTACATTGAAGTATATTCTACCTTAATATACTGTCATGGCTGTCTAGATGCATGAGGGTTTATCTACATGCCAACAGTCTCTTATGGTCATGAACAAGCCTAGTGTCTCAATCTCAAGCAAGTAAGTAAATGTTACAAGATGTTAGATCCCCAAACATCACATATTCAGATGATCATGAATCTAGTCATACAAAATGTGAAGACTAGCAAGAGTTTCAGTCATACATGATCAATCCTAGGATTTGTCAATCATGTTACAGTCCGTAGGCAGACAGTAAGTAAAGTTGCAAACGAGCTAACACTTGCTCGGCGGCTAAACGCCTCAAAAAAATATTTTTACAAGGGAGTGGGGGAGCAAAATAAGAACCCACTCGTTATCAGGGTTGCGCCTAGTGGTCACCATCTAGCTGGAAGGCAGAAAGATCCTCGGGAGCTGCTCCGAAATCTGGCCATACAAAACCAGCTGGGTTAGACCCCATAAAGGGCAAGTGCCACAAGGGAGGCTTCACTTAAGATCTAAAACCACCATATTAGCACATGATACATAAAGGATAACGAAAGACATGAGTTAGAGAAAGCAGGGTGATAAACGAAAAGATGACTAACAGACTATTCCGATAACCAAGTTACAACCCGTAAACCAAACAAGGACCGGGGTTGTAACCCTTTACCTGAACAGAACTTAGTCTCTAACCAATTATCGATAAAGTAAAGCATAAACAAATATGTCTTGAGATAGCCATGTACTGGATCTAGACAAGACTAGACAAGATAGGACTCCATCCATAATTCACGGTTAAGCAAAGAGTACGGCTTGATACTCTAACTAACTAGGGTTATCACAAGCTTAGTTACTAACAAGATGCATCGAGATGTTCCAACAGCCACAAGCCTTGCAGTATTAATCCAGGTTATCCGGTTACAAGTTGAAAGAGTTGGATTAGGTGACTTAGAGGTGCAACACATGACAGTGTACTGGAAATGTGCCCTACTCGACGGTAGGCTATAAGTCCACTTAGAGCGCCCAGATAACGGCACTTCCTGTAACTGGAAAATCTCTTCATGGACTACTTGATCAATCTAGTCATTATCCTAGTCAGGTTCAGTACGAATCCCTGACCATGGGAATCAGGAATTCGTATCCTAGACATGATGCAGGACGAGACATGTAGCTTATATAAGCACAAACACCCACGGTGTCAAGACAAGAGTTACTTAGCAAGTCAAGATATCCGTCACAACAATATATCGAGATTATCATATAGGTTTACTTTATCAAGTCAAGAGTGCGTCACAACGGACCATCATCAAGAATTATCATGTCAAGTTACTTGTCAAGAGTGCACACGACGGATCACTATAAAAAATTATCACGTTATTTGATACTTGTTAAGAGTGCGCCTTAACAGGCCACTATCGTGTTCTATCCTTACATTATCATGATTGAGAGAAAGTTGCATACAATAACTAATAACATATTATTGAAGCCAAGGAAAAGATCTACAACTTTCATGTTTTGCGTTTATCAAGAGTTTAGCTACAAAATAGCCCAAATGGATAAAACAGTCATTTGGAGTGACCTGCGCAAGTTGTGCGGGCAAAATCGCCCACGGCGCATGTTGCGTGCAAGCACGATGCACATTGTGCGGTAGAAAACCGTGCGGGCGCCCGGCCGGGCAAGTTGCGTATTACAGGCGGCCAATGGCGCATGTTGTGCGCAAGTGCGACGCACGACAGAGAAGTGCGCGGGCGCGTGGCTGTGCAAGTTACGCGTTGTACGTGGGCAAAATTGCCCACGGCGCACGTTGCGTGCAAGCGCGGCGCGCGGTGCGCACGACAGAGAAGTGCGCAGGCGTGCGGCGCGCAAGTTGCACATTGTGCGCGGGCAAAATCGCCCACGGTGCACGTTGCGCGCAAGCACGGTGCGCAAGTTGCACATTGCGCACGGGCAAAAATCGCCCACGGCGCACGTTGTGCGCAAGCGCGGCGTGCGGGCGCGTGACAGGGAAGTGCGCGGGCGTGCGGCGCACAAGTTGCACATTGGCGCAGAAAAAATTCCCCACGGTGCACGTTGCGCGCAAGCGCGGCGCACGGGGCGCGCGGTAGCGAAGACACTGCGTGCGACACTGTTCATCGTCCCGACAGCACCAAAAGGTGTGGGGAACCCATGAACTCAAAAATGGCATAACTTCTCATACGAAGTCGAAATCGAGCGCTTCAAAAGCCAAAATTAGGCAGAATTAAATTTCCTACAATATGGAACCAGTAGATTTCGAAAATAACCAAGTTTTAGAGATCAAAACCAAGAAAAACCTAAAAGTTACAAACTTAGATCTACAAGAATCCATCCGTCAAATCCAAAAATGCCATGTTCTAAGGAGGCTTAGAATCAAGTAAGGAAGAGAATGGAACAATAAACTTGAGATCCATCATGAAGCAAGTTGAACTTGCCTCGGCTTGGTAGGTGGGAGAAGTAAATGAAGAAGATGAAGAAGTAAATGCAAATAATGGAGGAGAGAGAAGAAGTTGACTTATGTAGCAACCCCTCCCATCTTAACCCAAAATAAACCAAGCCAAGCCAAGCCAAGTCATGTTGAACCAAGTTGAACCAATTAAGTCAAAATTTAAACCAAGGCTAAGCTAAGCAAGATAAGTCAAAATATGGACCACCTGACAATTATCAAAAATCCGTATACGTATCCTAAAAATACGTATAACAGAAACTGAAGTAACATAAACGACAGAGAAGGAGGTGATGTTGGTGAGGGTAGCAGTGTACTCCATGTCGACTTTGTGGTGTACATAAATGACGCTGTTTCTGGGATTGACTCGTTGGCCAGAGCAGCGAGCGTATCTTTGGAGCACATTGTGCCCTACTTCCACAGACCCGACATCTCCGAAGGAGAAGATGAGGATATCGTCGGTGTAAGCTAGGTGAGTAATGATCGGGCATCTGCTAGCTGTATAAAATGCTTGAAGTGTGGGGCCGTCAGCAACTTATTTAGGTATCTTCTCAGGGCTCCCACTGCTATGATGAAGATAGTAGACGAAAGCGGGTCCCCTATCTAACTCCCTGACTGGATTTGAAGAAGCCATCCGCTTGCCCGTTGATCACCGTGGAGAACCACGAGTTGTTGATCGATCGCCAGACAATGCTGATCCAGGTTTCTGAGAATCCGAAGGCTCTGAAGACCCAGATCATGAACTGCCAATTGAGCCAGTCGTAAGCCTTCTCTATGTCCAATTTGATAGCGATGTTCTCGCCCCTATACGGTAATTTCGTATAAGTAATCATTTGCTGTGCCAGCATAATGTTGTCTTCGATGTTTCTGTCCGGACAAAGCTGCCTTGTTCCTCTGATATGATTTAGGGAGGATGTCGATCATGCACGTGGTTATAATCTTAAAAATGATTTTGTTGGTAAATGTGCATATACTGATGGGTCTGAAATCTCGAAAATTCTCCGAATTGTCCTGCTTGGAAACTAGGATCAATTTAGCGCAATAAATAGATCTAAGGTACCTGCTCCTTGGAAGAAGGCGATCGTACCTTCATGGATGTCTGCCCCAACATGTGTGGAAGAATACGCCGTTGAATCCATTCGGTCCAGGGATGCTGTGGGCTTCAAGTACCCAAACGACTGCTTTCACTTTCTGCTCAGAGGGGATGTGCTCCAAGTGGGTGTTGTCCATGTTGTTGATGAGGAGGGGGATCTCCGAAAGGAAATCATTGTCCTCGTGACTGTTTCTTTAGAGAACAACTGCGAGTAGAAGTTTGCTATCACCAGTTGAATTCTTCGCTGATCTTTGATAATGGTTCTGTGTCATCGACGATCTGATGGATGTTAAGCTTCTGTCTGCGACCCTTAACGTAGGCGTGGAAGTAACTAGTGTTTTGTCTCCATCACTGTCCTATTTAAGCCTGGCTTTCTGCTTCCAGAAATCAGTTTCGACTTTTAAGCAGAATTTGAGGATGGCTTTGGCTAGGTTCAGGGCCGTTCTTGTCTCTTGCGAATTGTCAATCAAAAAGAGGGCTTCAGCTCGGGTACCATTATCTTCGGCAGTACGGATTGCTTGAAAAATGTCCCCAAAAGTGCTGTTGCTCCAAGTAATAAGGACTTTTCTGGTGGCCTTGAGTTTATTGGCCACACAGATGAGAGGGTCGAGAGAGTCAGTCCTGGACATGCGTCCGCTATGATCCTCAAGAATTGAGGGTGGTGGCACCAAAAGTCAGGAAGCTAAAACTTTTCTTGATTGGTTTAAGTTACGATTGATTTCGATGAGGAGGAGAGCATGGTCAGATTCAGTGGCGTTGAGATAAGCGAGGTTGGATGTGATGTTCATTTCTTTCTATTGAGCATTGATGAGGGCTCTTTGTTTTGGGTGCCTTCTTACATGTTACACCAGGTGAAAGCGTTGTCGGTGAACTGAAGGGGAGTGAGGTGGGGATGAAGTTGTTGAAGTCTTCATGGCGTCGGGGGGGGGAGGGAGGCTGCCCCCGTCTTCTCCTCTCTACAAGTGACAGCATTAAAGTCTCCCACACAAAGCCAGGGGATAGAAGGTGTTAGAAAAAGTGTCTATGAGGTCCACCCAGAGCTGTTTGTATTTGGTAATATCGTAGCTACCATGGACTGCTAAGAGCTGGGTATGTTTTGGGAGGGTGGGGTGCTCCACCCAACACGAGAGAGCTTGTGTAATATCGAGCACGATACTGATATTAACTTTAGAAGAATAAATGAGCCAAATGTCATGTCTGCCTGCTATGATGGAGTGGAAACCCAGCTGCAGCTGAATCGACTTGAGTCTGTTAGGGGGTATTTTGGGTTCTAAGATGATTATGATGTCGATTTTGTGAATTCTCTGAGGCTGATTAATCTCCTTAAGGTGGGTTGTTTACTAGGCCTCTAACATTCCATGATAGGATGTTAGGCATTAGTCTTGTTAGGTTGTTGGTGTTTGGAGAGTTTCATGGCGACCTGGTAGTCATAGCCATGGACTCGTTGGCTCCTTTAGTTTTCAAGCTATTGTTCTAATAACATGTTAGGGTTCTGATTCAGGTGTGTAGCGAGGGATCTTCCTCTGTGATGTGAGTATCTATTTCTTTGTCTGGACTGGAAGATGCTCCAAAGTGAGTGGACGGGTTAAATGCTCCTGCGTCGATGGCTTGCTGACAGCTGATGACTTGCTCTGGGCCGATGATGGAAAGGTCTTCAGCTAGAATGGTTCAGGATGATTGGCTCTTCTGAATCTCGATTCCCTCTGTGTTCTTGTGGGTGCAGTGGGTTTGTTGTGCTATGAGCTCTATTCATTCCTCTGTGAGCTGTTGGAAGGAGTGATTTTCTTTTTGGTTGGCCTGGATAGCAATGTCTGTGGGTGTGGGGTGCTCTCCTGCCAGTGGTGGCTATGCCAGTATGATCTTCTTCGGTGTGGTGTTTTCTTCTGACGCCAGGACGTCGAATTTGTTGTGGGTGTTGACGGTGGTACTTTTTGGGGTTGTGGGAGTGTTTCCTGCTCGACAGTTTTGTTGGTGGCTGAATCGGCTGTGGGCTTGCTTCGAATCTGATGTGCGAGTTCGGGGGAGGTAGGAGGGGTGATCTCTGATCCCGGTCCTTCCTTGGATGGTGCACCTTCGGTACCAATTTCTGTTTCAATTCTGGATGGGCTCTGAAGCAGTACTTGATAAAATGCCTCTCTGTTGCAGTGATTGCTATATATGACGATGTTGTCATATAAAATTGGTTGCGTGTGGGTCTTGTTTCCTAGCTCGATGTTGATGGATTTTGGGAGTTCTTTGGAGATGTCTAGTTCCATTACTTTGGCGTAATTGGCTCTAGTAAGGTTCTTGTTTCCTCCGTCATGGCAACGAAAGTGCAGAAAGAGTTGACAATCCTTTTCAGAGTAGCTAGGATGAAACATATCAGAGGTGGATTGGGGAGGGTAACCCAAGCGGTCATAATGGGTGAGTCCTTTTTCGGGTTGTGGTTCTGAGAGCATCTAACAATTGTCATAAATTTTTAGTCAATTTTGTCGAGGAGGCAAAAGGACTCGATAATAACTGCCCCGACCGCTGGGGTTGGATATTCGATCTCGGGAGTGGGACGTCTGGGAGAATAGGTTTTTTTTTGGCAATCCGATCCGGACGACTTTGTCAGCATACGAAGTACCCACCAATGCTCTTGGTGGCGAGGAGGGTCCCCTCGTATGCTGGAGGTTCTGCCACCTGAGGTAGGTAGAGGGCACTGCTCACCAGGAGAGGCCGCTAAGGGAGGCCGTAAATGCTGCAAACGTTGGAGGAGCAAGGCACACTGGTAGCTTGAGAGGAGGAGGAAGAGAGAGGTGCATATGAGGCTCTGGTGCACGAAGGAGGCGCATGGGGGCACAGCTGTGGGCGCATAGGGAGATCTCGGAGCTAGCACGAAAGGGGAGACTCAGAGGAGAGGGCGCAAGGAAGCGCAAGGAGAAGGGGTGCCGTTGGAGGCGCGAATGCGCAAGAAGGGGGCACTGCTGTGGGCGCATAGGGGAAGGCTCGGAGGGGGAAGCTCGAACGAAGGGGCCAAGGGGCGCAAACTGGCAGGCGCATAGGTGGTCAGATCCACTGGGGAATGCCGGAGGGGGGCGCAAGAGGGACCGTCGAGGAGAGGGCCCATGCGCGCGGAGGGGATCCTTGGAAAGATCCCGAGGGGGCGCATGGCCAGACACAACACAAAGGACCATCTGCGCCCGAAAAAAGGGGAAGCAAGGGCGGGAAATGAGGAATTTGATATTGAAACTGAGAGGGGGGAAATATCGGAGGAAAGAGTGGGAACAACGAAGAGATGGGGTGAGGGCGGAGGAGGGGCGGTGGCGGAGATGAGGCGGAGGGGAGAGAAGGGGGGGGGGCAAGACAGCGGACTACCAAGGCTGCGGCAGCCTGGTGACCAACTCCCACAAGAAGGAGTTTGTCGGGCATCCAAGAGGAACGCTAGCCGTCGCCGTGACAGAAGGGGGGAGCCGCCCGAGAAGCTGATAAATGCGGGGAGAGAACGGAGAGGAGGAGGGGAGCGGACGACGAAGCCAACGGGAGAGGAAGCAGAGGGGGGGCG
>JANAVB010025399.1:14750274-14915274 GCA_029216955.1 Iris pallida | reverse complement strand
CCATGAGTGTATACAATAAATAAAGGAAGTTGATTGTGTGTGTGATATGTGTGGCATATATATGTTGTAGGTGAATAGAGAGGAGGAACTGATGTGGCCATTAGTGAACAGATTTGAAGTATCAGTGGGAACTAATACTTGATGTAGGAGAGTTTTGTACTTGGGGGTTTGCCTTGGAAGTTCCTGTGGACTTGTTTTGAGGGAGAGTAGACAGGGTTAAGATATGTCAAGAGAGTGGTTTCATGAGAGCATGTGAGGGTAGAGAGATACTCCCAAGCATAGGCAAGTAGGATATGAGGCTTCGGGGTCGGGCAAGTAACAACAATAGTAGGATGGTTGAGTACTGTCAAGCAAACAGTGTATCAGTTAGGATATTTTAGTGAGAGTGAGAGTTCGTGTTTGTTTAGAGTGTCTTGAGTGAGTATCAATGTCCCAGTGTCTGTGTGATAGGTTATGAGAGGGAGAGAAAGGCAGGCCTTGATTTGACCTTGTGAGTATAGAGGGTCGACAACAAGCATATGGAGTGCAGGTGAGTTTACATATGTGGAGTGTGTGTGTCAAGTATCCTTGATATATGTATAGGTATCCTATATTGTTAGGATTTGTGGTATTAATGTTAAACGTACTGTAAGGGATTGGATTGTCCCTGTTGCTAGTGGAGTGGGGAATAACCTACCTGTTAGTTATGCAGGAGAACCCAGGTCAGGAGAGGAAGAGGGGAGGCAGTGCAGGCCAAGTGCATTACAATTTAGCACTATACTACAGTGCCTTTTGGTCGAGGCCTGTGTGCTTTGTGCAGGCCAAAGGCTGGTAGGGTATGGCCATGAGTATTGGCCCATTGGTCATGGTTGAACCAGATTTTAATAATTGATCTAATCCTGTCTCGATATAAGGCTACTTGGACAACTGTTAAAGAACTGCTACCATTCTGTTCAAGACTGAAGCTGTTTTTACCGTATGAGTCTGTATTTCATATTCAATGTAATTTTTATATTTATTGAGTCTAGGAATACTTTGTACACCAAGTCTTACTGGCAAATAGGCTACCCCGAAATATTTTCAAAAATATCCTATATTTTGAAAATAACCCATTTTATAAAAGCTCCTAACTGCTTAAATTTTTTCAATAAGCCATAAAAACCAGTTTTACAAAATGTCCCAAAAATTAGAATTGGCCCTAGGAGAATTCGGCCAGAGTTCAGCACAAATTCTGCCAGAATTCGTTTAGTGCCATTTGGTTTTTGAACTTGGTCCTCTTGCAGTTACTGATGCAACGACTATTTGCCGAGATTTTTTCAAAGAGTTCTGCCCGAATTCTGCCAGAATTTTGTCTTTGAAAAAATCTGTAAATAGAGAAGGATTTCAATCATTTCAACTCACTCATTCACTTTCTTATCTCTTCTCTCTAAGCTTAAATGTCTTCCAAAGTGTTCTAAAAGCTTTTATTTTCAAATCCTAAGCCAGTTACAATCCTCTAGTCGATTTGCCAGTGCAGTATGGTCTAGAAGTTTTTTAGAGAGATTGTAATCAGAGGCTTGATTGAAGAAAGACACTTCACAATTAAAGTTGGTCGAGTACTTCGTATTAAAGCTCGCATTGTAGAAGTTGCAAGGACTTCGTATGAAAACTTGTGGTATTTTCCAATAGTGGATTCAACTGGAAGCTAGAGTTTTTTTCGACTAGAATAGTCCTCACAAGAGGAAAACTAGTATACATCGCCGTCTTTGCGTTTGTTTTATGATCTCTGCCTTTACATTTACATACTTGTGATGTATTATTTGTGATCTTGTTGCTAAATTTTAAAATAGCTAAATTTTGCTGCCTACTCTATTCATCCCCTCTAGAGTATTGCACTTTACAATTCGTTCCTACAATTGGTATCAAAGCGGGTTATATAGGTAAAGCGAGGTGAACTGCTATTATATTCTTAATTATTTCAGCTGTTACATAGATCACATTATAACACATGGCAACTGTGAAATTCATAAGTGAAGGCCAATCCACAAACAGACCCCCTTTGTTTGATGGTACGAATTACACATATTAGAAAACACGGATGAGTGTCTTTTTGAAATATCTAGATTTTGACTTATGGTCTATTGTTATTGATGGCTATAAAATGCATGCACGTATCTTGTTGAAGGGGAGTTGGTTGAGAAACCCCATGACAAGTATACTGAGGATGAAAAGAAAAGGCCATTCTTGACGCACGTGCTATTAATGCTTTACTTTGTGCCTTAGACAGGACTGAATTTAACTGGGTATCTACATGCACAACATCAAGTGAAGTATAGAAACTTCTGGAAGTGACTCACGAAGCTACGACGTAAGTCAAAGAGTCAAAATCAGCAGACTTACTCAGGAGTATAAGGCATTCAAAATGAAGCCAAACGAATACGTCACTCAGATGTTTACAAGATTTTTGGATATTGTAAATCCTCTATATTCATTAGGCAAGGAATACAATAACCATGAAAAGATTCGTAAACTTCTATGAGCTCTCACGAAGAACTGAATTCCGAAGGCTATGACAATCATTGAAGGGAATGACCTCACAATGTCACGACCCACACCCTAGAGTAAGGGCACGAGAAGTAGGTACGTCCAGCCAATGCCGCAGTATCGACGGTAGAACGCTGTCCTCGGTCACAATATGTAACAATATAATTCTAAGCAGTTTATACTCCCCGAATAGGGGGTGACATAGCAGAATGTAAACTCAATCACATCTAAGGTAGAGCATAATGGACGATAGATAAAACATGAAATCCACTGAGAGATACATCAGATAGAAGTCTAAGTGTCTAAGATACACAACCCATAAAACATCTCAAATCGCAAATACAGTAATCCATAAATACAACTCAAGACAACTGAAATAAGCTATAAGCAAAACCCTAGCTATCTATACAACCTCTACTGTGTCTCCACTAGGCTAGCAGGCAACCTCCAGGCTATCTGTAAAATTTATTAACAGGTCCAGTCAGGACAAGAGCGAGCACAGTATATCTCAACATATCATAGCAGGTTAGAAAATATAATTATGCAGTAAAGTAAGATACATGAACTGAAGAAATACAGTATGTCAACAGAGAGAGAACTGTAATAGAAATATCTACTATACATAGAGAACTAACAGTGGCTAGTGAGTCAGAGTACAATATAGACATATAAATGGCATAGGATGATTCTGATGAGACACGATGGAATGATTCTGATGAGATACTACTTGGATATTATTCACACGTCCACTTCTACTCCTCCGTACCCCAATCAATACACAAGGATCCAGCCAGGTTATGTTATAATTCATACAACGGCCCCCGAAGGGTGGTACATGATAGTCCCGTAAATAAGAATTCTAGAAAGCCCAATAAATGGGAGGATTCAAGGAAGACTCTGTAATCATGAGGGTACATCTCACAAGTGATTCAATGAACCAATGAAGCATAGTGATACGCCATGTAAGTGAAACGCACAGAACATGAAGTATCCGATGCTCCCTGAGGAGATAACATCTCAAGAAGGGATCCATATAGTACTAATCCGTGTGACCAACGTGACAGTATCAAGTAAAGTAATTTAAAGCAAGAAAATAATTCTAAGCAGGATATGAAATGATCAGAGAATGTACTTGCCTGCTATCTGAGTGTCCGGATGAAAAGTACTGTCCGAGGAGAGGTGTCTGACTCCTAATCAGAACAACACAAGTCACAACAAGTCCAAAATGGTAACATGAAGTTCTACTATGCATTCTACAAGATTCTAAGTCAATCTAGACCAAAGTCAACTCTTGGTCAACTTTGGTCAATTATAAAGTCAAATTAGGTCAACTCTAGTCAAATGTAATCAAACTAGCTAGGGTTGAGTCAACAATGGTCAACTAGTCTAGGTAAGTCATTTCTAGGTCTAAACAAACTAAGTATATGTAAATGAAGTATCCAAGATAGCTACTAACTTATAGCCTAAGTCACTTGCTAAACCAAGCATAAAACTAAACCATAAGCTAACTAGACCCACAAACTTAGTCATATAATACATACATACATACATATATATATATATATATATATATATATATAATATATATATATATATATATATATATATTTTTTTTTTTTTTATATATTATATATATATATATATATATATATATATATATATATATATATATATATATATATATATAATATATATATATAAAATTCACATTCATATATTCATATACATAGATATACATGAATGTGAATTATATATATATATATATATATATATATATATATATATATATATATATATATATATATATATAAATATATATATATATATATATATATATATATATATATATATATATATATATATATATATATATATATATATATATATATATTTTTTTTTTTTTTTTGAACAGAAACAATTTTATTGAAATAAACGGGGGACTCCGAAGGAGTGCTACAGACTCGTGCTAGGCCTTGCTACACAAAACAGGCCCAGCTGGACAATGAAGAAAAAAGACAGGTAAAAATTCGAAAATACGAAATTACGGAACCGCAATTTCGAAATTTCGAAGATACAAAAGTAAATCTCGAAATTTCAAAAACACGGTTTTGAAATTACGAAAATGCAAACGGGTTTGGGGGGTATGGGCACCAGGCCCTAGGGGGATCACGTGGGGGGGGGGGGTGGGTTCTGAGCGTTGGGGGGGGGGTGGTGGGTAATATATATATATATATAATATATATATATATATATATAAACACGGTTATAATATATATATATATATATATATAACATTTCTTTTTTTTTTTTTTTGTTGGTCCAGTCCAAAATTTGAAAAGATTCAAATTTTGAATCTGCAACGGGACGCGTGGCCCAAAAGGGGGGGTAGGTTGGCGTGGGGCCCAAGGGGGGGGGGCGTGGGGCCCTAGGGGGCGCAGAGGCGTGCGGCCCGAGACGGGCGTAGTCCACGAGGGGCCCCTCGATCCCCGCCCCAGCGAGCCAAACGGGGCCGGACGCTCCGCTGAGAAGCGCGGAGCCGGGGGGAGGGAAGAAGTCGGCCACCCGGGCGGGGGGAGGGGGTGCGCCACCGGGAGACGGGGGGAGGCTGGAAGGCGGACCGCCCGGAGCCAGGGGACTCCGGCGGAGGCGACCGGGAGGGGGACGCCGGACGTGGCTCCGGCGACGCAGCCAGAACGGAGGGGGGAAGAGCACTAGGCCAGAAGGCATACGGCCCGGCGAGAACCTCCGCCGGGGAGGCCGAGCGGAGGGTAAGGAGCGGGGGCTCTGGCAGGCAGCCGCGGGCGCCGAGAGCGGCGAGACCGCAGGGGGCGCGCGAACGGAGAGAGGGGGCGGAGGAGGAGCCGTGGAGAACATGCGCGGGGAAGAGCCGCCTGGGGGGGAGGGCTCACGGGCGGCTGGCGACGAGGCCTACCACCGACGACGGGGGGTCTCCTCCAACATGAGGCGGAGGGATCTCCGCAGGCCGTCGGAGGGAGGGAGGAGAGGGGCGGACGGGGACGTCGTCACCCCCGGAGAGAAAGTGGCTGGCCACTGCACGGGGACCGGAGCAAGCCGCAGAGAGGACGACGACGAGTGCGGAGGGGAGGCGTCGGGAGAGGCGGAGCCCCGGCACGCGACGGCCATTGGAGAGAGAGAAAAGCGCCCGCGGCCTTAGGGGGCGCCGCGGCAGGGGGCGCCGGCCAAGACAGGGGGGCGGCGAGCGTGGGGGGCGCCGGTGAGGGAGGAAGCTCCAGGGAGGTAGGCGCTCCGGCGGGATACAAGGAGACGCAACCATCGGAACTGGGGACTTATCGGCAGAGGGAGCCGGGGCAGCTCCGGGCGGGTCGACGACCGCCGGGGGAACGGGATTCGACACGGCTCCGAGCGGGACAACAACCGGCTGGGGGGACCGGTGGCGCCGGTGACGACAACGGCGGCGACGACGTGGAGGAGGAGGGTGTGGAGGGGAGGAAACGGGGGGGTTGCGACCGCACAGGCGGCCAGCCGGCGAGTGGGGAGGGGAAACCGCAAGGGGGGGCCGTCCAGGAGTGGACCGGCCGACCGGGGGGAGGGGAGCCGCCCATGGGGACGAAGCTGATCAAGGGTGCCGTCGGGCCGGGGAGGCCGACCGGCCACCCGATCCAGCAGATCCCGATGGGGACGGGCGGCGTGGCGAAGAGGGGGCCATCCGCCAGCTGCCTGCTCCTCTTCTCCATGGAATATATATATATATATATATATATATATATATATATATATATTTTATATATATATATATATTATATATATATATATATTTTTATATATATATATATATATATATATATATATATATATATATATATATATATATATAAAAAGAGAGGTAAAAGAGTAAGTGAGTATGTGTGTGTTTGGCATGTGTGTGAAAGAATATGTGTTAGTGTTCTCAGATTTAGTGATAGGTAGGTGTATGTGACATGGGATATATGATGTCAAAGGGTGTATGAATGCATGTGTGTAAAAGGTTATAGGTTAACTAAGTTTATAGAAATGCGTACATACATACATACTTACCTTGTATACATGCATACATACATATCATGTATATTACATTTACATGATACATACATGTATACTTGTATTATATTATACTTACATTCATGCATATTAGATACTTGTATTTATATTAACATATTGTAAACATTCATTTCATTCATGCATCTATGCATTACCTACATGTTTTATACATATGCATACATTGTATATTCATATCATTTCATACATTAACATAGAGACATACAAACATGCACACATCATATATTTTATACCTTGCATTACCTTACATATCATGTATTATATTATCATTCATTCCTTTCATATATTACATTATCTTTAAGTTGAATACATCATATATAGATACAATACATTATCTTGCATGCTGCATTCATATTCTATATTAGCTATATACATGTATTTCCTCCATTCATTCATGCTTGCATCATATACTCGACATTACCATACATGTTATCATTATATATTACATTACAATATTTATACATTATGCATTTATATCTATCATTACATATATATCTTGCATTCATATCTAGCATTCATTATATACTTTCATGCATATACATTGTAAATCATTCTTTCATTCATGCATTGCTTATACGTATTATATTAATTACATTCCTACATGCTTGCATTCAACCATATATATACATTAATGTAAAGAGAATATATATCATATGTATATCATTTCATTCATCTAACATATCATGTATTACATACTCTATATTTATTTAATATCCATACCACATAGGCTCACAGGTTACACAAAATGCATATATCGTATAGTCACTTTTCTACTTAAAACTAATACTGTACTAATTGGGCATTCACTAAATTCTAGGATTAAATTATGTTGTAGCCCTTCGTGTTAGCTTTTCGAAACTTTAAACGGATTGCATTTTCGTGTCCGAAAGCTCCCAAAATCGCAAAACTACCGAAACACGCTCGTCTTTCGTACAGCTGACACTCAAATAATTCTACAGAAAGTTATAGAAAGAATTTGGCTTATTAAAATATATATTTCAAAGCTAACTTTGATACGGTTCTTTTAAAAAAACTGGAGATAAATCGGAGTTCTAAGATAAAAGTTATAACATTTCTAATTTGCTTTGATTAATAAAAACGTGGATAAATATTATGACGAATTTGAGTTGTTTTGGACAAAAGGACACATATAGGCCAAGATACTTGGATACAAACATAGGTATCCAAATGAAACTCATTCTAACCATCCTAACTAGGATCAATCCACTCTCTAACCATTCTAAAACTGAATTTAAATATCTATTTAAACTATTATAATACATACATACACATGGGGTGTCCTAATTTGGGATCTATCAAGTAGGATACAAGACACATATCTAAAATCCTCAAGAGAGCTCCAAATTGCCTCAAATTTGAATCTAAATGGGACACATGCATGAGGATGGATCCTACGAATTCAGAACAAATTTATATGCAAAGGAAATCGATTTAGAGGATGGATTTTACCTATTGGGAGTGGAATCCCAATGAAATCCTTTAGGACACGGCTCCGATACGAAAATCTATCAAAGTGGACACTCCTCCTTGCACTCCTCTTCCAATCCTTGGTAGCACCCTTCCCTTGGAGAATGAGAATGATTGAGGGAAGATTTAGTGAAGGAATGATTTGATTTGGAGATCAAATCAATGGGAAGGCTCTCTAAAATTAGGGAAGAACAAAAGGAAAATAAAAGAGGCAAGATTGTAATGAATGAAATGAATCATTCTCCCCTAAAGGTGGCTGCCATAAAGAGTCCATTAGGGCTAATGAGAAATGTCCTAATTGCCCCTCTCTAGTCTCATATGGTTAAGTCTAGACTTGGTTCAAGTTTGAGGTCAAAATGATCTAGTTTTGAGTCTCTAACTTAACCATTCTAACATGATAAAAATTAGTTTAATTAACTAACTTAAATGTTAGGTCTTGTGAGCCATGCTTAACTTAATATTGGGTCCCATCTAGAGTTTAAGCTACCCGGGTCACAATACAAGTCGGAACGAAACGAAACTCAAATCCGACTAAATAAATCCAATAAAAATAATATAAAATATAAAATTTTCCCAAAATACTAAAATATAAAAAATAACCAAAATCATAATACATCAATTTAAATATTATTAAAATAATCTAAAATTCACCAATTAATCAAAATCCTAAATAATTCAAAAGTCATAAAATGACCAAAATACCCTTAGCCTAAAAAGTTGTAAATAGTCATTCTAATCACATGGTTAGGTCCCCATGGTCATAGTTAGTCTCTAGGCTCAACAGTTCTAGAGTTCACTAGCTAACACATCAAAATTATAATTTACCAATTTTAAATAGTATTAAATTAATTAAAAAATTCCCATAAATCATATATTTTATTATTAAATAATAAACTTTTACAAAAGTTCAAATTATCCCCATTTTAGAAAAGTGGGTGTTACAAGTCTACCCTCCTTTGAAAATTTCATCCTCGAAATTAAGATGGTCGTACTTCTTCTAGAGTCTCGTCCCCAACAATCAAAGTCTCAGAACTGACCTAAATCATACAATTTAAAAGAATGGCATACAGGGTCATGGCATACGGTGGTAGTGAAAGTCTTATCTTAGTATACTAGTCATGTTAAACCAAAACGGTCATAGGGTATCAAAATATACAAGCAATCAGGGGTGTTAAACTGGAAAAGATACATAAATAACAAATCATCTAAACTGTAAGGCAGTCTACCATCCTATATGAAAACTGGTACTTATCAAAAAAATAAAATAAGATAACTACCAATTATCTATAAAGGGGTACTATTCAAAAAAATCAAAATCAAAAGTTAAAAAATGAAAGTCAATTGCATTGAAATCCAATCACACTATATATATTAAAATATTTAGTCTCGATACGATCTAAGTTGATCAAATTAGGAAAATCAAGATTTGGGCAATATGGAGGACGGGTTCAACAAAGTCTGAGAACGAGCATACAAGGATGGAGATTCAGGTCACAATCAAATTTAATTCAATTGAGTACAACCCACGATATTAATATGATAAGAAAAGATAATCGAAGTCGATTTGGTCGTGATTAAGGAAACTAGGATTCAATGATATTGAAAAACCCTTTTAGGGAAAAACAAGAATGATTTCATACGAAAGTCAATTAATCATCTCTCTCTGATACTATCAGTTTACCATTTACCAATCATATTTTTCTCACAAATCCCAATATAAAATCAACCGTTATATGACTACCCTCAAAAATTTTGATAATTTCAGTCATCTAAACCTTTACCACGATCACCATAGACAAAATTCCAAACTTCTAAAACATTTTCCACGAAGCATACCCCTCTTAATTAGGTATCAACACTTATTCATTTAATCAAATTTCTGAATTCCTTCACTTCGTTCTAAATTAGATCCGAAACCTCTAAATCCAGTTTATGAAATCCTTGTACTTGTTTCAATCAAGTCTCGTATTTACTCAACTCTAATACCACTATGTCATACAAATTTATTCTTGTTTATAAATCAACCTTCATATTTTCTTCAACGTTCACCTTCAATTATTATTCTTTTTGAATTCTACATTTTTTTCCTCTAAAAATAATTCCTATAACTTAAAATCCTTGTGTTCTCTCTGTCTCTCGTCACCCTCTTACAATATCTAGTTCAATTTAGCAAGATCATCGAATAGAATTAAATTCTTTTTTCCATTACTAAATTTCTACATAGTCTTAGAGTAGAAGTTTCCAAGAATCAATAACCAAGATTTTCTAAGTTCTCAAAACTAGGTTGACCTTTAATATCCTCATTAGTTTTTTTTTGAAACACATCCATGAATTACTCATAACCAAAATATTCTGTGATTGTTTCTAAATTGATAACATTTATCTCTCGATTTCATTCTAAACCTTTACCACATCCCCATCTCAATTCTTTTATATTTGACATTCAACATTTCGATTCCTACAAAATCGTCATATGATAACCAATTACGTCATTTTCGAACTAGATGATCTACGTCACTTCCTCAACATTTCTCAAGTAAAATGATATAAAAATTCAAGGGTCTCAAAGTATAGCTGACAGAATTAGATACGAGACAGAGAATTGATGTATTCAGAACAGTTATATAAGACAAAGAATGATGGTAATAAAATATTGGCATGAAGAGAAATGATAATAAAATCTGTTCGGCTTATCTGTTTAAAAGAAAGAACCATTTTGAAACCAGAGCTATAATATCAAATCCAAGATAAGGTCTAGCAAAATCATCAATTCATTGTATTAAATTCATAGTAAGAAGTTACACAAGGGTTTATAAAAATAGCTAAACCTACTCCTAAGTTAAATAATAAGAAACAAAACAAAACAAACAAATAATAATTCTTTATTTTGAAGGACTGGAACAAAAGTAGAAAAAATATGTTCAAAAATATTTAAGGTACAATCTGATAATCATATGCGTCTATCCAAAATCATGGTGCTCTAAATCCTCGTCATACTAGTAAGCAAGGCTACGATAATCACAAAGTCCTCGACTTAGGCACACACCTCTAGAATCGTGGTATTTAACATTTTTGCGATGCCGCTAGCTTGGCTGCAAAAACCTTAAATTCTTACACCCGAGAAATATATCCAAAACCGGACTATATGTCCTCACCATGCTGGCTAATGTGACTGTAGAAGACTAGATTCCATAACTTAGATGATTTAGCCCATATAATTTTATCTTGACAAAAATTAAATTAGATCAACAATGGATACCCAAAAATCAAATTTATCAACGAACATCAAGATTCAAAAATGAACAAAAATCCATCAAATCATATAAATACAAACTCGGATGCCACAGCTAACATCAAGATTCAAAATTCAACAATCATTCATCAAAATTAATAAATACAAACTCAAATTCAACAATAATCTATCAAAATCAAATTCAACAATAGAAAATAAAAATAAATCAAATCAAGGGAAGAAGAGTTTTCAAATTGAAGTTAAAATAAGATTCTCAAGGGTCGTCCCAGGAATCTCTCATGGGATCCTAAATGTGATTGAGTACCTTCAAAATATATCCTAATCCTACTGCAGGCTGTAGTGGTACTCTAGTTCGATACCACTACACAAACTCGACCTGCATGGGCTACCACTAAAAATGTGTCACGATCCGCCCCTTAGAGTAAGGGCACGAGATGTGGGTACGTCCAGCCTACGCCGCAGTATCGGCGGTAGAACGCTGTCCTATGTCACAACATCTAACAATATAATTCTAAGCAGTTTATACTCCCCGAATAGGGGTGACATAGCAGAATGTAAACTCAATCACATCTAAGATAGAGCATAATGGAAGATAGATAAAAGATGAAATCCACAGAGAGATACATCAGATAGAAGTCTAAGTGTATAAGATACACAACCCAGAAAACATCTCAAATCTCAAATACAGTAATCGATAAATACAACTCAAGACAACTGGAAATAAGCTATAACCAAAACCTTAGCTATCTATACAACCTCTACTGTGTGTCTTCTAGGCTAGCAGGCAACCTCCAGGCTATCTGTAAAATTTATCAACAGGTCCAGTCAGGACAGGAGCGAGCACAGTACATCTCAACAGATCATAGCAGGTTAGAAAATATAATCATGCAGTAAAGTGAGATACATGAACTGAAAAATACAGTACGTAAACAGAGAAAGAACTGTAATAGAAATATCTACTATACATAGAGAATTAACAGTGGCTAGTGAGTCAGAGTACAATATAGACATGTAAATGGCACAGGATGATTCTGATGAGATACTACGGAATGATTCTGATGAGATACTACTTGGATATTATTTACATGTCTACTTCTACTCCCCCGTACCCCAATCAATACACAAGGATCTAGCCAGGTTATGTTATGATTCATGCAACGGCCCCCGAAGGGTGGTACATGATAGTCCCATAAATAGGAATTCCAAGAAGCCCAATAAATGGAAGGATTCAAGGAAGACTCTGTGATCATGAGGATACATGTCACAAGTGATTCAATGAACCAATGAAGCATAGTGATATGCCATGTAAGTAAAACGTACAGAACATGAAGTATCTGATGCTCCTTGAGGGGATAACATCTCAAGAAGGGATCCATATAGTACTAATCCGTGTGATCAATGTGACAGTATCAAGTAAAGTAATTTAAAGCATAAAAATAATTTTAAGCAGGATATGAAATGATTAGAGAATGTACTCGCCTGCTATCTGAGTGTCCGGATGAAAAGTACTGTCCGAGGAGAGGTGTCTGGTTCCTAATCAGAACAGCACAAGTCACAACAAGTCCAAAATGGTAACATGAAGTTCTACTATACATTCTACATGATTCTAGGTCAATCTAGATCAAAGTCAACTCTTGGTCAACTATAAAGTCAAACTAGGTCAACTCTAGTCAACTGTGATCAAACTAGTTAGGGTTGAGTAATCAATGGTCAACTAGTCTAGGTAAGTCAATTCTAGGTCTAAACAAACTAAATATATACAAATCAAGTATCCAAGATAGCTACTAACTCATAGCCTAAGTCACTTGCTAAACCAAGCACAAAACTAAACCATAAGCTAACTTGACACACAACTTAGTCATATAATACAAATATATATCTTATTCACATTCACATATTCATATACATAGATATATATAGGAAAGCTATATATAGGCACATACATATATATATATATATATATATATATATATATATATATATATATATATATATATATATAGAAAGAGAGGTAAAAGAGTAAGTGAGTATGTGTGTGTTTGCCATGTGTGTGAAAGAATATGTGTTAATTTTCTCAGATTTAGTGATAGGTAGGTGTATGTGACATGGGATACATGATGTCAAAGGGTGTATGAATGCATGTGTGTAAAAGGTTATAGGTTAACTCAGTTTATAGAAATGCATACATACATACTTACCTTGTATACATGCATACATACATATCATGTATATTACATTTACATGATACATACATGTATACTTGTATTATATTATACTTACATTCATGTATATTAGATACTTGTATTTATATTAACATATTGCAAACATTCATTTCATTCATGCATCTATGCATTACCTACATGTTTTATGCATATGCATACATTGTATATTCATATCATTTTATACATTAACATAGAGACATACAAACATACACACATCATATATTTATACCTTGCATTACCTTATATATCATGTATTATATTATCATATATTACATTATCTTTAAGTTGAACACATCATATATGGATACAATCCATTATCTTGCATGCTTGCATTTATATATTATATTCTATATTACCTATATACATGTATTTTCTCCATTCATTCATGCTTGCATCATATACTCTACATTACCATACATGTTATCATTATATATTAAATTAAAATATTTATACATTATGTATTTATATCTATCATTATATATATATATCTTGTATTCATATCTAGCATTCATTATATACTTTCATGCATATACATTGTATATCATTCTTTTATTCATGCATTGCTTATATGTATTATATTAATTGCATTCCTACATGCTTGCATTCAACCATATATATACATTAATGTAAAGAGAATATATATCATATGTATATCATTTTATTCATCTAACATATCATGTATTACATACTCTATATTCATTTAATATCCATACCACATAGGCTCATAGGTTACATAAAATGCATATATCGTATAGTCACTCTTCTACTTAAAACCAATACGGTACTAATTGGGCGTTTACTAAATTCTAGGATTAAATTATGTTGTAGCCCTTCGTGTTAGCTTTCCGAAACTTTAAACGGATCGTATTTTCGTGTCCGAAAGCTCCCGAAATCGCAAAAATACCGAAACACGTTCGTCTTTCATACAGCTGACACTCAAATAATTCTACAGAAAGTTATAGAAAGAATTTGGCTTATTAAAATATATATTTCAAAGCTAACTTTGATACGGTTCTTTTAAAAAAAACTGGAGATAAATCGGAGTTCTAAGATAAAAGTTATGACATTTCTAATTTGCTTTGATTAATAAAAACGTGGATGAATATTATGACGAATTTGAGTTGTTTTGGACAAAAGGACACATATAGGCCAAGATACTTGGATACAAACATAGGTATCCAAATGAAATTCATTCTAACCATCCTAACTAGGATCAATCCACTCTCTAACCATTCTAAAACTGAATTTAAATATCTATTTAAACTATGATAATACATACATACACATGGGGTGTCCTAATTTGGGATCTATCAAGTAGGACACAAGACACATATCTAAAATCCTCAAGAGAGCTCCAAATTGCCTCAAATTTGAATCTAAATGGGACACATGCATGAGGATGGATCCTACGAATTCAGAACTAATTTATATGCAAAGGAAATCGATTTAGAGGATGGATTTTACCTATTGGGAGTGGAATCCCAATGAAATCCTTTAGGACATGGCTCCGATACGAAAATCTATCAAAGTGGACACTCCTCCTTGCACTCCTCTTCCAATCCTTGGTAGCACCCTTCCCTTGGAGAATGAGAATGATTGAGGGAAGATTTGGTGAAGGAATGATTTGATTTGGAGATCAAATCAATGGGAAGGCTCTCTAAAATTAGGGAAGAACAAAAGGAAAATAAAAGAGGCAAGATTGTAATGAATGAAATGAATCATTCTCCCCTAAAGGTGGCTGCCATAAAGAGTCCATTAGGGCTAATGAGAAATGTCCTAATTGCCCCTCTCTAGTCTCATATGGTTAAGTCTAGACTAGGTTCAAGTTTGAGGTCAAAATGATCTAGTTTTGAGTCTCTAACTTAACCATTCTAACATGATAAAAATTAGTTTAATTAACTAACTTAAATGTTAGGTCTTGTGAGCCATGCTTAACTTAATATTGGGTCCCATCTAGAGTTTAAGCTACCCGGGTCACAATACAAGTCGGAACGAAACGAAACTCAAATCCGACTAAACAAATCCAATAAAAATAATATTAAAAATATAAAATTTTCCCAAAATACTAAAATATGAAAAATAACCAAAATCATAATACATCAATTTAAATATTATTAAAATAATCTAAAATTCACCAATTAATCAAAATCCTAAATAATTCAAAAGTCATAAAATGACCAAAATACCCTTAGCCTAAAAAGTTGTAAATAGTCATTCTAATCACATGGTTAGGTCCCCATAGTCATAGTTAGTCTCTAGGCTCAACAGTTCTAGAGTTCACTAGCTAACACATCAAAATTATAATTTACCAATTTTAAATAGTATTAAATTAATTAAAAAATTCCCATAAATCATATATTTTATTATTAAATAATAAACTTTTACAAAAGTTCAAATTATCCCCATTTTAGAAAAGTGGGTGTTACAAGTCTACCCTCCTTTGAAAATTTCATCCTCGAAATTAAGATGGTCGTACTTCTTCTAGAGTCTCGTCCCCAACAATCAAAGTCTCAGAACTGACCTAAATCATACAATTTAAAAGAATGGCATACAGGGTCATGGCATACGGTGGTAGTGAAAGTCTTATCTTAGTATACTAGTCATGTTAAACCAAAACGGTCATAGGGTATCAAAATATACAAGCAATCATGGGTGTTAAACTGGAAAAGATACATAAATAACAAATCATCTAAACTGTAAGGCAGTCTACCATCCTATATGAAAACTGGTACTTATCAAAAAAATAAAATAAGATAACTACCAATTATCTATAAAGGGGTACTATTCAAAAAAAATCAAAATCAAAAGTTAAAAAATGAAAGTCAATTGCATTAAAATCCAATCACAATATATATATTAAAAATATTTAGTCTCGATACGATCTAAGTTGATCAAATTAGGAAAATCAAGATTTGGGCAATATGGAGGACGGGTTCAACAAAGTCTGAGAACGAGCATACAAGGATGGAGATTCAGGTCACAATCAAATTTAATTCAATTGAGTACAACCCACGATATTAATATGATAAGAAAAGATAATCGAAGTCGATTTGGTCGTGATTAAGGAAACTAGGATTCAATGATATTGAAAAACCCTTTTAGGGAAAAACAAGAATGATTTCATACGAAAGTCAATTAATCATCTCTCTCTGATACTATCAGTTTACCATTTACCAATCATATTTTTCTCACAAATCCCAATATAAAAATCAACCGTTATATGACTACCCTCAAAAATTTTTATAATTTCAGTCATCTAAACCTTTACCACGATCACCATAGACAAAATTCCAAACTTCTAAAACATTTTCCACGAAGCATACCCCTCTTAATTAGGTATCAACACTTATTCATTTAATCAAATTTCTGAATTCCTTCACCTCGTTCTAAATTAGATCCGAAACCTCTAAATCCAGTTTATGAAATCCTTGTACTTGTTTCAATCAAGTCTCGTATTTACTCAACTCTAATACCACTATGTCATACAAATTTATTCTTGTGTATAAATCAACCTTCATATTTTTTTCAATGTTCACCTTCAATTATTATTCTTTTTGAATTCTACATTTTTTTCCTCTAAAAATAATTCCTATAACTTAAAATCCTTGTGTTCTCTCTGTCTCTCGTCACCCTCTTACAATATCTAGTTCAATTTAGCAAGATCATCGAATAGAATTAAATTCTTTTTTCCATTACTAAATTTCTACATAGTCTTAGAGTAGAAGTTTCCAAGAATCAATAACCAAGATTTTCTAAGTTCTCAAAACTAGGTTGACCTCTAATATCCTCATTAGTTTTTTTTTGAAACACATCCATGAATTACTCATAACCAAAATATTCTGTGATTATTTCTAAATTGATAACATTTATCTCTCGATTTCATTCTAAACCTTTACCACATCCCCATCTCAATTCTTTTTATATTTGACATTCAACATTTCGATTCCTACAAAATCGTCATATGATAACCAATTACGTCATTTTCGAACTAGATGATCTACGTCACTTCCTCAACATTTCTCAGGTAAAATGATATAAAGATTCAAGGGTTTCAAAGTATAGCTGACAGAATTAGATACGAGACAGAAAATTGATGTAATCAGGACAGTTATATAAGACAAAGAATGATGGTAATAAAATATTGGCATGAAGAAAAATGATAATAAAATCTGTTCGGCTTATCTGTTTAAAAGAAAGAACCATTTTGAAACCAGAGCTATAATATCAAATCCAAGATAAGGTCTAGCAAAATCATCAATTCATTGTATTAAATTCATAGTAAGAAGTTACACAAGGGTTTATAAAAATAGCTAAACCTACTCCTAAGTTAAATAATAAGAAACAAAACAAAACAAACAAATAATAATTCTTTTTTTTGAAGGACTGGAACAAAAGTAGAAAAAACATGTTCAAAAATATTTAAGGTACAATCTGATAATAATATGCGTCTATCCAAAATCATGGTGCTCTAAATCCTCGTCATACTAGTAAGCAAGGCTACGATAATCACAAAGTCCTCGACTTAGGCACACACCTCTAGAATCGTGGTATTTAACTTTTTTGCGATGCCGCTAGCGTGGCTGCGAAAACCTTAAATTCTCACACCCGAGAAATATATCCAAAACCGGACTATATGTCCTCACCATGCTGGCTAATGTGACTGTAGAAGACTAGATTCCATAACTTAGATGACTTAGCCCATATAATTTTATCTTGACAAAAATTAAATTAGATCAACAATGGATACCCAAAAATCAAATTTATCAACGAACATCAAGATTCAAAAATGAACAAAAATCCATCAAATCATATAAATACAAACTCGGATGCCACAGCTAACATCAAGATTCAAAATTCAACAATTATTCATCAAAATTAATAAATACAAACTCAAATTCAACAATAATCTATCAAAATCAAATTCAACAATAGAAAATAAAGATAAATTAAATCAAGGGAAGAAGAGTTTTCAAATTGAAGTTAAAATAAGATTCTCAAGGGTCGTCCCAGGAATCTCTTATGGGATCCTAAATGTGATTGAGTACCTTCAAAATATATCCTAATCCTACTGCAGGCTGTAGTGGTACTCTAGTTCGATACCACTACACAAACTCGACCTGCATGGGCTACCACTAAAAATGTGTCACGATCCGCACCTTAGAGTAAGGGCACGAGATGTGGGTACGTCCAGCCTACGCCGCAGTATCGGCGGTAGAACGCTGTCCTAGGTCACAACATCTAACAATATAATTCTAAGCAGTTTATACTCCCCGAATGGGGGTGACATAGCAGAATGTAAACTCAATCACATCTAAGGTAGAGCATAATGGAAGATAGATAAAAGATGAAATCCACAGAGAGATACATCAGATAGAAGTCTAAGTGTCTAAGATACACAACCCAGAAAACATCTCAAATCTCAAATACAGTAATCGATAAATATAACTCAAGACAACTGGAAATAAGCTATAACCAAAACCTTAGCTATATATACAACCTCTACTGTGTGTCTTCTAGGCTAGCAGGCAACCTCCAGGCTATCTGTAAAAATTTATCAACAGGTCCAGTCAGGACAGGAGCGAGCACAGTACATCTCAACAGATCATAGCAGGTTAGAAAATATAATCATGCAGTAAAGTGAGATACATGAACTGAAAAATACAGTACGTAAACAGAGAGAGAACTGTAATAGAAATATCTACTATACATAGAGAATTAACAGTGGCTAGTGAGTCAGAGTACAATATAGACATGTAAATGGCATAGGATGATTCTGATGAGATACTACGGAATGATTCTGATGAGATACTACTTGGATATTATTCACATGTCTACTTCTACTCCCCCGTACCCCAATCAATATACAAGGATCTAGCCAGGTTATGTTATGATTCATGCAATGGCCCCCGAAGGGTGGTACATGATAGTCCCATAAATAAGAATTCCAAGAAGCCCAATAAATGGGAGGATTCAAGGAAGACTCTGTGATCATGAGGATACATGTCACAAGTGATTCAATGAACCAATGAAGCATAGTGATATGCCATGTAAGTAAAACGTACAGAACATGAAGTATCTGATGCTCCTTGAGGGGATAACATCTCAAGAAGGGATCCATATAGTACTAATCCGTGTGATCAACGTGACAGTATCAAGTAAAGTAATTTAAAGCATAAAAATAATTCTAAGCAGGATATGAAATGATTAGAGAATGTACTCGCCTGCTATCTGAGTGTCCGGATGAAAAGTACTGTCCGAGGAGAGGTGTCTGGTTCCTAATCAGAACAGCACAAGTCACAACAAGTCCAAAATGGTAACATGAAGTTCTACTATACATTCTACATGATTCTAGGTCAATCTAGATCAAAGTCAACTCTTGGTCAACTTTGGTCAACTATAAAGTCAAACTAGGTCAACTCTAGTCAACTGTGATCAAACTAGTTAGGGTTGAGTAATCAATGGTTAACTAGTCTAGGTAAGTCAATTCTAGGTCTAAACAAACTAAGTATATACAAATCAAGTATCCAATATAGCTACTAACTCATAGCCTAAGTCACTTGCTAAACCAAGCACAAAACTAAACAATAAGCTAACTAGACACACAAACTTAGTCATATAATACAAATATATATATTATTCACATTCACATATTCATATACATAGATATATATAGGAAAGCTATATATAGGCACATACATATATATATATATATATATATATATATATATATATATAGAAAGAGAGGTAAAAGAGTAAGTGAGTATGTGTGTGTTTGCCATGTGTGTGAAAGAATATGTGTTAATTTTCTCAGATTTAGTGATAGGTAGGTGTATGTGACATGGGATACATGATGTCAAAGGGTGTATGAATGCATGTGTGTAAAAGGTTATAGGTTAACTCAGTTTATAGAAATGCATACATATATACTTACCTTGTATACATGCATACATACATATCATGTATATTACATTTACATGATACATACATGTATACTTGTATTATATTATACTTACATTCATGTATATTAGATACTTGTATTTATATTAACATATTGCAAACATTCATTTCATTCATGCATCTATACATTACCTACATGTTTTATGCATATGCATACATTGTATATTCATATCATTTTATACATTAACATAGAGACATACAAACATACACACATCATATATTTTATACCTTGCATTACCTTATATATCATGTATTATATTATCATATATTACATTATCTTTAAGTTGAACACATCATATATGGATACAATACATTATCTTGCATGCTTGCATTCATATATTATATTCTATATTACCTATATACATGTATTTTCTCCATTCATTCATGCTTGCATCATATACTCTACATTACCATACATGTTATCATTATATATTAAATTAAAATATTTATACATTATGTATTTATATCTATCATTATATATATATATCTTGTATTCATATCTAGCATTCATTATATACTTTCATGCATATACATTGTATATCATTCTTTTATTCATGCATTGCTTATATGTATTATATTAATTGCATTCCTACATGCTTGCATTCAACCATATATATACATTAATGTAAAGAGAATATATATCATATGTATATCATTTTATTCATCTAACATATCATGTATTACATACTCTATATTCATTTAATATCCATACCACATAGGCTCATAGGTTACATAAAATGCATATATCGTATAGTCACTCTTCTACTTAAAACCAATACTGTACTAATTGGGCGTTCACTAAATTCTAGGATTAAATTATGTTGTAGCCCTTCGTGTTAGCTTTCCGAAACTTTAAACGGATCGCATTTTCGTGTCCGAAAGCTCCCGAAATCGCAAAAATACCGAAACACGTTCGTCTTTCATACAGCTGACACTCAAATAATTCTACAGAAAGTTATAGAAAGAATTTGGCTTATTAAAATATATATTTCAAAGCTAACTTTGATACGGTTCTTTTAAAAAAAACTGGAGATAAATTGGAGTTCTAAGATAAAAGTTATGACATTTCTAATTTGCTTTGATTAATAAAAACGTGGATGAATATTATGACGAATTTGAGTTGTTTTGGACAAAAGGACACATATAGGCCAAGATACTTGGATACAAACATAGGTATCCAAATGAAATTCATTCTAACCATCCTAACTAGGATCAATCCACTCTCTAACCATTCTAAAACTGAATTTAAATATCTATTTAAACTATGATAATACATACATACACATGGAGTGTCCTAATTTGGGATCTATCAAGTAGGACACAAGATATATATCTAAAATTCTCAAGAGAGCTCCAAATTGCCTCAAATTTGAATCTAAATGGGACACATGCATGAGGATGGATCCTACGAATTCAGAACTAATTTATATGCAAAGGAAATCGATTTAGAGGATGGATTTTACCTATTGGGAGTGGAATCCCAATAAAATCCTTTAGGACACGGCTCCGATACGAAAATCCATCAAAGTGGACACTCCTCCTTGCACTCCTCTTCCAATCCTTGGTAGCACCCTTCACTTGGAGAATGAGAATGATTGAGGAAAGATTTGGTAAAGGAATGATTTGATTTGGAGATCAAATCAATGGGAAGGCTCTCTAAAATTAGGGAAGAACAAAAGGAAAATAAAAGAGGTAAGATTGTAATGAATGAAATGAATCATTCTCTCCTAAAGGTGGCTGCCATAAAGAGTCCATTAGGGCTAATGGTAAATGTCCTAATTGTCCCTCTCTAGTCTCATATGGTTAAGTCTAGACTAGGTTCAAGTTTGGGGTCAAAATGATCTAGTTTTGAGTCTCTAACTTAACCATTCTAACATGATAAAAATTAGTTTAATTAACTAACGTAAATGTTGGGTCTTGTGAGCCATGCTTAACTTAATATTGGATCCCATCTAGAGTTTAAGCTACCCGGGTCACAATACAAGTCGAAACGAGACGAAACTCAAACCCGACTAAACAAATCCAATAAAAACTATATTAAAAATATAAAATTTTCCCAAAATATTAAATATGAAAAATGACCAAAATCATATTACATCAATTTAAATATTATTAAAATAATCTAAAATTCACCAATTAATCAAAATTCTAAATAATTCAAAAGTCACAAAATGACCAAAATACCCTTAGCCTAAAAAGTTGTAAATAGTCATTCTAATCACATGGTTAGTTCCCTATGGTCATAGTTAGTCTCTAGGCTCAACAGTTCTAGAGTTCACTAGCTAACAAATCAAAATTATAATTTACCAATTTTAAATAGTATTAAATTAATTAAAAAATTTCCATAAATCATAAATCCTATTATTAAATAATAAACTTTTATAAAAGTTCAAAATTATCCTCATTTTAGAAAAGTGGGTGTTACACACAACTATGTCTCCGAAAACACTCATGGGTTAGCTACTTACTCACGAGCTGGAACTTTAAGACTTTGAAGATGTTACACCAAAGGAGAAGTCGATCGCTTTCAAAGCTCAACATAGAAGAACTGTCGAAGAAAATTTCGACGATAGTGATTCTGACTCCGAAGATCAAGCTCTCATAGTAAGAAAGTTCAAGAAGTTAATAAGATTCAATAGAAGAACAAAGGACCCAACAACAACAACAACAACGAATAAGATCCTATCTGCTACGGTTGCAAGAAGAAAGGACATATGAAGAAGGACTGTCCAACAACATCATCATCAACCAGGAAAAGCAACAAATATGACAAAGGTTACCTTAAGAAATCAATATCCAGAAGGTACGCCAATACGAGCATATGGCATAAAAGTGAAGTCAGCGACTAGAAGATGAACAGTCAGATGACGCTGCAAATGTATGCTTAATGGCATTCGATCAGGTAAATACTAACCCCCTGTTTGATACATATGATGATTTTACCTTTGAGCAATTAGGTGAAGCCTTTAGTGACATCTTAGGTGATTACAGAAAACTGTGTATTAAATATCAAAACTCTAAGAAGGTACTCAAGTAGTACAAAAGTGAAATAGGAAGACTTGTCGACCTACTAACTGAGATTAGAAGTAATGATAATTCCAGTGAGGTAGGTGAGATTTCTTCTGTTAAGTTGTTACTACACGAGACCACAAGACTATCTGAAGAAAAAGACAAGACCATTACCCAATTAGAGAAAGATCTACTCAAAGAGAAGAAGAGTCTTTAGCAAGCACTAATTATGAATGATGCACTTACTGCTAATTATAGTTTATTGTATGACACTTCCAAAAAGTTGAAAATTAGGTTAGAAAAATAACCTGAAGTTGCTACTTTCTGTCCCAACACGTGTCACTTACCGAAACATCGAAACACTGTCAAACCCAACACTGTCAGACCAAACCAAACTAAACCAAACCTTTGCCCAAGAAGACTAATAGGCATGCATTCTATTATACTAGAAAACCAAGACCTCCAATTATGCACAACACACTGCTTCTAACACTCAACATGCTAGATGCATTATTATGGCACCATTGGTCATATCTCTCCTGCTTGTAAAGTTAGAAAGTTGATTTGAAAATATGTACTTGGATACCGAAAACTAACATTTCAGGATCCTACATGAAATGGGTACCAAAAGTTTCATTTACAAATTCTCTTGTAGGTGGAACACCCTTTACATGTTAGAAGCAAATGGATCTTCGATAGCGGTTGCTCACGACACATGATCGGTGATGCTTCAATATTCGTAATACTGTCGAAGAAAAAAGAAGGATACGTTTCCTTCGGTAATAATCTTAAAGGGTATATAGTGGGTATCGACAATATTGGTAAGGCTCCCTATTCTGTGATTAAAGATGTCTGCTAGTTACCAAGTTAAAACATAACCTACTCAGCATAAGCTATTTAGCTGACCACGGTTATAGTATTAACTTTGTCAAAGATAAATGTACAATAGTTGATAGCTCGACTGGTAGTACTATCTTTGAAGGTATCAGAAAAATATATATGTTTTCTATTTGTTAGAAGATGCTAACAAAGCAGATAGATGCTTAATGACCAAGAGTGATGAGAGTCAATTATGGCATATGAGATTCGGTCATACAAATATGGACACAATTTCAAGACTATCTACAAAGAAGTTGGTACGAGACTTACCGAACATTAATTTCAAGAATAATACAATATGTAGTGAATGTGAAAAGAATAAAGCTATCCGATCCAATTTAAGTCCAAGAACGCTGTAAGTACTACTAGACCTCTATAATTACTGTATATAGATTTATTTGGACCTAGTAAAATTACTAGCCTAGGTGGTAAATTATATGCTTTTGTAATAGTAGATGATTACTCTAGATATACGTGGGTATATTTTCTTGTACGCAAGAACGATGCATTGTCAGAATTCATCTCCTTTTGCAAGAAAGTTCAGAATGAAAAATGATTCATGATTACTCGTATTCGAAGTGATCATGGCGGCGAATCTGAGAATACAGAGTTTAAGCAAATTTGTGACACACACGGTTATCTTCATGAGTTCTCTTGCCCTAGGACTCCACAACAAAATGGAGTTGTGGAACGTAAGAACATGACTCTATCCAAAATGGCTAGAGTAATGTTAAACCTGCTTGGACTACCTAATACTTTTGGATAGAAGCTGTCAATACAGCTTGCTATGTTCTTAATAGGGTTCTAATTCGACCTATATCAAAGAAGACTCCCTATGAGCTATGGTTTGATAGAACACCTACTATTTTATATTTCAAGATATTTGGTTACAAATGTTTTATTCTCAATACTAAAGACAATTTGGAAAAGTTTGACAAAAAGGCCGATGAAGGTATCTTTTTAGGTTATGCTGCAAAGAATAAATACTGAGTCTTCAACAAAAGAACCATGATCATCGAAGAAGTAATAAATGTTACATTTGACTAACTAAATCAACAGACAATTGATGATGATGACGAAGACATCAGTACACCAAGTACAGCACCTGCAGAATCTTCAAGCACAGCACCAGCTGATCCTCCAGGTAGATTACGTAACCAGAAGCCGGAACCATCTTCCTTAAGAGTTTGCCAAAAAGAATAAAGTTTTTGGTAGACCATCTTAAGGACTTGGTAATAGGTGAGATTGCCAAGGGTATAAGTACTCATTCCTCTAGTAAAGATGTAGTTTCCTGTGTTGTATATATTTCACAGCTTGAACCTAAAACTATGAAGAAACATGTAGCGATACTTTTTGGTTGGATGCTATGCAAGAAGAATTAAACCAATTTATACGGAATCAAGTTTAGGAACTCGTTCCCAAGCCCATTGATCATCCGGTCATTAGCACCCGCTAGATATTCCGAAATAAACTGAATGAGAATGGTTTAGTTACTCGTAATAAGGCCCAACTCGTAGCTCAAGGATACAATCAAGAGGAAGGTATCGACTACGATGAGACCTATGCCCCAGTTGCGAGATTAGAATCCATTCGTATGTTATGTGTATTTGCATATTTTCATAATTTTAAATTATTTCAAATGGATGTTAAGAGTGCAGTTTTGAACGATTTTATAAAAGAAGAAGTTTATGTAGCTCAACCTCCAGGTTTTACTGATTTCAAAAACCCTGATTATGTTTTCAAGTTGAAGAAAGCCTTATACGGTTTGAAACAAGCCCCTCGTGCTTGGTATGATCGTTTAAGTTCTTTTCTACTTGATAACGGTTTTACAAAATACAAAGTTAATACTACACTATTTATAAAATCTTTTATTGGAAATCTTCTTTTAATTCAAATTTATGTAGATGATATTATCTTTGGATCTACTAATGAATCTCTCTGTCAAGAATTTTCAAAGTGTATACAGAACGAGTTTGAGATGAGCATGATGGAAGAACTGAAATTCTTCCTCGGTCTGCAAATCAAACAAACCAACAATGGAACGTTCATTAATCAAGCTAAATACTCGAAAGACTTATTGAAGAAGTTCGATCTGGAAACCGTCGAACTACTTAGCACTCTGATGGCGACTTCAACCAAGCTTGATATTGATGAACAAGGCAAACCGGTCGACATACGTAAGTATCGAGGTATGATTGGTAGTTTACTTTATTTAACTGCTAGTCGCCCAGATATAATATTTAGCGTTTGCTTGTGTGCACGTTTTCAAGCTAACCCTAAGGAATCACATTTGTGCACAGTTAATCGTATCTTTTGATACCTTAAAGGCACTTCTTCTGCCGGCTTATGGTATCCCAAAACCACGTCCTTTGACCTAACCGGTTACTCGGATGCTGATTTTGATAGATGCAAAGTGGATAGAAAAAGTTTCAGCGACACGTGTTATTTCCTAGGTAAGGATCTAGTCTCTTGGTTTAGCAAAAAAATAAATTCTGTCGTATTATTAACTACTGAGGCTGAGTATATCGCTGCAGGACGTTGTTATACACAAATTTTATGGATGAAGCAAACCCTAGAAGAATTCGGTTTACTTTACACATACATACCCATTTTCTGTTATAATACTAGCGCTATTAATTTGACTAAGAATTCTGTATGTCACTATCGCACTAAGCATATTGAGATTCGACATCATTTTTTAGAGATCATCAAACAAATGGAGATATAAACCTTATATATGTAGACACAGAGAACCAACTGGCTGATATCTTTATAAAACCATTAGCGGAAGATCGTTTCAATTATTTATGTCAAGAATTAGAAATTTTGGATGTTAATAATATCAATTAATATTGTTTTATTGATTATCTTTCAATATGCAAACATTGTTTTTGATACAAGCCTATAAAGGGTCTGTCTGTCACCACGACCAAGGTTGAAGCGAAACGATATTTAAGTGTTCCCTGGTGAACCCCCATTAGCTGTGACAGTACCTCTACAGCTAATCTGAGACAGTTACTGTGTAACAAAATTTAATTCATAAAATAATATTAATTATATGAATTGAAATTTAAATAACTAAACTTGGAATTAAATAATTGAAAAGAGATGGACGAAAAGAAAGTGGACTGTATTTATTTCTGTTTGAAAAACACCTCAAACTAACCCCCGAGGAACTCTTACTGAATTTGGCCCGAGTTCTGTTGGTGGTATGTGTTTTTAAGTCAGAACCGAGTGGCCCCTTCCTTTCATCTTCTCAAAATCCTCATATCACAGCAGCAACCACGCCGCGACCCTCCAAACCCTAGAAATTCTCCAAGCCTTTTCTTCCACTCCCTTTGGAGAAATCAATCCAAACTTTGGATTCGTGCAGAGTTTCTCGTCCTCTACAACATACTCTAATTTTGGAAGGTATAACCTCCTCATTCCCTCTCTTTCAAGTTCGTAGATTTCATTCTTTTAGACACAATGCATATGAACTTCAATCCCTCCAAGAGGAAGAAGACCGCGGCCAGTGAAGAGGCATCGTCTTCGAATCCTCAGGTGGATTCACTCTTTTCCATTTTCCAATCGAAAGACGGAACATATAATGAGTTTTTTTTGAAACTCATGATCAACCCTTATTATGGTATGCAGATTTTTCTGTTTGCAAAATATGCACCGATACCTCGATTAAATGGACTGTATTTACTGAACACCATCCATTCTTTGAGGCATTAGGGTTGTACCAACTTGTCACCCACCAATATCCTATCACCACTAATGCCATTCATCTATTTTATTACAATTTCACGTTGAACACTTTTGCTGTAAGAAGTCGTATCGGTGGAATTACTATCAAGTTCAATGATGTCCTCTTAGCGAAAATCCTTAATGTCCCTAATGAAGGTGCTCCGCTAGATGATATCATGGAATTTGATTTTACTGCAGGCACAACTTTAAACAGTTTCAAGAACGAACTCTGTTCTCCTGCCCATGTTCATTCTGGTAAGTTCAAAGTTGCTAACTTGAACTTATTTAACTATGAATTGCATCGTATCGTCTACTCCACTCTCTTACCCAAATCCACTTCAAAAGACGATGTTACCATCCTTGAATTGTCTGTCCTTTATCACATTCTTAAGGGTATTCGTTTTTCTGTCCCCACGACTATCATCCAGATGATGGGACGTGGTGTGCTGTCGCAGGCATCCAAAAATAAAACCTTACTCTTAAAATTATATGTAGTAGAGAGAGTAAGGATCGATCCCACGGAGAGTAATTAGTATAAATTTTATGCTATGTGAACAAGGATTGGGGGAGAGAGTTTTGATTTTTTTTAAGAAGAGCTAAAGAAATTAAAGTATTAAAATCAATCAAGGAACAAATATTGGTCTCAGTGAACATTCACCATTGGAAATCATAAAATTGATCATTGATGCAAGCATAAATTAAATCATACTTTGAACATTTACCGTTGGAAGTATCTTCCTATCCCTCTTAGGCTTAGTTAATCAGATACAAGCGACCTAATTAACTTTACTTACTAAATAATCTAAGACAAGCGCTATAGATTTAATCTAGCAATTTCTTAAAGAACAAAGAGATCGATAAAGCAAAATAATACGAGCACAAACGGTTGCATTTAATTTTGTCAAATATTTTTCTCCTAAGATCTAATAAAACAAAGTAGTTTATTAAAGCTTGGTTGCTTCACAAATTAGAAACATCAAACTATTACGGATTTGATATCTAATTTAGCGGTAGATCGAAATGAATAATAAACTAGTAGGCCTCCTAGTAATTAAATAAAACAATCATAAAAGTTGGCATAGAAAAATATTCAATATTCAAAGCATAACTCAAATATATAAAACAATTTAGATCTCACGAGTTTATTGATTCCAAGGCTTCCGTACACTTCGACCAACAAGACTTCTAGCCGCACATGTTCTTCAAAACTTGAAAAGAAAAGTTGGAGAAAGAGAAGAAGAGTTGTGTTGTGTTGTGTCTTCTTATGATTTCTACCCCCTTTTATACACCATAAATTAGTTGTGTCAAGCCCATAGTATCTCCCCACATATCCTCTAAAAGTTAAAACTTCTCAAACCAAATAGAATAAGTCATAGAACAAGTAGGAACATGGTTGTTTTGGTTCCTATTTTTGTTCACAACATCTTTGACCCAACTTCAACTCTAATTTCGTCCATGATGCAGCTTGATTTGCGAAAAATACAAAATATAAAAGTTTTTTCCCTGTGTCTTAGCTTTCCAAAACTTTTTGAATCACCTCTATTGCTTTTCGGATGCGAAAGTTATGCCCATTTTGGTGAAAGGTGTCAAAACTGTCCAGAATTGCATTTTAGCACCATTTTGCACATAGTGTCTCCAAATTCATCCTACAGCAAAATATAAATATAATCAGTACCTTTAGTCATAAAATGAGCATAAAATGGTGAACACTAAGGTATAAAAATATAACATTTTACGTTCTCATCAAATACCCCCACACTTAACTTTTGTTCGTCCTCGGACAAAATTCTTATTTATTTATTTTTTTTAAAAACGAAAATCAAGGTTGTAATCTCATAAATAAAGAATAACCATGCTCTTCAAAACTCATAACATATCATGAAAATATATTCTTAAACAACTTCTAATTACTTAGTAAGTAATTTAATTTGAAGATAGAGTAAACTAAATTGGTAGACCCTCACGGGAATGAACACTCAACTCTCGTATATTTGAAGGGTATGTGTTTCGCTCAGATTCATTCCAATAGAAATGATCTACCATAAGCTTGTATATCTTCTCATTCTCCACCACTTGGATCACATGCATAACACAAATCATAAAGACTTTTTATGGGTTGTAGCGGGGCTTAGGATTAAGGTAGGATATATTTTGAGAGTGTAGCTCAAAAGCCATCAAAACTAGTGGAGCAAAAATAATTTAACTCAAGCTCGAATGTATAAAATATGTAAAATCAATCACCCCATTTAGCGTCTTCAAATTGACCATAAAGCATTCAACATACCCCTTTATTGGAATTGGAGGAAGAATTATGAAAATGAATATCAAAAGTAATTTCCTCCGTCACTTTTTTTTCCATTACTTCTTCTTCTCTTTTCTTCTTTTCTTTCTTTTTTTTTCCTTTCTTCTTTTTTTCTTCTTTTTTTCATTTTTTTTTTACAATAATCGAACACAATAATTTGAGAATGAAAATATGTAGCCAAACATGAAATTTAGATACCCCCACACTTATTTTTTGTACGCCCATACATATCATAATGCTCCACTAGTTTTCCGGCTTGGGTAAGGAATTTTTTTTCAGGTTAAACTTGTAATGTGGGTTCACAAAAATAAAAGCGATAAGGCTCAAAGGGGTTCAACCAAAGGAAAAATAATTTCAGGGTAGGCTATTTGGCTTATGTAGCGTGTAACAAAGATGGCCTTAATCATATTCATGTATGCATGTGTCGATGTGACCTCGAAGAGAACCTAAGCAAGTTCTAGAGAAACAAGTCCATGGAAGAATGTCTCTCATCAAAGAAAATAGTAAGATTGATGTATCAGTCTAAAGGCTCAAAATCTCACCGGCTTTTGTCTACCAAATTTAGTCACAACCATCCTCAAGAAAAATAACTCTACAAATTAATTCTAAATTGAAAAGAGTATTTATTCAATCATGTTATGAATTTTTTTAAACTTAGTTAAATCGTCCTCATGACATACACAACAAAAATTACTGAAAACCATAAGAACAAATGTCCCTTTTTTTAGAAAATAAATTAAGAACAAAAAAAATTTAAAATTTATTTTTAAATTCATTTGTTTTAAAAAAAAACCAAACATAAATATCCTCACCGAGAATTAAAATTGACATTGTCACCAATGAAAGTCTATATGCAAAGAAAAGACAAAAATGAACAAAAAAAATGCAAGAATATGAAAAACTCCCCTTGGGTTGCCTCCCAAGCAGCGCCTTTGTTTAATACGTCGTTGGCTCGACTCTATGCACACTTGACATAACTATGCAAAGATTTTACATCTTGAATATAGGCCTGCAAAATAGAGGATAAAAACATCTTATTAAAAATTGATAATGAAATATAAGGAATGTTATCTGATTGTTGTCTTTTTATAAAAGCATCCAATCTTGCAACAGTTTTGTGCATATTATTACTCAAGACTAACTCCTCATTCTCTTTCGTGAGATGCTCACTAATGGCAATATCTAATCCATCTTCACCATTATGTTCAAAAATTTCTTCTGCATTTGGTACTACGTCGTAATTAGGAATATTCGTGTCTACAACGTTGTTTTTCTCTTTTTCTTGTTTTGACGATGTAGGCGCTTTTGATACTAGGAACTCAACCTCGTTACATTTATCAAAGTTATTATATTTACATTGTCTTTTGGATTTATTATCGTTTGAGATGATAATTTATCCGAACTTTGTGCCTCTAAAATTTTAATTGTTGTAGCCATTTGGCGCATTTGATTGTTCAGACTTTGGATGCTGTCCTTCGTCTCCTGTATACTGGCCCTTGTCTCCTGTTGAAATTGCAAGGTATTAGTGGCAATAGACTTAACAATATCTTCTAGAGACATACCATAATTAGAAGTTTGGTCCGATTGTTGTTCATGGAGATATGGTTGCTTGTATTGCTGGTAACTTGAAAAATTTTGAGTTACATTGGGCTCGTCTTCAAGTATTGGACACATATCAGTTGGATGCCCTAGTATTGAACAAATCTCACAAGCCATTGTTGTTTGCATGTTACCACCTACAACCATTTGATGAACAAAAGAAGTTAAACTAGCAATTTGTTGTTGAAGAGAAGAAACATTTACCTCGTTAGCGTGCCTAGATGGAAGATCCAGCCAAGTGCCAAATTATTGAGAATTGGTCATCATGTCCTGTTAAATCTTTTTTTTTGTTTTTTTCTAATAAATAGAAAATTATTTCATGAGAATAAAAAGCACAAACTTCAACTAGAATTACTCCCCGGCAACGGCGCCAAAATTTGGTGTGCTATCGCAAGCACCCAAAAATAAAACCTTACTCTTAAAATTATATGTAGTAGAGAGAGTAAGGATCGATCCCACGGAGAGTAATTAGTATAAATTTTATGCTATGTGAACAAGGATTGGGGGAGAGAGTTTTGAAAAGAAAATTTAAGAAGAGCTAAAGCAATTAAAGTATTAAAATCAATCAAGGAACAAATATTGGTCTAAGTGAACATTCACCATTGGAAATCATAAAATTGATCATTGATGCAAGCATAAATTAAATCATACTTTGAACATTTACCGTTGGAAGTATCTTCCTATCTCTCTTAGGCTTAGTTAATTAGATACAAGCGACCTAATTAACTTTACTTACTAAATAATCTAAGACAAGCGCTATAGATTTAATCTAGCAATTTCTTAAAGAAAAAAGAGATCGATAAAGCAAAACAATACAAGCACAAGCGGTTGCATTTAATTTTGTCAAATATTTTTCTCCTAAGATCTAATAAAACAAAGCAGTTTATTAAAGCTTGGTTGCTTCACAAATTAGAAACATCAAACTATTACGGATTTGATATCTAATTTAGCGGTAGATCGAAATGAATAATAAACTAGTAGGCCTCCTAGTAATTAAACAAAACAATAATAAAAGTTGGCATAAAAAAATTCAATATTCAAAGCATAACTCAAATATATAAAACAATTTAGATCTCACGAGTTTATTGATTCCAAGGCTTCCGTACACTTTCACCAACAAGACTTCTAGCCGCACATGTTCTTCAAAACTTGAAAAGAAAAGTTGGAGAAAGAGAAGAAGAGTTGTGCTGTGTTGTGTCTTCTCATAATTTCTACCCCCTTTTATACACCATAAATTAGTTGTGTCAAGCCCATAATATCTCCCCATATATCCTCTAAAAGTTACAACTTCTCAAACCAAATCGAATAAGTCATAGAACAAGTAGGAACATGGTTGTTTTGGTTCCTATTTTTGTTCACAGCATCTTTGACCCAACTTCAACTCTGATTTCGTCCATGATGAAGCTTGATTTACGAAAAATACAAAATATAAACGTTTTAGCCCTGTGTCTTAGCTTTCCAAAACTTTTTGAATCACCTCCATTGCTTTTCGGATGAAAAAGTTATGCCCATTTTGGTGAAAGGTGTCAAAACTGTCCAGAATTGTATTTTAGCTCCATTTTGCACATAGTGTCTCCAAATTCATCCTACAGCAAAATATAAATATAATCAGTACCTTTAGTCATAAAATGAGCATAAAATGGTGAACACTATGGGATAAAAATATAACATTTTATGTTCTCATCAGGACGTTGTCGTGAAAGGCACAGAAATATTGCTTATGCGATGATTCTTCCAATCATCTTTCAGCATTTCGATATAGACTTATCCACTTGCACTCTTGAGACTGAGTCCATGTACCTTCAGCTATCTCGTCGCAGTGCAGCTGTCCCTCCTTCTCCTCCTACTGCTCTATCTCCTTAGGACTACCCTATGTCTTATGAGGGTGTCCTTCAGCATCTCTCGAATTTGTGAGCGTTTATTACTGACACATCTAGGGAACGCGAGTTCCATAATGCCAGTCGGTTTCAGGCTCTCGCTACACTACAACAGATATGGGATATGATAGCGTGCGCTGAACACTGTAGAATGCATATTATAGCATATTCTGTCCGCTATATATGCCCCCGCTATAATAACCCCATGTACAAGAACGCTATAAAGTTATAGCGTTCACGAACGCTATTCATGGATTATAGTGTTCATCGACGCTATAGACAGTGTATAGCGTTCTGAAATGCTATATTGCAGTTATAGCAAATAGGAACGCTATAGAACTTTAATAGCTTTCATGAACGCTATTAATGTTTTGTAGCATTCATGAACGCTATAGACTAGTTATAGCACTTACAAACGCTATATATTTTACATAGCCTTTACGAACGCTATAGTTCATTAATAACATTTGTTAACGCTATAAATGTTTTATGGCGTTCTTGAACGCTGTTTATTTTTAATTGCGTTCCTGTATGTTATTGTTTGTTAATAGTGTTTCAATATATAGCTGCTTTATATAGTATTTCTTTCCTGCTATTATATGTGCAACAATAGCATGTTAGGATGCTGTTGCAGAATCAAAATTCAGTATTCAAAAATTTGCAGAATGCAGCACATCAGAATACTATTGCCGACCACAGTTACATAAAATGCAGGTATTCAAAAATTTAAATGCGAATCAATCACATAATGAATTCCGAACATAACTAAATTCATTAATTTCATTGTATAATATATGTAGAACAACCAAGTAGTACCAAACATTCAAAATCCTTAATTTCTCCATGTAGAACAACGAAGTAGTACAAAACATATGTCCAAAAATAAAACATTAACAGTGTAGTCAGCTACATATATCCCAAAATGTTGACTATCTAACATTTAGCTCCCTTCGAGCCTATCCACAACCAAAACTCCTCATAAAGCATCCTCTTCCTTCATCCAACCTACACAAAAATAGGGGGTAAATCATTAGTATAAAGAAAAAACTAATGAAAGAATGAAAGTTTGTTTAATTTCAGTAAAGTTCAGTAAGTTGTAAAGTTTTGTTCAGCCTTGAGAAAGGGTATGCATCAAATCAGCACAGTCACACAAATATAGAATGATTATAGAAAATTAACCATAACGAAGAAAATCGAGATAACTGATAAAGATAACATAGTAGAGGCAAGAAGAAAATCGAGAGCTATTTCAGTTGGAAATACTTCAAGAAACCTACACCCCTGATATATATAGGAAACAGAGAAACAATTAAATCAAGAAAAGAAAAGAAAAACGCATCTAAGCGACTGCAGAATGCATGTAAGACATTTTCTTGAGAAACTGAATGCATATAACACTAAGTGCGTAAAGTGAGTTGTAACAACAAATATTTACAGAATATCTATTATTCTCATCCATCCAATTCATTATCAACTTAAAAACAGACTCACGCATAAACTACGACCCACAACGAATCAAATAACTGAGAATACTCAACACAGATTTTAAATAAGCAAGATAATATGTTCACTGTATACAATTAATATGCGATAGAAACAACAACAAAAAATAGGTACCATAATCTATTAGGAAGGAAGGTTATGTATACACCCACACCAATATATTACCTATAAAGCAGCTAAGAACATTACCTCTATAATTGCATCTGTATCATGGGTGCGTGGTGGCCTGGTATCTATAGAGGGAAGCCGTTCGCCGTTGCCAGTTTCAACTTGTATTGGTCTCCCTATTGGCTGATCGCAAGCACATAAATCAGAACAATTAGTAGATAGTACTAAGAACTCAGATGAGTTACATAAATTTATACATGCTAGAATTATAAGAAAACACAAAATACCTGTACAGAAAAATGCCTACTTGGGTAGCAAAACCAGACATTATTGAATATTATCTAAATACTAGATATGCGATATTAGAAGTCAAAGACGTACTAACGGTGGTCGACTGCATAGAGCACCTCTTCCTTGTCCACTAAGATCAATTTGACCATTTTCTATTTTTCCATAATTCACGTTATCAACAGAAATGTCATGATGACCTGCTGCAGCTGCAAGTTCAGGAGGTAAATCTGGATCATAGTCCTGAGAAAAGCAAGGATAGTTAGTATAAAGATTTAATAGGAGTGTCAGTGGAAGCAATTACCTGCTCTGATCGCCCACCCTTATAGACACGAATTTTGCTTTGCATGGTAGCGGAGCTGGTCCTGTCATTAGAAGAATAAAAGACCTAAATCAACCAACTAAAGACAGGCATGTATTATATATTGGACAAAAAGAATGTAGCTTACCAGCTGTTTGCTATAATCCTTCCAGCCATCCTCATTCAATCCAAAATTAAAGTAATCTGAGATATCAACTCCCGGATGTCTCCATAGTTTTTCCTAAAAACCCTCAATGTCAACATCAAATACTGTCCTGAAAGGTAAACGGTTAAACGAAGATAATACCTCGGGCAAATTTTGAAAAGACGATACAGAGACTGATTTTCATAGTATCAGGATACAAGTATGCCTAATTTTCTAGCAACATATATTCATTAACCACACAAACTTTGATGGATAAAAAAAAGAAATCTGTCATTCGAAATCTAAAAGATGATTAGCACCTTTTGATGAATACTCAACACAGATTTTAAATTCATTAGAAAAGAGGATTACCCAAGGCCTTTTTTTCTGGTTGATGGCAACATAAGCCCGGTACTGCGTTCTGAGCATGTTTGGATGCAAAGCAGACTGGCACTATAGTAACAGTAGTTTTGGACCATGTTTGGATGCAAAGCAGACTGGCACATAATAGAAATTCTTTAAGAAAATAGTATGACTAGGCATTTGGACTGGAGACTGAGAGACTAGAACTGAGACAAGGCCAGGTTTTATCCAAACCAGACATGGAAGAGGCTAGGTACTAGGTAGGGTCATGAGCCTCAAGAATATACCCAGTCCTAAAAACGGGTAGGATTAGGATCCACATAGATCCCATCAAAACCGGACCAGGTCTAGATGAAAATATTTATAGTTAAGAAGATGAATTAACAATATCATTCCGTATAAATTCTAGTGATACAGTCATATATTATTGTTAAGAAGATGAAATACCCAGACCTAACAAACTTGATCTTTGCAGTAAACAAGTGGGATACGGTCACTTAGTAGAGGATCCAGACCTGACCCTGAATCAGAAAAATAGTTTGAGGTTCGGGTCCAGGACTAGCAGTACCAGAACACGAACAGGCAACCACGCTATATATGAAAAATCAAACTCCCATCTTCGATTGCTAGAAACTAAAGGGCCTGCAATCTGTTATCTTATATACAATGATGTAGTATGATGACTACAATAATATATGCAAAAATAGATAGTTCTGCAAAGCAAAAAAAAAATTACTGAGATCCCCTTCTTCGGTAGCTCAGTTTCAATAAAAATTCTAGTCCTCCTGTAGCAATCAGTGGTGGCTATAATATGACCATCCTTAGGAACCAACGATGAGAGCACAGCTATACTCGCGCACATACCAGACGCTAGAAACACAGTCGTTTCAGCTCTCTCCAATATAACAAAAGAAGGATTTATTTGATGTGAAATATGACCTAGGGAATAAGTTCACATTTCAAAGTAAATCAGTGCCTAACCAGTGCTTCTCTGCTTTCATCGGGAGAACCCTCTGCCCTTCTAAAACCTGCAGGAAAAGATGATAACCCCAAAATTATTATGATGTTTGAGTAGTAAGTTCACGAAACACAAAAGTTAGGAGAAGATTGACATACTATAGTGGCACCTTCCCCCAAGAGTGCTTTCAGTGCAAAATCTGGCACGGGGAGCCGAGATGGGCGGCCCAACACATTCTCGAGTTGCTCGCACATCTACAATAATTTGAATGAATAGAAGAGCATCCTCAGGGATACGATATTGAATGAAGAGGCATCAGTAATGAAAAGAAGAGCAGCCTCAAGGACTAGGTGGCCATGTTTCTTGAATAGCCGGAAATGAGAGAATCATCAGACATTTCAAGAAATGAAGAGGTAACTATATATGCCTGTGTTTCCTGATACAGAATGATATGTTAGGAGGATCAAGCTATAAAAGAAGGGTTATAAGAAAATTAAAAACAAAAAAATGTAGATATACAAAGGGACATGTTAGGAATACTCATACTCACTTTTGTGCAATAATCAGCCTCGATAACCTCTTTAAGCTTTGCTGAAGTATCTTTCACTAGTTGTCCTATATGTATCCCTATCTTATGCCTGTCAGATGGATAATTGAATTAGAAAATGATTTTTTAAGCATATGGCATACAAAAATAAATGCACCAGGAAAATTAGAGGCAACAAACAGTGGTAATCAATCATGTAGAGGAAAAAACATATTAAGGAGAGTTCATAATTAGGACTTAGTTTCTTCAATGCATAGAGTAGGTAGAGAGAAGTTAACATTTAACAGGGAAGGTAGATGATATAATCCAAAAACTTACCGAGGCATCGACTCCATTTTAGTGAAACCTTTGCAAATGGCTACTTGTTTCTTCTTGCATCTGTCTGCTTGGAGTATTACCATAATTGACATCTACCTATGTGATATCTTGAATTTTGAACTGGTTCAAGAGGCCCTCTTATGGTGGTTATGCAGCTATTAGAATTATTTTCCCCATGAGAGATTGTAGCTTTGAGACCTATACAAGAATTGATATTTGTCTTTCTTGTAAAGAGTTACATTTTATTGAGCTTGCGAAAGCCTATAGATGTTGTGCCACAGATTGTTAGCCTTTGATGAGATGGTGAAATATGCTTGTAAACATCAAATCTGACAATTTAAAAGAAGTCATTCCAAAATAAGGTATCTAACACAAGTATCCAAGCTTCATAACCGTAGCAGCATAATAAAGAGATCTAGCATTGTTCATACAGATGTGAAGTTAACATGTAGGCATCGAAAGATTACCTTGGCTAATCCCTCCCCTTCATTCTCTGCTAGAGCTTTTGTTCTAGCCTTGAAGCTCGTCTTTGCAATGCTTATTTCAACTCTTTCTACCTTGTTGCAATCCTTCCATGCACGTTGCCTCATTTCAACTCTTTCTACCTCTCCATCGTAGGCGGATCCTAAACTGTATACAATCATAAAACATGACCATTAGGAATGGCACAAGTTAGCAAAAGAAACTACTGCTACATGCTATTCATCAAGTTACACATTTTTGACAATTTGATACTCCAATATGTGGCAAATATTTTGTGAACCTACATACTTTGGTGCAATAACCATTGGTGCGATAGCCATTGGTGCGATAGCCATTGGTGCGATAACCATGCAGGATGCAGCTGAAACTTGCTCTATGTGATTAAATATTGAACAAACACATAATTAAATCATTGGTCACAAATTAGTAAGGAAAATTATGTTGGACTCGTGGTCAACTATGGGGCCACTGGAGCTGATCCGAGACAATTGTATTCACAATATCCTGTAAATTTTTTGCAATATTAACACAATTTCATTGTTATCTAGGAAGACAGGGAGTAGACAACAAGAATCACTTGGCAAACTAGACTTACATCTATCATGTTTGAGAGTCCAGGAAAATTGCTTAACATTATTCAAGTGAAGGAGCAGCCGCAACCATAGGAAATTTGCTTAACATTATTCTACTTCCAACAAATTCAAGTGAAGGAGCAGTCAGAACCATGAATAATTTCTTCCACTCCAAATACAAGTCAAATTTGCTTAACATTACCAAATACATATTGCAACAATTTCATAGCCAAATCCAAAGTCAAATTAGATTATTTGGATGAACTTTTGTGTACAAATTGAATAGTTCAATACAGTAATTACAAGCAAACTATATAATTTACGATTAAATTTTATCAAACCGAATGACTCACCTTTCGATCCGAGTGGCCAACAAATTGCAAGACAACAGCCTCTCCTTCGCGTCCTCCTTACCCACTTCCTTTCCGGCAAATGCGATATCTCTACCGCCTTCCCCTCCCTCCTTGCCACACAGAAATCGTACGTCCAGTCACCGTCGAGAACCTTCTGGACCCGTGACTTCATACATCTCAGATGGAATCCCCCCCAAACAATCATCGCACTCGATCATCACCGACCTTCCAAGTTCGAAGCAGATCCTTCACTTCTCTACCTCCATATCCTCGTCGTCCGACTACGCCCCTTCATTTCTCTTGACATAAACGTCGTTGCTGACCTCGAACTCTCCGTCGTCATAGACAACTTTCCAGTAGTAAACCCTCTTCTGCGGGTTCGGAAACCCTAACCCTAGGCTCTACGGGTTTGAACTATTCTTTGGTTCCTTGGTAGAGGGAGTCACTGGAGAGAAGGAGGGGGGAAGGAGGCGTGTTAGTTGATCCAGGTTTGGGTCTGGGTCACTTAGCGGATCTTGGGGTTGATAGAATTGAGGCGTTCCCGAATCCTGAGCGGTGGAGAGACGACGGAGGGAACGACGATGGGTGGTGGCTGGAGAGATTTTTGTGTCAAATATAAGAGGTGTAGAGTCCAATCCCCCTTTGTTGATCCAATGGGAATGAGAAATGAAAGGAGTTAGGGTTAAGAGAGAAAGAGGGGAGTGCGCTAAAATTTTGTGCTAATTTTCCAGGAGCGGCAAAATGAAAAAAAGTTGGGGAAAAATAATTTGGAACAACACTTTAAAAGTATTGTGCTTATTATAAATTATTGTACAACATTTAAACTATTTTTTAAGTGTCATTGAATTTATATTTATGGCATTTTTAAAAAAGTTTCACAGATGATGATAAATATCCCGTATCGAACCAAACCGAACGGAATAAATCTGTTCGATTTTAAGTTTATTTGGTTTAACCAATATTTCAGTTTATTTATAATTTTTTTCTGTCAATATATAGTTACTAAATATACAAAGCTATATTTCGTATATATATTACTAAATTTTCTTATTCGGTTTACCAGGGGAGAGAGGAATTTTATATAAAATTTTTGAAAGGATAGTTTGATTTGAAGAGTATTCTGCAGACTCCTTGGCATGAATTTTTTTTTACGGTAACGATTTAATCCCATTACGACGTTGTAACTTATATAGCATCCAAAATATGCTATAGACTTTTTTTAATCATGTAAAATATATAGAATACGATGTTGCTCCTAATCGAACTGGATACCTTACTTTGACATACGGGCATAGCAACATAAGCAGCATCCAGAAAAAAAACTATACCTATAACAACGTTCGTAACACGCTATATAAAGTTCTGTTAACTGCAAAATAGCAGGGAGGCATAAACGCTATAGATAAACTGCTATTGTATGAACTTTTAATAGCACTTCACAATAAACGCTATGGATGATGATATTATAATAGCAGGGAGGCTCGAATGCTATAGATAAACTGCTATTGTACGCTCTTTTAATAGCATAGCGGAATGAACGCTATTGATGATGACATTCTATAGCAGGGAGGCTGGAACGCTATAGATAAACTGCTATTGTATGTCCTATTTGTTGTAGTGCTAATTACTTTGTTGATATCCATTTTGCTCAGACTAGTCATTCTGCCAGTTCTCTTCCCAGAGTGTCACAACCCACACCCGGATATTCGGACACGAGTACATGGGCCACGCCCAGCCTACACTGCGATATCTACGGTAGAACGTTGTCAAGTACCCAATAACTATCTATAACATCTAGATGATCTATAACAATAATATGTACTCCAATCACAAGCATCTAAGAAGATATGAATAAGAAGAGATAACAGTATCACTAGAACAACTAGAATCCATAAAAGATCATATGAGATAAGAATGTATCGGAGACAAACAATAACAAAATTAAAACAAGTACCGGGCTTAGAACTCTTGGGAGACAACTCAAGGTGAAAGAATATCGAGATTCGCCTCAGCTAGCATCATCCTGTAGCCTAATAATGTGGGGCATAACAATTCCTAAAATTTTGTCAATATATTCAGTCAGGATAGGAACGAGTACATAAACTAACAACAGTTCCAAATGAATTGACAAATACTATAAGAGACAATTATAATGCAATACAAAATAAAATATCAAGACTAGAAATAAACAGTATATGTAAAACTGGATATCATGTCAGGGTATGAAATACTGGAATGTAAAGAAGTACAAAAATATCTGATGTATAATGTAAACATAAACAAGGGCTCGAGATATTAGAGCATTATGTGATCGACTTGGGTCAAGATCAAGTTGTTCCATTTGACCAGCTATGAACCAAAAATATGAAACAGGATCAGGCCGGCCATAATGGAAAGCTATAAACAAGTTGTATCAAGTCAGGCTATACCCTACGTGTAGTAAGGATGGAGCTATGAACAAGTGAACAAAAGGATACATGAGGGATATTGATCACATAACCACTAATAACTCCTCATTCCCGCGTAATATATGGATTCGGATATATCACGTCATGACACAGGATTTTCTAAGAGGGTAGTAAGTCTCCTTAGGAATCGACATCTATACAAGTACAGGAAACAAGATCGAATAATGTACCAATATACCATGGTAACCCATGAATGACATCTCATGACAGGATTCGACGTATACTAATATGTGTACCATCGTGTCGGGAATCAAGTAAAATACTACAACTGAATCAGATATAGTAGATATCAAGACAATGAAAACTATCAGAGAATGTACTCACCTCATTTCAGTTGGTAGTCGACGTACACGATACGAACGTGTCGACACAGAATAGGTATGATGCTAATGTCATGCCCCAGTACCAAAATACGGGGACGGACGTCGGCTAGCTACACCGTATACGGTACGAATATGTTATACGGCGATGATGGCTGTCAATCTTGTGGGTATCCTAGCATGCAATCATTCTATGGCCTAAATCCGATCTCATATCCATAGGCAATAACATCGAAATACTAAGCAAAAGAGAGAATCATATGGAAAGCAGGAAATACTCATATGATAATCAGGAAATCTACAGTACAAGATAATAATGTAGATGAGTATACCTTCCCACAGTTTCTAGCATGGTCGGGAACTAAAGCATAAGCTCCAAGTCAAGTCTGTAAGACCCACCGGGTCGGTCACAGGCAATCTGGGAACAATCCAGGGTTGGTCTGGCCAACCGTAGCAAGTACCAGAATGGAAGGCTCAAGGACGGACAAAGAAAAGCCAGCATGTAAAATATGAAGCAGGAGAGCATATATGAACAGTAAAAGAGGGTAAGGATCGTGCAATACCAATGCACGATAACAATCCACAACTAATGCAGCTAAATAACCAACAATCATCATAATCTCCCTAACATCCAATAATACCGGCATCGCCAACCAGAACTCATAGTATATCAACGGAACAGTACTCCATCCCTATATCAAACAAGAACAAGGGAATGAATTACCACGTCGGGACAGCATTACGGGCCAGCCAACTTAGAAGCAGCAATCCATACAATTTAGGTGAATAAGCGGCCACTCAAATGTCTACGGCTGTCTAGGTGGAGGTTGGGTTACCCCAACAATAAAATATAGGAATCCTCAGATCGTGTCGATCTAGCAAGCTAATGGGGCCAAATATATCAAGACTAGATAAGCACCGATCCCTCGTAAGACCACCGAGCTATGCATGTCACCACGATCCCTCGTAAGGACGCCGTGCTGAGCATGCCATGTATATGGTAAGTAAAGTAGCCGTATACTGCCATCCTCTAAGGCGGACGGTAACAATATCCTTAGCGGCCATCCTGCACTCCATGACTAGATGTGGCGTAAGCGGCTAATACTGTACGATCTCGAGATTCTATTTCCTTCTAATGCTTCTACCAGTTTAAGTTGCCTAGATTATCCATATATTTATCCGGAATCACATGCCGTGGTCACATGATCATTCCCCTAGATGTCGTACCTCAATACGAGAATGCTAAGTAAGAATCAACCTCAGCACCTATAGTCCCAGTTGTGATCCATCCTTAGTGTTATGCAACAAGCAAGCAAGCAATCTTGACCACGCTAAGACTATAGGCCAAATACCAGATACCCGTGCAGGTAATCATAAATATAATCAAGGGGATAGCACCTCAAAGTGCGGCTGCCAAGGAGCACCTCAGTGCAAAGTCAGGGCTAGTACCTCAAGGGGTAAACTGGACTTATAACACAGATATAAGTAGTCATGTCAGGGACAAGGTCAAATATGTCAGTCAAAGAAGTCATCTGCCCACATCGTGGCATGGCTATTAGGTCTAGTACATGATCAGAATCTCTACTATAATAGCATCTCAAGCATATATGGGAGCCTACAGCTCCAATCATTAAGTCGGTCCACCAGATCAATCTAATAAAAGTCTCCCCTCCATGATGAAGATCAGATCAAGAAGTAAAATCGTCAGATACTACGCTAATCCTCATAAACAATGCTAGGCGCTTTGGCTCACCAGGGTCCTCTAAACAAGCCTCTCAACTACTAAGACATAGCAATCAATCCAGGTTTTGGGCATTTGGGAAGTCGAGTAAGAATCATATAATAATACCCTCGATATTCTCCTCGTTCCGTAAACTATTCGCGATCATTAAAATCCAAGAATCACATAGTCAGGTCGATCGAATTAGAACATCATAAAAAATAGCAATACTATCCAAGAATCCACGTGAGTCCATCAAATCGACATCCCAAGATTGTACTCTCCATGATACTCAATCCTCAGACATATCCAAAGTCACGAATCCCGATAATAGTAAAAACTGGTAGCCCTATCTGGCTAAACTAGAATAACTCCTAAAAAGGATAGCCAGGGGACAAGAATATACTAATTAATGTTGCCAGAAAATGGCAAGGATTACATGGACCGCTCTGGAGCAAATCCACAACCCTTAAACCAAACAAGGACCATGGTTGCAGATCATCTCCCGAGTGGAACCACGCTCCTCACGCTATTTGACGGACAAGACAGGTCAAGATCTAGGTGACTAGTCTATTCAGGAGTCTACCTAGCAAGTACTAAAATCAGGTACAAAGTACTACAATAAATGCGTACGTAACTGGTTCATCAAACCGAAGGAACAGTTCTGCCCAACTCTTCGAACCAAATTCCCGATCGGGAATTCTAAAAAAATTTGGCAGAGTCTTCTTTCTATTCGGGATAGGAGCACCCAGCAAATTGTGGACAAATCCACTCGGCACAACCCGTCGCAGAATCGCAGGCTGAGAACACTATGTCTTAGCTTCCAGCAGCGCTACCATGCGTACTGGAAACCAAACCATAGCAGAGAACACTAAGCCTCGGCCTCTAGCAGCACTACGATGCGTACTGGGCGCCTAGCCAATACATGCAATAAGAATCGCCACGCATGGTACATCACGGACCCATAGTCCTATCCAAGCCACAAATACCGTCACAGAAATAGCTAGCCAAAGCCGTCACCCGACCGCGAGTAAGACACGGGGCATGTGGGGGACAATCCATACTCGTGTGTCGTGTTCGTGTCCTCGGAGGTGTGGATGACCCGTCCGAGTTGTCCGATACGGCCTAACCCGGTAGCAAACCAAGCTATCCTGAGTTATCATCATGGCAGTTCTACTACTATGCTACACTACCCATGGTTATACATTTACAATTATAATAAATTAAAATACAATAAAAATCCAGAAGAGGGCAAAAGCCATCGATGAGCAAGGGGTACTTGTCTAGAGGGCTCGGCTAGGTAAGCAAGTGTTTGACAATCATGATCCAAGCTTGCACGCCAATCGAGGTCCTTAGAACACACATATAGACAATCATTAGAATATATTAATAAAATAATAACATGAAGCACAAGGATGGCAGAAGGCTATATCGTGTGGGTCCTACAAGTAGTACAGGGATCTGGCACAGAAACCGAGGCAAACACGAAGATCGAGACGAACGGGAACCACAACGTGCACGTAAATCGAGACGTACACGTAGATCGAGGAATCACGAATATCAAGATGGCGCACGAATCATCGCGACACACAAATTGAGGCATGTACACAAATCAGTACGGACACACAAATCAGAGCAACACGAAGTCCAAGGTGGCACACATACCAATACGATATGTAAATCGATGCGTGCACATAAATCGACGCAGCTCGGACCACGAGATAGGCACAAAGGCTGAGGCACAAAAATTGAGGCGGTGCATAAATCGAGATGGTACGATGCTCGAGGTAGCATGGGGCTCGAGGTGTCCCGCTTCCCAAGGAAGCACACAAATTAAGGCAACACAAAAGTAAAAACTGACACGTACATCGAGGTGTACGCATCCCAAGAGGCATGGAGAACGAGGAAGCACACCAAGGAGGGTTTGCTGCTCGAGACAAGCACACTGCACGAGGCAGTACAATACTCGAGACAGTACGTGTCCCGAGACACGCAGAATAAGGGCCTCGCTTTTCGAGTAGCTCACAGCCCGAGGCAGCATGGCGCTCGTATTGGAGACACTGGACGCCAGAGAAGACAGAGAGGGAGGGAGAAAGCTGGAGGAGCTTGTTGGGCACGGCCAAGTCGGGGGCGGCTTACCTGCGGAGGAGAGAGGACGGCAGCGGAGGCTGCGACGGCAGACCGCACGGCTGCGAGAGAAAATAGGGAGAGAGGGAAGTCGAAGACGGCGGCGATCGCGGTGGTCGAGGGCTAGGCTAGAGGACAGAGATGGGAAGGGGGAACTGTAAGTGGCGACGACCAAGGTGAGGGCGACGACCACGGAGGGGGAGGGGAGGGTGACGAAGTGGTGGTGGTGGCCGGCCATGGGGGTAATGGCGGCGGAGATGGTGGCCGCAGAAGCAATGGTGGTGGTGATGGCTGAAGATGACGATGAAGGTGTTGGGGGCGGTGGTGCTGGCTGAAGTGGTAGTAGGCTTAGCTGTGGCACCGACGCAGAAGGCCGAAAAGAAGAGATGGAGGTCGAGAGAGAGAGAGTGAGCGAGAGAGATGAGTTAGAGAGGGAGACTCGGGAGAGGAGGAGTATTCCAGAGAGAATTGGGAGAGAGAGAGAGAGAGTTTGGAGGGGGGAAGTAAGGGCTAAGAGAGAGAAAGAAGAGTGAGGATTTGGGAGGGGAGTCGACTGTAAGTAGAGTGTGGGAGAGAGAGAGAGTTAGGTTCGAGTGAGGGTGTGGGGTGGGTAGATATAGGAACAAGTAATTTTTAAAAAATAATAATAACAATGACAATAACAATAGGAGTAATTATAACAATGGAACTAAAACACCAACTTGTGAAACCCATGTCTGGTAATTTATTAATATTAGTGTTTGGTATTAAATATTAGTATTTCTAAAATTATTATTATTATATATTTTTGGGTGCAAATTATTTCAAAAATAATAACATGGATCTTTGGAATTCAGACCCAGACCCGAGTCCGAACCCAGACCCAGGCCTGAGCCCAATCCCTTTCTTTTTCTGATTTTGACTTGGTTAATCATTATTAATAAATAATAAAAAAATATAAAATTTAGTTTTGAGCTGGTCTCGTAGGACCAGCATGATTGGGCTTGACCCACTCCTTTCCTTCCCTATTCTTTCTCACTGACCTCACTCCTATCCACACACGTAAATACCCCACCTCCCCATACTTATCCAACGTTCATCCCCACTCACCCTTTATTTCTCACACAACTTTCCATTCTCTTCTCCTACAGAGAACTCTCAGAGACTAATAACTCTCCCTCTCTCTCTTCATCTCAACACTCACTCCCCACTTAACTCTCATAACCTTTTCCCTTCCCCTTCTGTAACATCTTTTCCCTATCCCTATATAATTCCCTCCTCTCTTTATTCTCAGAGAGCAAACATTTCCCCCTCACCAACTCCATTTCCCCCAAACCCCCTTAGCCCGCCGGAGCTCCCCGAGGCCGACTCCGGCCTCCCTCCGGCCAGCTCGCGGCCCAACGCCGTCCGTGGCCACCCACTCCAGTGCGTCCACCGTGCGACAGCACCCCGCCGAGCCGTCGGTTCCCTCCGACGCCGACGCCAGCGCCGCCCCTTGTGCGGCCAACTCCGGCCCGCCCTTGCAGCGCGCGTCCCCTTCCGTGCTGTGCACTGCCGGCGCGCCCATCCCGCGCGGCCAGCTCCGGTCCGCCACCACCGCGGCCGACCCCTGTACGCGCCAACCCGGTGACCCCAACCGCGGCCCTCCGCCGCCTCTGGACCGCGCGACCCCCGCGGCCAGGCCCCGACTCTGGCGACCCCGCCGGCGTTTCCCTCTCTCCCGCGCCTTGTTCACGCGGCCACCCTCGCGGCGAGCCCCGCTCCCGCTGTTCCTTCGGCGCCTCCGCCCCTGTGACAACACCCCCTTCGGCACTCACTGCCGACCGTGCCCTCTTCGGCGTCATCTCCGCCCGACCACAGCCCTGCGTCCCTTCGCGGCCCTCTGGTCGCTGTCATTCCGGCGCCCCCTTCGCCGCTGCTCTTTGGGACAACGCCCCTGGTCAGTTCCTCTCTGGCCAGCATCCCTGCCGTGCCCTAGTTCTGAGTTCTTCGGCGTTCGTCGTCGACGACGCTGGTTCCAGCGCTGATTTCGGGGATTTATCGCTGTTCTGGACTATTCTTTCTTTCTATTTATCATCTGAGAGCTCTAGCCGAGCAATCCGAGGTATAACCCCTGTTTCGCTATTTTATTATTATTTGTCGATGATGAAATGGTCTCCGATTCCCTTTGGGAACTCGGTTTTAAGCGACGTCGTAATTTTCGGGACTTTCGAAAAGGTCCTGTGAATTATTTTTGATTCCCGAAATATTTCGGGAATAGATATTTGGTATGTTTTAGTTTTTCGGAAATTTCCGGGAACGTGCTGTGATTTGTAGAATTGGAATCGGACTTCCGAAATTATTTCGGGTCGTCCCGATTATGCTGTGGATTGGCTGTGGATGTTTTATATATATAAAATGTGAGTTTTTCCCTGGTTTGGGACTTGCAGGAAATTATCGGTGCCATTTCCCAGTTTTTGGGTTGACCAAAAATAGAGGAGATGCTGCCCGATTTTTTCGTAAATCCTGAATTTATTTTCAAAATTAATTTAAAATAATTTTTGGAATTTATTCGATATTTGATTTTTGGGTGACGACCGTATCAGTCAATGGACCCGGCTAAGTGCAAACGATAGCAGCCCCGCCCGGACGTTGAGGCAATTAGCCAAAATGAGGATCGGACCATATCTGAGACTTATGACTTATCATTATTTTATTATTTATTTCTGTTTATATTTATTTAATATTTTCAGTTTAGGACTAACGTTAGTCTTATCTTATTTCAATTTATGTAAATAAATTGTAATGGGCATAAGCCCAGCTGGCTGGTCTGTAACTGTAATAGCTTAGATTCCTGTCATTTTCTGGTTTTTCGAGTTTTTGATATTTAACGATTAAAATGATTAAAATATCTTCGTATAAAAAAATTAATTAATATTTCTCACCTAAAATTGACAAGTTTATTAATAATTAAAAATCACGAGTTTTCTCACTAAAATAAGAAAATTAGTTTTATATTTATATTTATAGAAAATACCGAGTTTTTCATAAATAATCTGGCAACGACGAGTTTTCTCCGAATTCAAAAGTTAAAATAATCTTTTTCCTTCGTATTAAATCAACGCACAATAATCGTGTTTTCTGTGTTTGGTTAGTTAAAGAACTAAAATTGGACTAGGACGGAAATAGAGATTTCAACTAGCGTAGCTAGGTTGGTAAACCTGATATCTGAGTCTAATTCTCGAATGTAGGAATTCGAGGACGATTCTGAATTTCCATCCTGAAGTCTTCAACCTTTCAAATCCAGTCAAACCAAGGCAAGTACATTTTGTGTTAGTTCACAATTATTTAGTAATCGTTTTAATGCAAGTTTAAACCACGATGCAACACGAACTCTCTCTGAGAGCACTGACTGTAACTACTGTAACTATTGGGGAGTGGGGGAGTAGTGTAATGAGTATGACCACATCCAAAACTGTATACTGTCTGTGTTAGCTTACCCCTCATACACACGGGGATAAGCCATATCGTATCAATAGGATACAACTGTACAACCCAAGCCGGTCATATTCATTGTCTATTCACATCACAGAACTATAACTGTTTTAAAATTGTAACTGCTTAGTTGATTTTCAAAACTATTGAAAAGTGCATGATTCTATTGTTATTTCAATTGTTAAATTAGCATAAATTGTACTTTGCTTCCTCCTGACTGGAGACCCAACATTTTAGGTATCACTGATGAGGCTTTGTTCCGCGATCCCAAGACGAGGATTTCGAGACTGATGAGCTGTTTGCCTAGAGTTTTCTTTTCTTCTTGATGTATGTAGAAAATGGTTTAAGTTGTATCTTTTATTTCATTGTAAAAGTTTAATAAAGTTTTAAATTTTCGAATTTTGAGTTGTGACAAATATAGTGTTGTTGTATGGTTACCTGCTACTGAACAGCTTACTGCCGCCGTCTCAACAACGGTGCAGGCTGGGCATGATCCGATTCGACCCAAGAAATTGGGACCGAGTCGTGACATGTTTTTAGTGGTGGCCCATGCAGGTCTGAACAACAACTTAGAAAAACATATTTAGAAACAATTAGAACACTAGAACATCAATTTGTCACAACATAGGACCGAAATATATTATAAATAAATATTTTTGTTTGATTATAGACTGGTAGGATACCTTGCTTATGTTTGCATCCTAAACCTTCCAGAGAATGACCATTGACAAGACCAATCCTGCTGGCGATGAGGTGTCATCTCCGGATCATACCCCATCTCCTCAACCAAGTCCAGGGTTTATTCCCTCGCAGCTGATTGATCGTCCCCATAATGCGTCAAGTGAAGTTTTTACTACACTGGCGATTCCTACCTCTTTTCAAACTAAGCTGCATTTCCTTGGTGGAGTACCCATTCCTGTTGCTCCACCAGTACCAGCAAACACCTTCCAAATGGTTGCCCTATTTCAAGTAATCATGGAGTCCTAGAAAGCTCAAGATGAAGCCCAGCAGGAACAGATGAATATCACGAGAGAAGATATGAAGAACGTCAATGATGTAGCCTTAGCTATCTTAAACCAAGTTGGAGCGGAACCTCACCCTAAGAGGGGTACCCCTGAAATCTAGAAGACATTTTGAGCCCTATCCGGCAGTTATATCGTAAGAAGCTATTGGTTTGTGACTACTGTAAAAGGCCTAGTCACCAAGTCAATATTTGTCGCAAGAGATTGGGAAATATTTGGCATGTGGATCTGCTGAACATCGGATAAAGGATTGTCCCTTATCTTTCCATCATACCAGAATACCTGTCCCAGCAACACCTGTTAGGCCACAACCTAGGGGCTCTTCCTATCCAGCCGACCCTACCTCCTACAATAAGGCATGATGCAGACTCAAGGTTCATAGAAGAGGAAGCAGTTGGAGACTGCTCATGCAAGAGCCAGAGCCAGAACCATGAAGAATAGTACCTAGGACTGCTGAATAGCATTATCTATTTTTTTTGGAAGTTGTAACAAGATGTCCTTAGATCAATCATAAGAGTTTTGCTATAATTCTCCACATGAATAAAATTCTTAGTTACACCTTTATGGTAGATGTTTTTTCCTGATAGTCTTCCCGGATTATCCCAGACCTAGACATAGGATTCACCATTGACCTAGTCCCCGGCTCTTTCCCTATTTCTAAAGGATGTTACAGAGTCAACCCGAAGGAGGCCAAGAAGATGAAGGACAAGATCAATGAAGGCTCTAGGAATTATTCAGGATGGAACTTTACCTTAGGGAACACCTATCTTGTTTGTGCCCAAGAAGGATAGAACAACGGATGTGCATCGATTACCAGATACTAAAGAACAAGTACCCTCTGCCCGGATCGAGGATCTGTTTGATCTGTTTGTGTGGAGTTAGGGTGTTTCGAAGTTTGACTTAAGATCTGACTAACATCAAATCAAAGTCAGGAAGGAGGACATTTCCAAGACGGCGTTCAAATACCAAGTATGGGTAGTTTTCTTTGGTCATGATGTTGGACTGACAAATGCTCCTGCTGTGTTCATGAATCTCATGAACAGAGTTTTTCATGAGTATTTGAATCAGTTTATCTTCTCCATAGATAACATTCCGATATATTCGAAGACTGAAGAAGAGCATGAAGAACATCTGAGGAAAGTTCTGGAAACTTTGAAGAAAAAGAAGTTTTATGGTAAGTTATCTGAACGTAGATTTTCTTTGACAAGGTGGACTTTTTGGCCATAGAAGAAATTTTGATGGAAGATAGCTGCTGTTGAAAAGTGGTATACCCCAAGTTCAATTCAGAAGTTTCTTGAACTTGGCTGGCTACTATCAGAAGTTCGTGAAGGATTTTGCCAAGATTGCTGAGTCGATGACGAAGCTCACTTGGAAGAATGAAGAGTTCATCTGAACGAAAGATTGCCAGGCGGCATTGAGGAGCTGAAGAAGAGACTTACCACTACACCAATCCTTGCGCTACCCGCAGGAACCGGTGGTTTCTCAATTTACAGTAATGCCTCTGGAAAAGGACTGGGTTGCGTTCTTCAACAACATGGAAAAGTAATTGCTTACACATCTAGGCAACTACAAACTCATGAGAAGAATTATCCCACACCTAATTTGGAATTTGCTACAATTATCTTTACTTTGAAGCTATGGAAGCATAATTTTTATGGAAAGGGAGTGAAAATATATACGGACTACAAAAGTCTGAAATATGTCTTCACTCAGAAAGAGCTGAATGTTAGACAAAGAGATGGCTGGAGTTGATGAAGGATTTCAACATCGATTTGCAGTATCATCAGGGTAAGGCTAATGTGATCGCTGATACACTTAGTCGATACCCAGTAGCGATGTTCTTAACCAAGGAGTGGCACCTACTAGAAGACGTCGAGAAGCTTGGACTGGAGGTTATACTACCTGGAGATAGAAGAAAGAAGCTGGATGCTGATTCAGTGTTGATGAAGTTGCAAATGAGCTCGAGTCTGATGGACAAAGTCAAGGAGACTTAGTTTCAAGACGAGACACTTTGCAAACTTAGAGATTAAGTGTTGGCATGAACACTTGAGGGTTTCTCAAATCGCCAACAATGGAGCTCTGAAGAATGGTACAAGATTTTGTGTACTTTCTGGCGAACTGAAGAACAAGCTAATGCAAGAAGCGCACCAGTATTCCATACAAAATGTATCGAAATGTATGCACCATTGTTTGGTGGTTTGGAATAAAGAAAGACGTGGCCAGATATGTTGCTAGATGTTTAAATTTGTCAACAAGTGAAGGCTAGCAGACAGAGACCAGCAGGACTATTGCAGCCGCTTGGCATTCCGGAGTGGAAATGGGAGCACATGACGATGGATTTTGTATCAGGATTGCCTTGTTTCCAAGGAGGGAAGGGCACCAATTGGATTATAGTGGACCGACTGACTAAGTCAGCACACTTTATTCCCTTCAAGATTAGTTCATTCACCGAGAAGTTGGCAGCATTGTACGAGAGGCACCCCTACCGGATTTATGGAGTACAAACCGGCGGACAATCAAAGAAGATAATCCAGACGCCTGAAGATATGTTAGATCTTGTGTTTTGGAAATTGGAGGGTCTTGGAGAAGATTATTTAAAATTGGTAGAGTTTCCTTACAACAACTACCAAATTAACATCGTCAATCAGTGGAGTTCGAAGAAGGAGATAGCGTCTTTTGTGAAGATTTTCTCCTACCAGAGGAACGATAAGTGTTAGCAGAGCAGGAAAGTTGAGCCAACTCAGATGCTACATTCCGGATCCGAGTCACATATTGGATAATTCAGAGCTGAAGATTGGACTCCACCCTTCAGTGCCAGAGAAACCAGTTGCAAGTGTATTCAGAGGTGAAGAAAAGATCAGAATTTGAGCCATTACTTAAACTCCTACTTCTTATCTTTTCATTCTAAACTTGACTGATGCTGCTAAATTAGCCTAGTTTTGCAAGCTATCTCTTTATCAAGCTTGATCATGACAATATTTTATTGGGTGCACCCACTAAAATATTGTCTAATCAGGACCGGTGCATGATGGTCTGATCAACCTCGTGTACTTTGGTTCGCTTTTGTATTTTTCTACATGGATGATATCATAAACCGTCTCATCCACGACTGCCTTGGAAATTCTTATTGTTGGACCTGAGTTACGAGTGTAGTACCCGTACCTGTTTGAGACTTGAGTTTATCCTATCCCTAACCTTACTTTAAAATTTCGAGGACGAAATTTTCTAAGGAGGGAAGATTGTGAAACCCATGTCTGGTAATTTATTAATATTAGTGTTTGGTATTAAATATTAGTATTTCTAAAATTATTATTATTATATATTTTTGGGTGCAAATTATTTCAAAAATAATAACATGGATCTTTGGAATTCAGACCCAGACCCGAGTCCGAACCCAGACCCAGGCCTGAGCCCAATCCCTTTCTTTTTCTGATTTTGACTTGGTTAATCATTATTAATAAATAATAAAAAAATATATAAAATTCAGTTTTGAGCTGGTCCCGTAGGACCAGCATGATTGGGCTTGACCCACTCCTTTCTTTCCCTATTCTTTCTCACTGACCTCACTCCTATCCACACACGCAAACACCCCACCTCCCCATACTTCTCCAACGTTCATCCCCACTCACCCTTTATTTCTTACACAACTTTCCATTCTCTTCTCCCACAGAGAACTCTCAGAGACTAATAACTCTCCCTCTCTCTCTTCATCTCAACACTCACTCCCCACTTAACTCTCATAACCTTTTCCCTTCCCCTTCTGTAACATCTTTTCCCTATCCCTATATAATTCCCTCCTCTCTTTATTCTCAGAGAGCAAACATTTCCCCCTCACCAACTCCATTTCCCCCAAACCCCCTTAGCCCGCCGGAGCTCTCCGAGGCCGACTCCGGCCTCCCTCCGGCCATCTCGCGGCCCAACGCCGTCCGTGGCCACCCACTCCAGCGCGCCCACCGTGCGACAGCACCCCGCCGAGCCGTCGGTTCCCTCCGACGCCGACGCCAGCGCCGCCCCTTGTGCGGCCAACTCTGGCCCGTCCTTGCAGCGTGCGCCCCCTTCCGCGCTGTGCACCGCCGGTGCGCCCATCCCGCGCGGCCAGCTCCGGTCCGCCACCACCGCGGTCGACCCCTGTACGCGCCAACCAGGCGACCCCAACCGCGGCCCTCCGCCGCCTCTGGACCGCACGACCCCCGCGGCCAGGCCCCGACTCCGGCGACCCCGCCGGCGTTTCCCTCTCCCCCGTGCCCTGTTCTCGCGGCCACCCTCGCGGCGAGCCCCGCTCCCGCTGTTCCTTCGGTGCCTCCGCCCCTGTGACAGCACCCCCTTCGGCACTCACTGCCGACCGTGCCCTCTTCGGCGTCATCTCCGCCCGACCACAGCCCTGCGTCCCTTCGCGGCCCTCTGGTCGCTGTCATTCCGGCGCCCCCTTCGCCGCTGCTCTTTGGGACAACGCCCCTGGTCAGTTCCTCTCTGGCCAGCATCCCTGCCGTGCCCTAGTTCTGAGTTCTTCGGCGTTCGTCGTCGACGACGCTGGTTCCAGCGCTGATTTCGGGGATTTGTCGCTGTTCTGGACTATTCTTTCTTTCTATTTATCATCTGAGAGCTCTAGCCGAGCAATCTGAGGTATAACCCCTGTCCCGCTATTTTATTATTATTTGTCGATGATGAAATGGTCTCCGATTCCCTTTGGGAACTCGGTTTTAAGCGACGTCGTAATTTTTGGGACTTTCGGAAAGGTCCTATGAATTATTTTTGATTCCCGAAATATTTCGGGAATAGATATTTGGTATGTTTTAGTTTTCCGGAAATTTCCGGGAACGTGCTGTGATTTGTAGAATTGGAATCGGACTTCCGAAATTATTTCGGGTCGTCCCGATTATGCTGTGGATTGGCTGTGGATGTTTTATATATATAAAATGCGGGTTTTTCCCTGGTTTGGGACTTGCAGGAAATTATCGGCGCCATTTCCCAGTTTTTGGGTTGACCAAAAACAGAGGAGATGCTGCCCGATTTTTCCATAAATCCTAAATTTATTTTCAAAATGAATTTAAAATAATTTTTGGAATTTATTCGATATTTGATTTTTGGGTGACGACCGTATCGGTCAATGGACCCGGCTAAGTGCAAACGATACCGGCCCCGCCCGGACGTTGAGGTAATTAGCCAAAATAAGGATCGGACCATATCTGAGACTTATGACTTATCATTATTTTATTATTTATTTCTGTTTACATTTATTTAATATTTTCAGTTTAGGACTAACGTCAGTCTTATCTTATTTTAATTTATGTAAATAAATTGTAATGGGCATAAGCCCAGCTGGCTGGTCTGTAACTGTAATAGCTTAGATTCCTGTCATTTTCTGGTTTTTCGAGTTTTTGATATTTAACGATTAAAATGATTAAAATATCTTCGTATAAAAAAATTAATTAATATTTCTCACCTAAAATTGACAAGTTTATTAATAATTAAAAATCACGAGTTTTCTCACTAAAATAAGAAAATTAGTTTTATATTTATATTTATAGAAAATATCGAGTTTTTCATAAATAATCTGGCAACGACGAGTTTTCCCTGAATTCAAAAGTTAAAATAATCTTTTTCCTTCGTATTAAATCAACCCATAATAATCGTGTTTTCTGTGTTTGGTTAATTAAAGAACTAAAATTGGATAACAATATCAAAACGAGTATGTATGAAATAACTCCATAAAATAACTCCATAAATCCAAAACACTGAAAGAATCTCGAAAAATCAAATCTCACATGCATGAAATAACTCCATAAATCAAAACGAGTATCAAATATCGATAACAATATCAAAAAACCTGAAATCCTAACTGCAAAAAAAATCCATAAAATTATAAAATCCAGGATATTTGTTTTAAATCGACGATCATAGTTTCCTAATATCCGAAAAATGTGTGCCATGGTCATTCCCTACCCCGTCATCCGGAATGGCTGCAAAAGATTCACCATGACACTATAATCGAGCGGCTGCAACTTTCATTACCACGCCATCAAGGTATACTAGGGTCACCCGGTACTCTTGACAAATACCCAAAACGAATCAAATCCATAACCCAAAAGTCCAATTCACTGAAATCGCAAAACATTTAACAATATAACAAGACAGTTCTAGGAAAATAATCAAAATCCAAATATCTAGGCGAATCATAATGTACATCAAAATACCTTCAATAATAACCGCAAGATAGTTTTCTAGGAAAATACTCCATATCCAAAATACATGCAAAATGTACTATATAGAGAGTATATCTATAATCAAAATAATATCTGTAACAGATAATCATGAGTGCGAAATTGTCCGAAATCAAAGGAGCCGAATTGATACGAGAATATCCCTCGGATACTCAGCAAATGTTAAACATCCAATCTCAGAGTCCTGATGAAATCTTTCTTCTACAACAATCAAGCCAACACTCGAAGAGGGCAATAATGATACTAAGTCAACACGAAGTCAATGCACAAATTTGGATAACAGAAGAATCAAACAAGGCGATGCATCGGTAGAGAGTATAGAACCCAAAATAGAAAATCAATTAACCTAGTAATGGAGACAAGACAACGTCTTGTCTGATAAAGGGATCGACATGGCCAACTATATGATCATATCTATCGAATAAGGATCAGGGGTAGATAACAACAAATAAGACATAGCCAAACAAGATAGGTCTAGTTAGAGATGAGGACCAATTCACAAGTTCAAGTGAGCGAAGGACAAGTGTAACAAGTAGAAATACAAAAGAATAGTGGACTGAGATCAATAATCATGTGATACCTAATAATATCTCAAAACGAGACCTATACGGGCCACCACTAAAATCGTGTCATGCCCCAGTACTAAAATACGGGGACGGACGTTGGCCAGCTACACCATATAAGGCACAAATATGTTATACGATAATGACGACTGTCAATCTTGCTGGGTATCCTAGCATGCAATTATTCTATGGCCTAAATCTGATCTCATATCCACAGGCAATAATAATGAAATACTAAGCAAGAAAGAGAATCATATGGAAAGCAGAAAATACTCATATGATAATCAAAAAATCTACAGTACAAAATAATAATGTAGATGAGTATACCTTTCCACAGTTCCTACCATGGTCGGAAACTGAAGCATAACCTCCAAGTCAAGTTTGGAAGACCCACCGGGTCGATTATAGACAATCTGAGAACAATCCAGGGTTGATCAGGCCAACCATAGCAAATACCAGAAAGAAAGGCTCAAGGACGGGCGAAAAAAGCTAGCATGATAAAATATGAAGCAGGAGAGCATATATGAACAGTAAAAGAGGGTATGGATCATGCGATACCAACTCACGATAACAATCCACAACTAATGCAGCTAAATAACCAACATTCATCACAATCTTCCTAACATCCAATAATACCTGCATCGCCAATCGGAACTCGTAGCCTATCAACAGAACAGTAATCCACCCCTGTATCAAACAAGAACAAAGGATTAAATTACCACGTCAGGGCAGCGTTACGGGCCAGCCAGCTTAGCAAGCAACAATCCATACAATTTAGGTGAATAAGCGGCCACTCAAATGTCTACAGCTGTCTAGGTGGAGGTTGGGTTACCCCAATAATGCAATATAAGAATTCTCAGATCGTGCCGATCTAGCAAGCTAATGGGGCCAAATATATCAAGACTAGATAAGTACCAGTCCTTTGTAAGAACACCGGGCTATGCATGTCACCACCGATCCCTCGTAAGGCCACCGTGCTGAGCATGCCATGTATATGGAAGTAAAGTAGCCGGATACTGCCATTCTTTAATGCGGACGGTAAAAATATCCGTAGCGGCCAGCCTGCACTCCATGACTAGATGTCTGGAAAGCGACTAGTACTACACGATCTCGAGATTCTGTTTCCTCCTAATGCTTCTACCAGTTTAAGTTGCCTAGATTATCCATACATTTATCCGGAATCACATGCCGTGGTCATATGATCATCCCCCTAGATGTTGTACCTCAGTACGAGAACGCGAAGTAAGAATTAACCTCAACACCTATAGTCCCAGTTGTGATCCATCCTTAGTGTTATGCAACAAGCAAGCAAGCAATCTTGACCACTCTAAGACTATAGGCCAACTACCAGATACCCGTGCAGGTAATCATAGATATAATCAAGGGGATAGCATCTCAAAGTTCCGCTGCCAAGGAGTACCTCAGTGTAAAGTCAGGGCCAGTACCTCACGGGGTAAACTGGATATAGCACGGATACAAGTAGTCATGTCAGGGACAAGGTCAAATCTATCAGTGACAAGAAGTCATCTGCCCACATCATGGCATGGATAAAAGGTCTAGTACAAGATCAGAATCTCTACTATATAGCATCTCAAGCATATATGGGAGCCTACAGCTCTAATCATCAAGTCGGTCCATCCACCAGATCAATCTAGCAAGAGTCTCCCCTCCATGATGGAGATCAGATCAAAAAGTAAAATCATCAGATATGACGCTAATCCTCATAAACAATGCTAGGCCCTCTGGCTCACCAGGGTCCTCTAAATCAATGATCACAAGCTATCGGAAAACAAATCTCTCAACTACCAAGACATAACAATCAACCCAAGTTTTGGGCATTTGGAAAGTCGAGTAAGAATCATATAATAATACCCTCGATATTCTCCTCGTTTCGTAAAATATTCGTGATCATCAAAATCCAAGAATTCATCATAAAAAAATAGCAACACTATCTAAGAATCCACGTGAGTCCATCAAATCGATATCCCAAGATCGTACTCTCCATGATACTCAATCCTCAGACATATCCAAAGTCACGATTCTCGATACATAGGGAAAACTGGTACCCCTATATGGCTAAACTATGATAACTCCTAACAAGGATGGCCAAGGGACAAGAATCTACTAGTTAATATCGCCGAAAAATGGCAAGAATTACATGGACCGCCCTGGAGCAAATCCACAACCCTTAAAACAAACAATGACCAGGGTTGCAGACCGTCTCCCGAGTGGAATCGTGCTCCTCATGCTATCCGACGGACAAGATAGGTCAAGAGCTAGGCGACTAGTCTAGTCAGGAGTCTACCTAGCAAGTACTGAAATCAGGTACAAAGTACTACAATAAACGCACATGAGACTGGTTCAACAAACCAAAGGAACGGTTCTGCCCAACTCTTCGAACCAAATTACCGATCGAAAATTTTGGAAAAATTCGGCAGAGTCTCCTTTGTATTCGGGACGGAAGCACCCAACAAATTGGGGCTAAATCTACTCGACACAACCCACCGCAGAATCGCAGGCTGAAAACACTAAGTTCCAGCTTCCAGCAGCGCTACCATGCATACTGGAAATCAAACCATAGCCGAGAACACTAAGTCTCGGCCTCCAACAGCACTACGATACGTAATGGGTGCCAAGACAATACTTGCAACAAAAATCGCCATGCAGGGCGCATCACGGACCAACAGTCCTATCCAAGCCGCAAACACAGTCCCAGAAATAACTAGCCAAAGCCGTCATCCGATCGTGAGACGGACGCGGAGCATATGGGGACAATCCATACTCGTGAGTCGTGCTCGTGTCCTCGGAGGTGTGGATGACCTATCCGAGTTGTCAGATACGGCCTAACCCGGTATCGAACCAAGCTATCCTAAGTTATCATCATGGAAGTTCTACTACTATGCTATACTACGCATGGTTATACATTTACAATTATAATTAATTCAAATACAATAAAAATCCAGAAGAGAGGGCAAGAGCCATCGATGAGCAAGAGGTACTTTCCTAGAGGGCTCGGCTAGGTAAGCAAGTCTTCGGCAATCATGATCCAAGCTTGCACACCAATCGAGGTCCTCAGAACACACATATAAACAATCATTAGAATATATTAATAAAATAATGGCAGGAAGCACAAAGATGGCAGAAGGCTATATTGTGTGGGTCCTACAAGTAGTACATGGATCTGGCACGAAGATTGAGACAAAGAGGAACCACAACGTGTACGTAAATCGAGACGTGCACTAGATCGAGGAATCACGAATATCGAGATGGTGCAAGAATCATCACGACACACAAATTGAGGCATACACAAAAATCAGTACGTGCACACAAACTGGAGTGATACAAAGTCCAAGGTGGTACACATATCAATACAGCATACAAATCGATACGTATACATAAATCGACACGGCACGGACCATGAGGTAGGCACAAAGGCCGAGGTTCGACAAAATCGCGGCAATATACAAATCAAGATGATACGGTGCCCGAGGCAGCGCGGGGCTCGAGGCGTCTCGCTGTCCAAGGCAGCATGCAAATCGAGGCAACACAAAAGTCAAAACTGACATGTACACCGAGGTGCACGCATCTTGAGGGTTATGGAAAATGAAGAAGCGCACCAAACGAGGGTGCGCTGTTCGAGACAAGCACACTTCATAAGGTAGCACGCTGCTCGAGACATCATGTATCCCGAGGTGCACAGAATAAGGGGCTCTCTTCCCGAGGAGCTCACAGCCCGAGGCAACATGGCGCTCGCAGTAGAGAAGCTGGACGCCGAAGAAGATAGAGAGGAAGGAGGAAAGCTGGAGGAGCTAGCCGGGCACGGCCAAGTCGGGGGAGGCTTACCGTCGGAGGAGGGAGGACGATAGTGGCAGGGGCTGTGGTTCACGGTGGCGGAGGCTGCGACGGCAGACCACACGGTTGCGAGAGAAGACATGGAGAGAGGTTAGTCGGAGACGGTGACGATGGTGGTGGTCGAGGGCCGGACTGGAGGACAGAGAAGGGAAGGGGGAGCTGGAAGTAGTGGCGGCCAACGTGAGGGCGGCGGCCACGGGGGGGGGGGGGGGGGGGGGGGGGGGGCGGGTGACGAAGTGGTGGTGGTGGCCGGCCATGGGGGTAATTGCGGCGAAGATGGTGGCCACAATAGTGATGGTGGTGGTGATGTCTAAAGATGACAATGATGGTGTTGGGGGCGGTGGTGCTGGCTAAAGTGGTGGTGGGCTTGGCGGTGGTGCCGACGGAGAAGGCCGGGAAGGAGAGAGAGAGGTCGAGAGAGAGAGTGAGCGAGAGAGATGAGTTAGAGAGGGAGAACTCGGGAGAGAGGGAGTGTTCTGGAGAGGATTGGGAGAGAAAGGGAAAGAGAGAGTTGATGGGGGTGAAGTAAGAGCTGAGAGAGAGAAAGAAGAGTGAGGATTGGGGGGGGGGTCGACTGTGATTAGAGTGTGGCAGAGAGAGAGTTAGGTTAGAGTTAGGGTTTGGGGAGGGTAGATATAGGAACAAGTAATTTATTAAAAATAATAATAACAATGACAATAACAATAGGAATAATTATAACAATAGAACTAAAACACCAACTCCAAAATAATAATAAAATAATACAAACTGTAAATTAATACAATAACGATAACCAAAAGTCCAGACCCTACGACGAAGCCAATTCCAAGTCCAGAAAATAAACAAAAAGTTTAAACAAATACGAAATTTAAAAACTACCCAAAAATGAAATACGGTCATATACCTATTTTAAAAATAGGGATTTGACAGCTAAGCTCCACAAGATGTTCCCAAATGATGGCACATTGGTTCCACTGAGTCCAGAAAAGTCCAAATAGCCTAGTTTAATATAGAACAATCAAGAATCAAGATTTGGCACGTTAATAGAGATGAAGAAATAGAAAATGACTATAATAGTCGTGACTTACAATTTAAGGGAAATAATAACTATAAATACGTATCTATCTACAAATTATTTATAATATTTGGAAATTGTAATTTTATTTACAAAATATTATTATGTGATACTAGAAATCCAAAATCATTTAGTGTTTACAAAACCATATATATATATATATATATATATATATATATATATATATATATATATATATATATATATATATATAAGCTAATAATATGAATTGCAAGTTGTAGATAATTAAAATATCAAGTTGTACCTTGTTATTCGTACGTCGAAACCTATGACACGCAAATCGGGATAAGACTATCAACCATAAGGTTAACAATATTATCATAGCGATTCACATGGTCATCTTGTCAATTTTAGCGATGTGAGATAACTGGAATCGACGGATCTCAGTTTTGTTGTACTAATTCCGAAATAAGAACATAATAAGAATTAATTATAATTAATAGTGATACATAAAGAAAATATCTACAGACGTTGTCGGATGATGAAACAAATATCGTCAACGTGTCCAGAATGGTCGAATCAGCTAGGATAGCCTACCCATAAGTCTAATTTAGATACAAGGGCAAAAAGTAATTTTGGGTCAAAATGATATCCGTATTGGACCTACTTTGTACCCAAAAATGTGCCAAGATACAAGTCCAATAAACCTAACAAATTATATGTCAACGGATCCAGAATGACGATATGAAGCCAATGGTATATCCAAAATTGGATTTCGGTGACCCGATCTCAAAATGGTCCGTTGACATTGACACTAGAATCCGGTTTGCACGAAAACGCATGCCGGAGCCAAAGTCCTCAAAAATTAGCAAATTATATGTCAACGATTTTAGAATGACGATACAAACTCAACGGTATATCCGAAATTGAATTTTGATGAACCGATCTCAAAATGGCCCTTGACTCGGACTATGGGGCCCAACTTACAACGAAATACATGTTAGAGCCCACGACCTCCAAATATAAAATCTTTATATGAATTTGTGCTAGAACGATGCCACGAGTCTACTGGTGGTGTCAGAATTTGAATCTGGAGTCCCGGGTCCAAAATCAGAATTTTACAAGTTAAAACTTATGAATTCGGACATCCAACTTTGGCGTCAAATTCAATCAATCAAACAAGCTAACAATGAAACAAAACTTGACGGCAAGAAGATAGTTATATTAGCTATGCACAGGAACTTGTGGCGCATCAAATGGAGCTGCGATGGTGGAGATAAGAGTCGACGAAGTTAGCTCCACAAAACTGTCCAAAAAATAACACAATTTAAATGGTCAACTTGGCGGCCGATTTTGACACATCAAATGAACGAATTAACGGCTAAAAATTGAGGGGGTGGTAGAGCTATATACTGTAACGGAGCAAAGAGGTCATCGATCCAACGGTCAGATTGCTCAAAAAATGAGCACGAAGTCACTGCCTCGAAACGTGAATTCTGACTTAGTGTTTCTCGCGCGCGTTGACGGGTTTAGTTCGAAAATACAAAAAATAGTCTACGGTCTTCGCCGAGGAGAGCAAGGTCGGGCTGGGGGCACGCGGGATAGTTACGACTAGGTCACCGGGAGCATGGCTACATATGGGAAGCCGGAGGTGGGACACACAACAGCTGCGCCAATAGTAGACGTGCATGTGTATTGTGCCGCATGCCCATACGGGGCACGGTAAGTTGGGGTCGCCGGGGACTCCCCAGTCGGCACATGGTCACGCGAATGGCCGGAGTGGATTGCCCGAATCATTAAAGCCTCGGGGAGGTGTCCTGCGGAGCGCCACGACTGTTTGCCATTGATTATCAAAGAACGAAATGGTTTTATGGGAGGACTGAACTTTAATTCACAATTACAAACTCCCTTGTACAAAAGAAAGCCTAGGAACAAAAACCTAGGAAAAGCAATCTAAGTACAATTGTTTAATTTGGATCAACTCTGCCTTACTCCTTGAACGATCGAACGCAACCTCGGCTCCGGCGAAGAAATGCTCTCTCTCTGCTCTGATCTGTCTCTGTGTTGCCCTCTGTCTGTGTTCTGGATGTCCGAGGGTTTGCAAAGAAATAGCACCTTGCTATTTATAGAAATTTGTGAGGAATGGGGTGTACAGCCACGTGGCAAATTTTGGGCCACATCCTTGTAACCGTGTCTCGAGACTCCGTCTGCTGGGGGTTGCTTGAGATTGATCATGATCTGTTTGTTGCATAAATCTGAACTATCAAGACTTGGTCAATTTCTGCCACGTGTCCCAACTGCTACTTTGTGACGAGCCGCATGGGATACGTCTCATGACAGAGCCGCATGAGGTATACTTCATGACCGAGCCGCATGAGAGACGTCTAATGACCGAGCCGTATGAGAGACGTCTCATGACCGAGCCGCATGAGAGACATCTCATGACCGAGCCCCATGAGAGACGTCTCATGACCGAGCCGCATGAAGTATGCTTCATGACTGAGCCGCATGAGAGACGTCTTATGACCGAACCGCATGAAGAGCCTTCTTTGGAACTGTGCACTGTGCTGGGTATCATGATAATTTTCTCGTCTTTTTAGGAGCATGTCACGTCTCGTCTTTATGTCAGAGCTGTCATCTTTGTCAGAGCTGTCGCTTTTTGTGTTAGAGCAATTATGACATGCTTTATACATTTATTGCTTAGGCTGTTTTCAAACCGCATAAGGCTCCCCCCTGCTTTTCGGCCGCATGAAGCTTTCTGAACCGCATGAAGCATTCTGGGACTTTTTGAGCCGCATGAAGCTTCCTGGGTTTTGTGAGCCGCATGAAGCCTCCTTAGTTTTGAGCCGCATAAAGCTTCCTGGGTTTTGAGCTGCATGAAGCTTCATGTTGATTTTGAGCCGCATAGCGAATTCCCTTCTTTCCTTGCGCTTGTGAAGGATCACATCTCGCAAGTCAAGGACATCTCGATCAACCTTTGCACTCGCTTTGTAGGCCCAGGTATCCCGAGGGCACGAGTGCGTAGTTATCATGTTTGCTCCCTGATGCGGGGATAGTAAAAGTACTTGTCCCTGATCATTGTTGGAAGACTCTTGAGAACCACCCTGTCCGTTGGCCGCCGGGGGCTGGACACGGGCAGTTTTGTACAACTTTCCATCAGAGGTCCGCATATCAGTTAGCGGGATTCTCTGATGGTCAGTAGTTGGGATAGTTGACTGGGCTTGTTGAGCCCGCACTGCCCTAGACTTCTTCGACTTAGAACCTGAAGGTGCGTAGTAGGAAGAGTCCAAGTTGGAAGAAAGAAAGGGAAGTTGGTGCCCTTTTCAAAGGAGGCAAGGGGGCTCTATTTATAGAATGGAGTGAGCCCTTTCTTCTTCTCCTTTTCGATGTGGGACTAAAAGCAATATTTTCCATGCTTTTACAGCGACTGCTGCTGTTGGACCGCGGTTGCTGCCACAGGAAAGAGGGTCGTGTATGGGGGTCATGACCAGGGAGGCGTGCGACGGGAGCAGCACCGACCTGCCAGCCTGATGAGGATGTTCTCCTGGTCTCTCGAGCTGGAGAGGAGGAGGATGATAATGAAGATGGTGGTGATGGTGAAATGTAATGGTGATGGTGAGGATGATAATGGCGATGAAGTAGTGAGGAGGAGAAGAATAGAAGATAATTCTTCATGGAAGGAAGAAGAAGGTGAAGAGAAGGAAGAAGAAGTCTAGAAAGGGGGCTGTCGGCCATGGAGTAGTTTAGAAGCTGCTGTTGCATTGGAAAGAAAGAGGAAAAATGAAATGAAAGATTAAAAAAAGTGAATGGCTGTAATTGTTTCTTAGAAGAGAGAGTGAGTGTACTATAGGATTCTCTACAAAAGTAGAGATAGATGTGGGGATTAGGGCCGGTTAGTCCAAAGGGGGGTTGTGTGTGTTGTTATGAGAAGATGTGTTGTGGTGTTTGATGGAGGCAAAATCAAGGGCCAAGATTAAGTGTAAGCTAGATTAGGTTATTCTTTAGGAATTTGATCAAGAGGGTTGTCCATTGAATATTTTTGAGTGGGTACACTAGGTGTTTGGTGATTTATAGGGGGAATGAGTGTGTTGGTATTCATGAGGGGATAACATGAAGCTTAGGATTGGTCTGATTGAGTCGGGATTGGTCAAAGTCGGGCTTGGCGCGATAAATGGCTTAAATTTAGCCACTTATGATCACAGGTAAATAGGTAGCATACAGAGACTCAATTAAATGGGACACAGGTGTCATGTAGGTAGTAGGCTTAATGTGGGCCATGTCCATATTTTGGGTTGACAGGTTTGGGTCGAAATATTGTCCCCAATTTAAGTCAAAAATAAATGTGACTTCGTGGGGTGAATCAAGATTGGGTCTTGTGTCCGAAAAGTTATGCGATGCAAATAAAGCACAAGATAGCGTGTCTGAGTGGGACACTAAGGTCATGGGTGTAGGGTTTCTTGACTAGATCATGCATATGAAGTTTGTTATGAGAAAATAACTAGTCTTGTGCTCCTAAATTAAAAGTCATGACAATGTGCATATGATAATCATAAATAAAAGTGGGAGTGGTCAAATGGCCTAAATTGATCCAAAAGTTGTGTGATGCAAAATAAATACAAGAGAACATGTTTGAGTGAGACATGATATATCAAAATGAAGATAATCTTGTCTACTACAAACTCATGAAAGAAGTTTCCAGATATTGACATCTCTGACGCTCCAGAAATCAAATTCACAAAAAATAACATTTAATGATAAAAGTAATTAAAATCAAATATGTATTGAAAATAATTTATTTAGAAAATTTTAAAATATAGCTTAAAATTTATGGGGCTCATATCCTACCCACTTTATAAGAATTTAGTCCTCAAAATTAAAATCATCCAATAGGTCAAGCTAAAGTTTGTAGCTACTACGCCTAGAGTACTCAATCTGCTACCATTGTGATCCTCTATTCTGTTTATCTCTACAATTATTTTGGTTTAGGTTCAACAAGATTCTTCTCTTATAAACTATGTCATTTTACCCTGTGAACTCTTTCTTAATGGTTTCTAAGTCTACTATAGTCAGTCACTCGAACCTGCCCTATAAGCTTAACCTAATAAATCTCCAGTAAAATGTACTCATCACATTCACAAACATATTATAGTTATACTGTGGAATCTATTAACGAGTATGTCTATTTAAAATAAGGTAGGAAGGGCCTAAGACTGGGTTGAGCAATCCATATCAATATTCAAACAAGTTAAGGGTCAAGCAAGACATGAAAGATTGTCAAAATATCTCCAAGAACGGTATGGGGCCAAACGAGATGCATAGGATATGATTCAAGTAAGTTCCGTGAAACATATGTAATCATGATGCCGTCATCTAAAGTCCTGCCTCGCCAGTATTTTTCTGGCACAAAAACTCTCGATTCCGTACTACAAGGATAAATATACTTTTCGAACTTTTCTTGAATCAATCCATAAGGCACTTTCAATAATTACTGAGAAGGACGAGAAGAATTACCCAAGTGGCCAACGAAGAAGAGTTTAGTCAAATCATAGAAAGGATGGAACACAAAAGCAATTATATCGAGAAAAGATAACATGAAAGCAATCATGTTGGAGAGTCCTAGATAACCTATAATCCTAGTTGTGGCTGTAGATAGGACATAGTTAATCAAGACGGGGAAGAATGATGGTAAGAATTTGTTCTTGCTCATCTGATCATAACGAAGTGAACCACTTTAAGATATGATCTGATAACCATACATGTCTTTCTGAAATTATGTTGCCATAATTTTTGCCACACGAGTTAGCATAGCTGCAATAAATAATAGAGTCCATGTGAGGACCCTGATTTTTGGGAATTATTTTTTATTTTATTTTATAGTATTTCTAATTATTAGGTTATATTGTATATTTTATTAAGATTTTATATATACTTTTGTGTCTTTGATTGTTGGAGCACACGACATGCCCATCTCTCGAAACATCCTTTATGAGTGTTGTAGTAGATATGATGACCTTCAATTTGATATATCATGTCCCATCCGAATTTGTCCCCTAGAATCCTTTTGTCTTCGTACAACTTCGAGTAAAATTTAGGCAATTAGATTATTTACCATAATTCCATCCCTAGCTTCCCACGTGAGTTCGGAACTCGATATAGATCAAAACCATTTGACCCAATATATGATTTTGACCCATTTTGAGTCTACGACATACATGCTAAGGGTGCCACTCAATCGAGTTTATATGTGCTATTTAACTGTGAATGGCATAAGAGACTCATTAGTTGACTTTTCGAGTTTGACTTGACTAGAAAATATATTTGGACCCTAACCTAGCCAACCCCACTTATAGAGCCATGATAGGTTGCCATGGCTTAGTATAATTATTTTAATATTTATTTTGGGATGTTATACATCCAAATAGATTTATATACAATTTTGTATATATATATATTATATTTATAATAGCCTAATATTTTATATAGATATGGCCTTAGTCATGGTTAAGTTCTAAGATCTATATCGACTAGAAATTTTGGTACGGTTAGTGTAGTTGTGTGCTTTGACTAGTATATTAGCCTTGCTAGGGAAGGCCCAGCCATAGCTATGTCCCAAGTAGGAAAACCAGGTAAAATTGTGACTTAACCACCACCGATGATTTATTATTAGATTATTGACTTTTTAGGAGACTCGATTTTCCTAACTTGACCCGAACCAAATCCAAATCTAAATAGACATGTAGTACTCTCAAATACCTTCATGTTGATATATATTTTGTATATAAACCTTTTTAATATTAATATGTTTTCAATTTTGGAAAATTTCTATTTATAGGAAGTGTCTACGTGTAATCTTAGTGTAATCCTTGTTGGCATTAGTTTATATTTGACCCAAAGTCTAACCCAAACCTATGTAGGCATGTTGGGCATTAATATATACTAATAACCATATATATTTAATATTTATTCAGATTTAGATTGTATTTATATTTAGAAATCTAACTAGTTCCATATTAAAAAACCCTCCATGCAAATCTTCTTTGTATTTTAATTAAATCTAAATTTAATATTTAAAACTTACATGCTTCTTATCTAATAGCAGCACATAGATTTTAAATTAAGCCTCCTTCAATAATGACCATTGATTATAATATTTAAACAAATTATATTCCAAATTTAGCCTTATTGATAATCCTACTACTATCCAAATTATCTTATTCTACCATGTCCAATCTAATCATACTTAAATTAAATAATATATATCTATCTTAATTATATATATATAAATATATGAGTATCTTGTAATTCTTATATTAAAACTCATGCACACCTTCTCTTTTTTTGTCCAAAATATTCTCCAAATTTGCTAGAAAAATCAGCCACGTTTCTTACCCGACAAAACAACTTAGAAGTGCCATATCTCCTAGCTCGGGACTCGAAACGCATCACAGTTTTTTTGTTGGAAGCATATCGAGGTAAGCTTTTCAAAAACATATTTTAATAGAAAAAATTTGTTCTGTAGATTTCTGTAAAACTTTTTGAGTATTAGATTCCCAAAAATAAACATGTTTCGATATTTTCGCAATTTCTGGAGATTTCGGAAATGAAAATGCGATCCGTTTAGTTTTTCGGAAAGTTGATACGAAGGTCTATACCATCTACTAACTAAATAAATCTAATAGGTACAATATTAATTATAATTAGATAATTGACTATTTTTAGCATCCAGAGATGTTTGTTTGGATCTTAGTATCTCGGCAGCCGTTGTTATACCTACTTTTTTGTCTGATCTTCGTCACCACAGTGCTCACGACCCATGCAAGTACACCTTGCCAAACTTTACAGTATTTACATGTTTTTATATTTCTATTATTTCTTGCTTGGTTACATATTCCTCTTGTTTCATGTTATGGTTACTTTCTAGTTTCACGGGCACGTAGATTTTCACTTTTCTTTCTATACTACTTGTTCTATCTTTCCTATCTTGTTCATGTCTAGTGATAGTATTGATATGCCTATGCCATATTTTTTTTGATCTGATTGACATGTACTTGACTTGGACATGACTAGATATGCTTGACTTCCTAGTACCTTAGGAGAGAATATTTTATTAGCCGTGGCTATCCTCTATTGTTAGTGCCTCTCCGGGCTATGATAGAGAACCTATTATAGGACTGTTAGTGCCTCCCCGGGCTACGGTTTTAGCCACGATTAATATTATATTCTTATGACATGTCACCATCTGTAGAGTTTCCTTACGTGTCATCTTTTTCTCTACTTGTTATTCCTATTTTTCTTGCATGTTATTTACTACTGTAGGCATGTATATTTTGTGTCTTGCTTGTCCTCTGAGGACCTGGTGATCTCTCTAGGTTATAGCCAAGCTGGTAAATTTGATGGATGGTTATGTTTTGCGTCGGCAGGATTCAGGTATCGTTGGTGCATGATTTTATTTTATTATTCTCTTGTGTTGCATATTCTTATCTTGATATATTCTGCTTATTAGCCTAGTTTAATAGACTCATGTTTTCTTTTGAGTCTATTCGGACATGTATGCTAGTGGGCTGCAGACCACGAACCATATTGTTCATTCTTGATATTTTATTATTTATTATGGATTAAGATTAGTTAGTTGTGGTTTACTGCATTTTACAGCTTATGTATCTATACGAGGCCTATGTACTTCGTATGAATACAACTGGCATGTCTACGTTCCTAGTCCTACGTATTTTGGGACTGGGGAGTTACAGTCCATAACTAAGGTATACACCCTAAAATCATGTTATCTAGAATTCTCACCACGTCGACCGATATGGCTGCAAGAAATTCTAAATTCTATAACTAAGATAAGTATATCCAAAATTAGGCTCTATGACCTTGTCATGCTAGCTACTATGGTTGCGATAAATTCTAAACTCTATAAATAAAGAAGACATTTACCTTCCTCACTATCATCATCAAATATGTTATCAGGATATACCTTAATTCAGTCCATAAATTTTATCTTGATGCAAGATCAAAGTCAACGACGAACATCAGGAATCAAAATCAACAACAATCAAGGAAGAGCAAATGGAGACAAACGAAAACTGATTCGAGATAAGATTTTGAGTGAGATCCTCAAGGGTTGTCCCAAAGATATTATCTAGGTCAAAATTCAAAATTCCTTGAATACGATCTAAAACAAATCTCAACCTAAATGGTATATAAGTTCAACTTCTACTTTCTAGCTCTCTCTGGGTCCATAAAACTTATCTTCATGCAAGAATAGGGTTCGACAACGGACATATGTTTCGAAAATCAGGATAAGCAAGAGCGAAATGAGAATAGAATCATTATAGTTTCAAAATAAGATTCTCAGGGGTCATCCCTGGAATCTATCAAGAGATCCTAATATGTGATTGAGTACCAAAATCCTAAAATATTCCATGATTCAAATCCAATCCTAGGGCAGGCTCGCAGTAGTACGGCTAAGCCTAAGTACTACCACTACTTTGCATTAGTTGTAAAGACTGACCTGCATGGGCCACCACAAAAATGTGTTACGACCCGCACCCGAATATTCGGGCATGAGTATAAGGGCCACGCCTAGCCTATGCTGCGGTGTCAATGGTAGAATGCTGTCAAGTACCCAATAATTATCTACAACATCTAGATGATCTACAACGACAATATGTACTCCAATCACAAGCATCTAAAAAGATATGAATAAGAAGAGATAACAGTATCACTAGAACAACTAGAATATACGAAAGATCATATGAGATAAGAATGTATCAGAGATAAACAATAACAAAATTAAAACAATTACTAGGACTAGAACTCCTGGAAGACAACTCACGGTAAAAGAATATCGAGATCCGCCTCAGCTAGCATCATCCTGTAGTTCAATAATGTGGGGCATAGCAATTCCTAAAATTTTGTCAACTTATCCAGTCAGGATGGGTACGAGTACATAAACTAATAGCAGTTCCAAATGAATTGATAAATACTATAAGAGACAATTATAACGGAATACAAGATGAAATATCAAGACTGGAAAAAAAATAGTATATGTAAAACTGGATATCATGTCAGGGTATGAAATACTGGAATGTAAAGCAGTACAGGAATATCTGATGTATAATATAAACATAAACATTGCCTCAAGATATTAGAGCGTTATGTGATTGGCTTGGGTCAGGATCAGGCTATTCTATTTGACCGACTATGAACAAAAAATATACGAAAACATGATCCGGTCGCCCACAATGGAACGCTATGAACAAGTAGTATCAGGTCAGGCAACACCCTACGTACAGTGAGGGTGGAGCTATGAACAAGTGAACAAGAGGATACATGAGGGGTATTAATCACATAGGCACTAATAACTCCCTATCCCCGAGTAGTATATGGATCCGGACATATCACATCATGACACGGGATTCTCTAAGAGGATAGCAAATTCCCTTAGGAATCGGCGTCTATATAAGTACATGCAACAAGATCGAACAATGCACTGATATACCATGGTAACCCAGGAATGACATCTCATGACAGGATCCGACGTATACTAGTCCGTGTACCATCGTATCGAAAATCAAGCAAAACACTACAATTGAATCACATATAGTATATATCAAGACAATGAAAACTACCAGAGAATGTACTCGCATCATTTTAGTTGGTAGTCGACGTGTACGACACGAACGTGTCGACATGGAATATGTATGATGCTAAGCTCCACAAGATGTTCCCAAATAATGACACATGCGGTTCCACTGAGTCCAGAAAAGTAAAAATAGCCTAGTTTGATATATAACAGTCTAGAATCAAGATTTGGCACGATAATAGAGATGAGGAAATAGGAAACGACTGTAATAGTCGTGACTTACGATTTAAGGGAAATAATAACTATAAATACATATCTATCTACAAATTATTTATAATATTTAGAAACTATAATTTTATTTATAAAATAATATTAGGTAATACTAAAAACCCAAAATCCTTTAGAGTTTATAAAACCATTTATATATATAAGCTAATAATATATATAAGCTTATATATATATATATATATATATATATATATATATATATATATATATATATATATATATATAAGCTAATAATATGAATTGCAAGTTGTAGAATATTAAAATATCAAGTTGTACCTCGTTATTCGTACGTCGAAACCTACGACATACAAATCGGGATAAGACAATCAATCGTAAGGTTAACAATATTATCATAGCGATCCACATGGTCATCATGTCAATTTCAACGATGTGAGATTACTGGAATCGACTGATCTCAGTTTCGTTGCACTAATTCCGAAATATGAACATAATAAGAATTAATTATTATTAATAGTGATACATAGAGAAAAGATCTACAGACATTATCGGATGATGAAAGAAATATCATTAACGTGTCCAGAATGGTCAAATCAGCTAGGATAGCCTAGCCATAAGTCCAATTTATACCCAAGGGCAGAAAGGTAATTTCGGGTCAAAATGATGTCCCTGTTGAACCCACTTTGCACCGAAAATTGTGCCAGGATACAAGTCCACTAAACTGAACAAATTATATGTTCACAGATCTAGAATGACGATACGAACCCAATGGTATATCCGAAATTGGATTTCGATGACACGAACTCAAAATGGCCTGTTGACCTGATACTGGAATCCGGTTTGCACGAAAACGTGTGCCGGAGCCAAAGTCCTCAAAACTTAGCAAATTATATGTCAATGAGTCCAAAATGACAATACAAACTCAATGGTATATCCGGCTTTGGATTTCGATGAGCCGAGCTCAAAACGGTTTATTGATTCGGATTGTGGGGCCCGTCTTGCATCGAAATGAGTGTCAGGGCCCACGTCCTCCAAAATCTAACAAACTTTATATGAATTCGTGCCAGAACAATGCCACGAGCCTACTGGTGGTGTCAAAATTTTTGTTTAGGGTCTCCGATCCTAAATTAGAATTTTACAAGTTAAAAATTACGTATTCAGACGTCCAAGTTTGGCGTCAAATTTAACCAATCAAACAAGCTCATAATGAAACAAAACTTTAGGGACAAGAAGATGGTTATACCAGCTATACACAGGAACATGTGGCACGTCAAATGGAGCTGCAATGGCGGAGATAAGAGTCGATAAAGTTGGCTCCACAAAACTCTCCAAAAATAACACAATTTAAATGGTCAATTTGGCGGTCGATTTTGACATATCAAATGAACGAATTAATGGCTGAAACTTGAGGTGGAGGTAGATCTATATACCAAGATTGTAATGGAGCAAAGAGTTTACCGATCCAACGGTTAGATTGCCTAAAAAATGCGTACAAAGTTGTTGTCTTGAAACGTGTATTTTGAATTAGTGTTTCTCGTGCGCATTGACGAGTTTGGTTCAAATCGCAGAAAATAGCCTACGGTCTTCGCCGAAGAGAGCAAGGTCGAGCCGGGGACACGTGGGGTGGTGTGTGATGAGGTAGTCGGGAGCATGGCCATGCATGGGCGGCCGGAGGTGGGCCGTACAGCAGCTTCGCCAACAGTAGCCTTGTACGTGTGTTATACCGTATAGCTGCGCAGGGCACTGCGAGTTGGGATCGCCGGGGACTTGCCAGTCGGTGCATAGCTGTGCGAATGGCCAGAGTGGTTTGTCCGAAGCTGTACAACCTCTGGGAGGTGTCCTGCGATGGTTGCTGCGTCGTAACTGCTGCTGCTGGACCGCAGTGGCTACAACAAGAAGGAGGGTCATATGCGGGGGACATGACCGGGGAGGCACACAATGGGAGCAATGCCGACCTGTCGGGCTGACGAGGATATTCTCCTAGTCTCTCGAGCTGGGGAGGAGGTGGATGATGATGACGGTGGTGATGGTGAAATGTAATGTTGATGGTGAGGATGATGACGGTGATGAAGTTGTGAGGAGGAGGAGAATAGAAGATGATTCTTCATGGATGGAAGAAGGTGAAGAGAAGGAAGAAGAAGTCTGAAAGGAGGAGGGGGCTGTCGGCCATAGAGTAGTTTAGGAGCTGCTGTTGCATTGGAAAGAACAAGGAGAAATGAAATATAAGATAAAAAAATAAGTGAATAGCTGTAATTATTTCTTAGAAGAGAGAGAGAGAGAGAGAGTGAGTGTACTATAGGATTATCTACAAAAATAGAGATAGCTGTGGGGATTAGGGCCGGCTAGTCCAAAGGGGGGGTTGTGTGTGTTGTCATGAAAAAATGTGTTATGGTGGTTGGTGGAGGCAAAATCAAACCAAGATTAAGTGTAGGCTAGATTAGGTCATTCTTTAAGAATTTGATCAAGAGGGTTGTCCATTGAATATTTTTTAGTGGGTACACTAGGTATTTGGTGATTTATAGGGGAATGAGTGTGTTGGTCTTCATGAGGGGATAATATGAAGCTTGGGTTTGGTCCGATTGATTCGGGTTTGGTCAAATTCGGGCTTGGCATGATAAATGGCTTAAATTTAGCCACTTATGATCACGGGTAAATAAGTATCATGTGGAGACTCAATTGAATGGGACACAAGTGTCATGTAGGTAGTAGGCTTAATGTGGGCCGTATCCATATTTTGGGTTGACAGGTTTGGGTCAAAATGTTGTCCCCAATTTAAGTCGAAAATAAATGTGACTTCGTAGGGTGAATCAAGATTGGGTCTTGTGTCAGAAAAGTTGTGTAATTCAAATAAAGCACAAGATGGCGTGTCTGAGTGGGACACGAAGATCATGGGTGTAGGGTATCTTGACTAGATCATGCATGTGAAGTTCGTTTTGAGAAAACAACTAGTCTTATGCTTCTAAATTAAAAGTCATGGCAATGTGCATATGATAACCATAAATAAAAGTGGGAGTGGTCAAATGACCTAAATTGATCCGAAAGTTGTGTGTTGCAAAAAGAATACAAGAGAACAAGTTTGAGTGGGACATGATATATCAAAATGAAGATAATCTTGTCTACTACAAACTCATGAAGGAAGTTTCCAGATATTGACATCTCTGACGCTCCAGAAATCAAAGTCACAAAAAATAACATTTAATGATAAAAATAATTAAAAATCAAATATGTATTAAAAATAATTCATTTAGAAAATTTAAAAATAAACCTTAAAATTCAGGGGGCTCACACAGAGATCCAGCTATATTTCGCTACCGCTATGAGGATGAGGTGGTGCATCATCTCTTTCAGCCCGGTAACGCATATGATTGGTACCTTGGTTCTTGTGCTACTCCACACCCTTCTGGAGCTGGCACTTCTGGAGCTGGTCCATCTGGACATGGTGGTACTGCTGGCGCTGATGATGATGATGACTCAGAGGACTTTTGATCTAGACGTGATGTATTTTGTCTAGATATTATCTAGTTAGACTTTTACTTGTCTATTTTTACTTGGAAATGTTCCGACCTTCCAAGATAGCACTTTATCATTTTTTTTTTGCACTGAGACTTTATTGCTGAGATGATATATTCTGAACATCTTTTATGCTTGTTATTTCAGCTTACTACTATTCTCTACTTTTCTTCATATTTTTTTTATGTATAACATTATCTCTTTTAGCTTTTGCTTCAATATATAAACTGCATGTGAAATACATGTTTAGTTATTTTCTTCAACGCTTGTTTCTTACGCATAATTTGGAGAGCTTCGCTCTTTGCAATTATTTTGCTAAGTGACAACGAAAGAGAAAATGGATCTAACATCTCTTGCAGGATACAATTATTTTCAGGATACAGTACAATATCACTGCATGAACAAGCACAATATATTTTGATTCTTTTCAAATCAAACGATCGAGATGTTATATCGGTCAAGTTTTGTCAATTATCAAAATGAGGGAGATTGCTGGCCCATTGGTCATGGTCGAATCTAATTTTAATAGCTGATCTAATCATGATCAATATAAGGGCTACTTTGACAACTGCTAAAGAACTGCTACCATTCTGTTCAAGACTGAAGCTGTTTTTGCCGTATGAGTCTATATTTCATATTCAATATAATTTTTATATTTACCGAGTCTAGGAATACTTTGTACACCAAGTCGTATTGGCAAATAGGCTATCCCAAAACATTTTCAAAAATATCCTATTTTTTGAAAATAACCTATTTTACAAAAGCTCCTAACTGCTTAAACTTTTTCAATAAACCATAACTCAAAAACTAGTTTTACAAAATATCCCAAAAATTAGAATTGGCCTTAGGAGAATTCGGCCAGAGTTCGGCCTTCGGCCAAAATTCGTTTAGTGATGTTTGCTTTTTGAACTTGGTCCTCCTGCAGTTACAAATGCAACGACTATTTGCCGAGACTCTCTCAAAGAGTTCTGTCCAAATTCTGTCCGAATTTTGTCTTTAGAAAACCTATAAATAGAGAATGATTTCAATCATTTCAACTCACTCATTTACTCTCTTATCTCTTCTCTCTAAGCTTAAACGTCTTCCAAAGTGTTCTAAAAGCTTTCATTTTCAAAACCTAAGCCAGTTACAATCCTTTAGTCGATTTGGCAGTGCGGTACGGTCTAGAAGTTTTTTGAGAAATTATAATCAGAGGCTTGATTGAAGAAAGATACTTTACAATTGAAGTTGGTCGAGTACTTCGTATCAAATCTCGTATTGTAGAAATTGCAAGGACTTCGTATGTAAACTTGCGGTATTTGCCAAAAGTGGATTCAATTGGAAGGTAGAGTTCTTTCGACTGGAATAGTCCTCACAAGAGGAAAACCAGTATACATCGACGTCTTTGCGTTTTCTTTCTGATCTCTGCCTTTACATTTACATACTTGTGATATATTATTTGTGATATTGTTGCTAACTTTTAAAATTAGCTAAATTCTGTCGCCTACTCGATTCATCCCCCACTAGAGTATTGCACTTTACGATTCGTTCCTACAATGAGCACATTTGTTATAGTGTGTGGTTCATGTGTGGGGAGGGCAGGTTGGTGTCCTAAGAGAGGTATGTAGGTAGAACTGTTATGTGTAGGAACGATATAGTAAAGCGTAATACTCTAGAGGGGGGGTGAATAGAGTTGGCAGCGGAATAATGCTAAATAAAAATTGTTAGCAATACAATCACAGTATATAATCACAATTGAAATAATGTAAAGGCAGAGTTCAGAAAGCAAACGCAAAGACAGCGATGTATACTGGTATCCCTCTGTTGAGGACTAATCCAGTCGGTAGAACTCTTGCTACCAGTTGAATCCACTATAGGAAAAACTGCAAGTTTTCTTACGAAGTCCTTGCAACTTCTACAACGCGAGCTTTGATACGAAGAACTCGTCCAACTTCAAATGTGAAGAGGTATTCTTAAATCAAGCCTTCTGATTACAATCTCTCAGAAACTTCTAGACCGTACCGCACTGGCAAATCGACTAGAGGATTGTAACTGGCTTGGGATCTGAAATTGAAAGCTCTAAAAAACTCTTTGGAAGGCAGAAAGCTTTAGATAGAGAGAAGATTGAAAGTGAATTGGTGTGTTGAAATGATCGAAATCCTTCTCTATTTATAGGTATTCCAAAGGGAGAACTGTGAAACCCGTATTTTTAGTTTACTTCTAATTTTTTTTATTTGCTAAATAAAATTTTGTTAGCAATAAATTTTTTTTTTCTTTAGAATAATGTTAGATGTTAATAATATTTATTTAAGAGTAAATTATTTTCCAAATAGTTAAACTTGGATTTTTGGCATGTCAGCCCGGACTTGAACCCAAATTTGAACATAAAATATTTTTATAAATTGTACAAAAAATTTCTAAATAATATTTCCTTTAAAAATATTTTTAGTTGTCTAAAATTTTCCTAGCCCAAAGCCTTTAAATTTTATTGAAACCCATTGCTTTGGCCATTAGTTTCAATCCTGGCCCAAACTCATTATTTTTTTCTAAAGTCCAATTGGACCTAACCCAAGCCAATTATAGGCTAACCTATAAATCTTGAATGGGTTTCAAACCCATTCGTATGTCTCAACCCATTAAGTCTATACTTACTCTTGGTATTGAATGACATATATTAAGTGTCTGATGAAGAAAACATTCAATAGCCTTTTCATTCTCCTTTAGTGTTGGGTGCTGTGAGTGGCCTTTGTGAACCGAAGAAGTTTTCTTCTTCTTCCCCACCCGTCGACCCCCTCGCCTTCCATAACCGGCCGACCATCAAGCCATGGTGGCTCTCCATCTTCTTAAAAGGTAACCTTCACTACCTATTTCCTATAAAAGGGGCTTTTCCCCATCATTTTTTTCCACACCATCACCATCTTCTTCATCCTCTTTCCAAATCAACTATTTTCCGGCGATCCCCTTCTCGATCCTCCCCGGCGAACCACTGGCCGAGTTTTCCCGAGGCCGACGCCCTTTCCAGCGCGACCGAGCCGCTTCCCGGCGCTCCCGCCGCCCGCGCCCGACCGGCGACCGCCGCCGTCCACCGCCGGCACCCCGCGTGGCCTTCGTCCGTCGACCCTTTGCTCGCCCCTGTTCATGTCCAGCACTGTCCGTTTTGCCGTTCGGTTCTGCGACCCAAATTCGGGATTTCCTTCGACTTCGGTTTTGGGTATAATTTCTGGAACTCTATTTTCCTTTCTGTCGATGATGAATTCTCTGGTCCCCGAATCCAGCTGGATTTCGGTTAGGCAACGTAAATTTTACATTGCAATTTCTGTTCTTTCCGAAATTTTCGGAAAGTCGGGTTTCCGAGAACCTTTTCGAAAGGAACTCTGGAGAATGATTATTTTCTGGGTTTTCCTATTCGTAGGCTAATTCTCGGAATTTCCGAAGGAAATACGAGAAATTTTTGTATTGGATTTTTGGTGAAATTATGTTACTTTTATGTTCTGTTGATAGCTATTGTTCTCTTTAGCTATATGAATGTTCTGTTAGTATTTGGATTTCTTTGGTGAAAGTAGAAAATTGGTTATTCTTTTGGGTCATACGGATATGCTGGATTTTGGGTTCTATTGCTGGATTGGGTTCTGTATAGTTTGTTGAGATGGGTTTTGAAAAAAAATATAATATTTTTGAGGGATAAAAATATAAATTGGAGTTTTGGGATTATTTTTGCAGGTATCGGAGCAAATTCCCAGTTTTTGGGTTGACCAAAAACAGAGGGAATGCTGCCGAAATTTTCGGGAAATTATTTAATGATTTTTAAAATGATTTTGGTATTTTTGGGCGACAACCATAATTGGTTACTGGGCCCCAACGAAATGCAAACGCACCGGTTCGACCGGACGTTGAGGCAGAATAGTTGAAAATGAAGTTTGAACCAGAGTCTGAGACTTATAGTTTTCTTAAAATAATATTTTAGAAATTTATTAGTTTATGTTAAATTGTAGGTAATTTTCGGACTAACCAGTTTCTTTTCTTATTTCAATTTATTGTAACTGTAAGGGCATAAGCCCAGGCCTGTAATAAGTAGGAAGTAATTTTTATTTTATGTTCTGGGTTTGTGGAAAGCGTAGGAAAAATCAAAGATATTATAAACTCATGATTTTCTCATTTTTAAGGAAAAGAAAATTATTTCTTTATATTTTTTTGTCAAAGTTTTCAAATGAATATATACCAAGTTTTTACGTAATTTGATAAAAGCAAGTTTTTACCCAAAAACCAAAGTAAATTGAATTTCTTAACTTCAACAAACTAGTAAACGCTGTGATGTTGTGTTTGTTAAACTAACAACTAAAATTGACTAGGAAAGACAAATAGAGATGGTAACTAGATATTTTTAGAGTTTGTTTCTGAGACAAATTCCCGAAATGTAGGATTTCGAGGAAGTTCCTGACCTACAATTCCGAAGTACCGATCTTCCAGTCTGAACATTTAAGGCAAGTACAGTTGTGATTATTTGCAATTTAATTAGTAATAGTAATCTTGCATGCTTAAACCACATTACTACACGGAACTCTCTCCTAGAGTATTGATTGTTATTGTCTCATTGATTGAATCTAATTGACTCGGGATATTGGGGGAGTAGTGTAGCATCTATGACCAATACCCTAAAACTTTTAGTCTAAGGATTGTACGAGCTTACCCCTCTCACACACGGGGATAGGCCGGACCATATCAGTGAATCATCCCAAACCGGTCATAGTCGTTACTTACTCAAATCACATGTTTTCAATTGTAGAACTGTTGGAAAATATTGCATTTCTAAATTGTTTATAATTGCAAATTGCTAATTATTAGTTGAAATGTAGATTTTCATAATTGTACTTTGCTCCCTCCTGACTGGAGACAACATTTTAGGAATTACTGAGGACCTGGAGATGCTGATCAATAGCTATTATGATCCTGACTTGTACCCGGCGGTACTTCCAGCCGATGATGATGTTGTGGCGTCTCCATAGATGCTACTTTTGTTGAGAGTTTATTTTGTTTCTTTGTTATTTCAAATTATGAATCCTTGTATCAAAAACAAGTATTTAAATAATCGTTTAATTAAATGTTGTGGCAATTATAGTTTCAAATGTTGTTGAATTGTACCTGCATATGGAATACAGCTTACTGCCGTCGTCTCATCAACGGTGCAGGCTGGGCATGATCCGAGTCGACCCAAGAATTTGGGGTCGGGTCGTGACAAGAACTCTGTCAGAATTCGGGCAGAACTCGATGAGAAAATCTCGGTCAAATCCGCAACTACAGGAGGACCAGTTCCAGAGAATTCAAAAATCAAATGGCCACCAACCGAACTCTGGCCGAGTTCTGTCAGGGTTAGGTTAGGGTTTTAAAAATAGATTTTGGTGATTTTTGAAAACCTTTTTGAAAACATTTTTGTAAACATTTTGATAGGTCATTTTAAAAACATTTTGAACTATTTGGGGATAGCCTATTTGCCAGTACGACTCGGTGTACAACGTATTCCTAGACTCAAATAAAATGAAAATTATATTGCATAGGAAATACAGACTCAAGTAGGCAAACAGATCTTCAGTCTTGAACGGAGTGAATATCCAATCTTGCTTATGTCCAAGAAGCCGAGATGTCCCAACTAGCTTCGTATATCCAGACAGAGTTTTGATCAATTATTAAAATCAGGTTGACCATATGACCAATGGGCCAACAATCTCCCCCATTTTGATAATTGACAAACTATGAATGATATAACATTAAGCTTGTTCAAAAAGAATCAAAACGTGAAATTGTTCATGTCCTGTATTTAACTCAAAAAAAATGTTAGAACTTTAATTTTCTCCCCCTTTTTTACTTAGCAAAATAATTGCACAAGAGAAGGCTCTCCCGCATTTAATGCAGAAGGCTCCCCCGCAATTAATGCATAAGGAACAAATAGTGAGAAAACATAATAAATAAAACATAAAGAGTAGATATATATCATCACAGGCATGTAAAGTTTATACAGATTATCATTATATGCATGCTATTGTCTCTAAAGAATATTATAACAGGCATGCTATTGTTTCAGAAGAATAAAAGAAATCTCAGGCATGCTATTTCACAGGCAGTTTGTAATGAAGAAGCAGTATAAAGAGATAGTGCTAAACAAAATGCTGAAATAAACTGAGATGTCATAAATGAAACATCATAAGCATGTCCATGAAGATAAAATAAAAAAAAAATACTGAAAGCATACTGATAAGAACAAAAAAAATGATAAAAACTTGGAATGTCGGAGCATTTCCAAGTGTACAATAAAATATTACTAATAATTAAATCACATCTCATCATCACTATCCTCATCATCAACATCATCAGCAGCTCGGCCAGCATGACCGGAAGTACCAGCACCAGAAGTACCAGCGCCAGAAGGATGAGTAGGGGTGCCAGCATAGAACTCATCGACGTAATCTCGAGGAGCACGATACCAATCATAGGCGTTACCTGGCTGGAAGTAGGCATGGACAGCCTCATCCCCACCGTGGTAACCCGAAAAAGCTAGATCACGAGGGATGGAACCGGCTGAATAACCAGTCTGAGCGAAATGAAGATCAGCCAAGGAGTTTGCCATCGCCTGATAACGGGTGACATCGCAGAACTCACGCTCGCGAGCCATGTCCGTCATCGAGACGTGCAAAGCTGATAAGTGCTGATGTATGCCCTCAAAAGTCATGGCATACGGCTGACGTGGTGAAGGAGGTGCAGTAGGAGGAGCAGAAGGTGGAGCTGAAGCAGTCCGGCTGCGACAAAATAGCTGGAGAAACTTGGGCTCAGAGTCCTGAGTACAAGTCGATAGATCGATCTCGAATCGCTGAAAGATACGAGGAAGAATCATCGCGTAAGAGAGATTTCGATCTCTAGCACGACAACGTCCCATCATCTGAATGATAGTCTTAGGGACGGAAAAAGGAATCCCCTTAATAATATGGTACATGGCGGACAGCTCAAGCGAAGTCACATCATCCTTGGAAGTGGATTTGGGAAGTAGAGTAGAATAGATGATGCGATGTAATTCGTAGTTAAACAAGTTCAGGTTGTTAGCCTTGAACTTTCCAGAACGTACTCTGTCAGGTGCACAGAGTTCCGCTTTGAAACTAGTGAGTGTTGTGCCTTCGGGGAAATCGAATTCCGTGATGTCAACTAGCGGTTCACCTTCATTGGGAATGCCAAGAATCTTCGCTAGGAGGGCATCATTGAACTGAATGTCTATGCCTCCGACACGTATGCTCACTTCAAAAGTGTTTACTCCGAGATTGCAATAGAACAATCTAATGGCATTAGTAGCTATTGGGAAGCACAGTTTAACAAATAAGTGTAACCCTAATGCCTCGAACAAGTGACGATGATCAGGAAATACCGTCCATTTTACCGGAGCGCCGCCGTATATGGATCGGGTGGAAAAGTCATCGTACCATAATAAGGCTTGATCGAGGATTTGAAAGAAGAACCCATCGAAAGCGCCGTCGCTCGTTTGGATCGGCGAAAACAGTGAATCCGTGTGAGGATTCGAAGACGACCCTTCCTCACTAGGAGTGGTCTTCTTCCTCTTAGATGGATTAAATCTAGGTGCCATTGGAATAAAAAGCACTAATTGAAAGGTGGAGAGAGAAGGAGTTATACCTCACGAAATCAAGATATGTTGTAGAGAATGACGATCTCCGCACGATTCCAAATTTTGGAGAGATTTCACCAAGTAGATTGGAAGCAATATATTGGTGAAGAACTAGGGTTTGGAGGTTCGGGTCGGCTGTTGCTGCTGTTGTAATTAGTTTGGAAGCAATGAAAGAGAAGAAGCTCTCGGGTTCTGGATATATACACAGATACCTACAACCGAACTCGGGCCGAATTCGGTCAAAGCTCTGGCCGAATTCGCCTAGAGTTCTTCCAGGTTGATTTTTGCCACTTTTTTTTCATTGTCTCATTTCAAATATTTAATTCAAAGATTAGTTATTTTAGCCTTTAAATAACATAATTAATAATATTTTATGAATTAAATGTCTTTACACAGCGACTGTCTCAGATTAGCTGTAGGAGTACTGTCCCAGCTGGCGGAGGTTCACCGGAGAACTCTTAAATACCGCTTCGCTTCAACCGTAGTTGTGGTGACAGACAGACTCTTTATTAGCTTGTCTCTAACACAGTTTTGCATAATGATATATAACCATAAAATAAAATCAATTAATATTACTGACGTCCAAAATTCCTAATTCTCGACGTAAATAATTGAAGCGATCTTCCGCTAGAGATTTAGTGAAGATGTCAGCTAATTGATTTTCAGTATCTATGTACACAAGGTTTATATCTTCATTTTGATGATGATCTCTAAGAAAATGATGCCGAATCTCGATATGTTTAGTACGAGAGTGACATACAGGATTCTTAGTCAAATTAATAGTGCTCGTGTTATCACAGAAAATGGGAATATGTGTAAAAAATAAATCAAAGTCTTCTAGGGTTTGTTTCATCCACAAAATCTGAGCACAACAACGTCCTGCGGCGATGTACTTAGCCTCTGTTGTTGATAAGGCAACAGAATTTTGCTTTTTACTAAACTAAGAGACTAGAGCCTTGCCTAAGAAATGACATGTGCCGCTAGTACTTTTTCTATCAACCTTGCATCCAGCAAAATTTGCATCCGAATAACCAATAAGGTCAAAGGATTTAGTTTTGGGATACCACAAGCCAACAGAAGAATTGCCCTTAAGGTATCGGAAGATACGCTTAACTGCGGTCAGATGTGATTCTTTTGGGTTAGCTTGAAAACGTGCACACAGGCAAACACTAAACATTATATCTGGACGACTAGCAGTTAAATAACGTAAACTACCAATCATACCTCGATACTTACGTGTGTCGACTGGCTTGCCTTGTTCGTCAGAATCAAGCTTTGTTGAAGTTGCCATCAGAGTGCTAATATATTTGACATTGTCCAGATCGAACTTCTTTAGCAAATCTTTTGTGTACTTGGCTTGATTAATGAACGTCCTATTGTCGGTTTGTTTGATTTGTAATCCGAGAAAGAATTTCAGCTCTTCCATCATGCTCATCTCAAACTCATTCTGCATACACTTAGAAAATTCTTGACAAAGAGATTCATCAGTGGATCCAAATATGATATCATCAACATAGATTTGAATTAAAAGCAGCTTGCCATTAAAAGATTTAATAAATAGTGTAGTGTCAACCTTTCCTTTTAAAAATCTGTTGTCAAGTAGAAAAGAGCTTAGACGATCATACCAACCACGAGGGGCTTGTTTCAAGCCGTATAAGGCTTTCTTCAACTTGAAAACATGGTCAGGATTTTTGAAATCCGTGAAACCTGGAGGTTGTGCTACAAAAACTTCTTCTTTTATAAAGCCATTTAAAAAAGCACTTTTTACATCCATTTGAAAAAGTTTGAAAATATGCAAATGCACATAACATGCGAATGGATTCTAATCTCGCAACTGGGACATAAGTCTCATCGTAGTCGATACCCTCTTCTTGATTGTATCCTTGAGCTACGAGTCGAGCCTTGTTACGAGTTACTAAACCATCCTCATTCAGTTTGTTTCGGAATACCCAACGGGTGCCAATGACCGGATGATCAATAGGCTTGGGAACAAGTTCCCAAACTTGATTCCGTTCGAATTGGTTCAATTCCTCTTGTATAGCATCTATCCAGAAACTATCACTACATGCTTCATTAATAGATTTGGGTTCTAGCTGTGAAATAAATGCAACACTAGAAATAATATCTTTACTGGATGATCGAGTACTTACTCCTTTGGTAATGTCACCAATTACCAAATCTTTTGGATGATCAGCTGTAAATTTTAACCTTTTCGGTAGACTCTGTAGGTAGCTGGTTCCTGGATCTCCTCTAGGAGGTTCAGCTAGTGCAGAGCATGGTTCAGGTTCAGCTGATGTTGAGCTTGATGTAGACAAATCTTCATCACTGTCATCGAGAGTCATTTGGTTCATTTCATCAAAAGTGACGTTGATTGATTCTTCGATGATCATGGTACGTTTGTTGAAGACTCTGTACCCTTTGCTCTTGGCCGCATAACCTCCGAGGCTAGCAACTCTGCTAGGACCGAATAAATTCATGTGTAGCAATTGTAAAGGTCTAGTAGTACATACTACATTTACAGACTTGAATGTGGATCTGGTAGCCTTGTTCTTTTCACATTGGCTGCATACCGAATCCTTCTTGAATGTTATGTCTGGTAAACCACGTACTAATTTGTATGACCGAGTCTCATGTGCCATAGATGACTCTCATCACTTTTGACCATTAAGCATCTACCTGAAATGTTAGCTTCTTCCAGCAAATAGAAAACATATATATTGTCTTTCCTGATTTCTTCAAAGATTGTACTACCAGTTGAGCTATGAACTATAGTACATTTGTCTTTGCCAAAGTTGATACCATAACCATGATCAGCTAGATGACTTATGCTGAGCAGATTATGTTTCAACTCGGTAACCAGACAGACATCTTTAATCACGGGATAGGGAGACTTACCAACATCACCGATACCGATAATATACCCTTTCAAATTATTACCGAAGGAAATATAACCTTCCTTCTTTTTCTTTGACAGTGTTGCAAATAGAGTAGCGTCACCGGTCATATGCCGTGAGCAACCGCTGTCGAGGATCCATTTGCTTCTAGCATGTGAAGGGTGTTCCACCTACAAAACAGTTTGCAGATGAAACTCTTGGTACCGATTTCTTGTAGGGTCCTGAATTGTTAGCTTTAGGTATCCAAGCATAAACATTTAGATCTACAAGCTTTTTCATTCTATATGCAGATGATATATGACCAATGAGGCCACAATAATGACATTGTGCATGTCGAGTGTTGAAAGCTGAGTGGTGTGCATGGTTGGTAGGTTTGGGTTTTCTAGTATAGAAGAATGAATACCTATGGTCATGTTTGGGCTTAACCTTTTGGGGTAAAGGTTTTATATGGTTTGGTCTGACAGTGTTTGGCTTGGGAATGTTCCGATTTCTCGGTAAATGACACGTGTTAGGATAGAAAGCAGCAAGCTCAGGCTATTTTCCTAACCTAATTTCCAATTTTTTGGAAGTGTCATATAACTTAGTATAATCAGAAGTGAGTGATTCCATTCTGATTTGTGCAGATTGAAGACTTTTCTTTTCTTTAGAAAGATCTTCTCTCAATTGGTCTATAATCTTGTCTTTCTCTTCGGATGACTGTTTAGTCTCGTGTAATAAGAGCTTTATAGAGAAAAGCTCACCAGACTCACTAAAATTAGTTCTAACCTCAGCTAGTAGGTCAGTAAGTCTTCCTATTTCTCCTTTGTACTCTTTGAGTACCTTCTTAGCGGTCTGATATTTACTACGCAGTTTCCTGTAGTCAAGCATTAGGTCACTGAAGGCATCTCCTAATTGCTCAAAGGTAAAGTCATTATATGTTTCTACAGGTTCAGTAGGTACCTGATCGATTGCCATGAAGCAGATGTTTGCAGCGTCCTCTGAATGTTCATCTTCTGAGTCGCTGGCTTCACTCTCATGCCATATGCTGGTGTTGGCATATTTCCGAGACGTTGATCTTTTCAGGTTGCCTTTTTCATACATGTTATTCTTCTTGCTTGATGATGAGTTGGTGGGACAGTCCTTCTTCATATGTCCCTTCTTCTTGCAGCCATAGCAGACAGCATCTTCTTGGTACCAGTTGTTGCTGTTGTTCTCTTTGACTCTCTTCTCATGTCTCATGAATCTTTTGAACTTCCTTGCTAGGAGTGCTTGATCTTCAGCGTCAGATCCACTGCTGTCTGAGTCATCTTCAGCAGCTTTTCTGTGCTGAGCCTTGAGGGCGATCGTCTTCTCCTTTGGTGCAGGCTCTTCAAAATCTTGTAGCTCCAGTTCATGAGTGAGTAGCTTACCCATGAGTACTTCAAGTGACATTGTGGTGAGGTCGTTTCCTTCAATGATAGCTGTAGCCTTCGGAATCCAGTTCTTGGTGAGAGCTCGCAGGAGTTTGCGAATCTTTTCGTGGTTACTGTAATCTTTGCCTAAGGAGGACAAAGGGTTTACAATATCCAAGAACCTCTCGAACATTTGTGTGACTGTTTCATTTGGCTTCATTTTGAACGTCTCGTACTCTTGAGTAAGTCTGCTGACTTTTGACTCCTTGACTTGAGTCGTGCCTTCATGTGTAACTTCGAGAAGCTTCTACACACCATTTGCCGTTGTGCATGTAGATACCCTGTTAAATTCTGTTCTGTCTAAGGCACAAAAAAGAGCATTAATAGCACGTGCGTCAAGACTGGCCTTTTTCTTTTCCTCCTCTGTATACCTGCTTTGGGGTTTTTCAACCAAAACTCCCTCAACAGTTATACGAGGTGGCTTTTGATAGCCATCAAGAACAATAGCCCATAAGTCAAAGTCAAGAGATTTTAAGAAGAAACTCATTCGTGTTTTCCAATAAGTGTAGTTAGTACCATCAAACAGTGGGGGTCTGTTTGTGGCCTGACCTTCACTTGTGAATTTCATAGTAGCCATGTGATGTGCTGTGATCAAATAAATAATGAATAAATAATAGCACTGTTACCTCGCTTTACCTGTAACACTCGCTCTGATACCAATTGTAGGAACGATATAGTAAAGCGTAATACTCTAGAGGGGGGGTGAATAGAGTTGGCAGCGGAATAATGCTAAATAAAAATTGTTAGTAACACAATCACAGTATATAATCACAATTGAAATAATGTAAAGGCAGAGTTCAGAAAGCAAACGCAAAGACAGCGATGTATACTGGTATCCCTCTGTTGAGGACTAATCCAGTCGATAGAACTCTTGCTACCAGTTGAATCCACAATAGGAAAAATTGCAAGTTTTCTTACGAAGTCCTTGCAACTTCTACAACGCGAGCTTTGATACGAAGAACTCGTCCAACTTCAAATGTGAAGAGGTATTCTTCAATCAAGCCTTCTGATTACAATCTCTCAGAAACTTCTAGACCGTACCGCACTGGCAAATCGACTAGAGGATTGTAACTGGCTTGGGATCTGAAATTGAAAGCTCTAGAAAACTCTTTGGAAGGCAGAAAGCTTTAGATAGAGAGAAGATTGAAAGTGAATTGGTGTGTTGAAATGATCGAAATCCTTCTCCATTTATAGGAATTCCAAAGGGAGAACTCTGTCAGAATTCGGGCAGAATTCGGGCAGAACTCGATGAGCAAATCTCGGTCAAATTCGCAACTGCAGGAGGACCAAGTTCCAGAGAATTCAAAAATCAAACGGCCACCAACCGAACTCTGGCCGAGTTCTGTCAGGGTTAGGTTAGGGTTTTAAAAATAGGTTTTGGTGATTTTTGAAAACCTTTTTGAAAACATTTTTGTAAACATTTTGATAGGTCATTTTAAAAATATTTTGAACTATTTGGGGATAGCCTATTTGCCAGTACGACTCGGTGTACAACGTATTCCTAGACTCAAATAAAATGAAAATTACATTGCATAGGAAATACAGACTCAAGTAGGCAAACAGATCTTCAGTCTTGAACGGAGTGAATATCCAATCTTGCTTATGTCCAAGAAGCCGAGATGTCCCAACTAGCTTCGTATATCCAGACAGAGTTTTGATCAATTATTAAATCAGGTTGACCATATGACCAATGGGCCAACATTATGTTATGAAGGGGTTCAAGTATCATCCACTCCTTTAATGTCAGAGTAAGCAGGTTGAGTGAATAGGGAGTGTTGGGTTTATGAGAGGCACAGGGGATGCAACTTAGTGTATATATATATATATATATATATATATATATATATATATATATATATATTAACCAGCACATGCGGGCTAAGTTAAATCATGTGTCTTCCCGCATACGATTTTTAGCCGGTCGTCATGTCGCTTCGGACTCTTCGGTCGGATATTGTCCGCACTGGCTTTTCATCATCGCTCCACACGTATGTCTCGTGCACTCCCGAGCCTCACAGGACGGCCGACGTCTTTCGACGCCGGGCACTTGAACATTTTTAGTGACACATTTTAGAGACGGATATTTATTATTAAAAGAGTCATTTCGTCACTGAAAGTCCAATTTCATCACTAAAATGTGTCACTAAATTTTTTTTAGTACTTAAAGTCCAAACGGACAAACCCAATACCTAAAGTCTAATTATGTCTTGAACTTGGTACCCTTATACAAAAGAGGAGGCTACTTCTTTTTGGCCATGGGTATATATATCACTCAGCATAATATCTTTGAGAGTAGGATTTTTTACTCTCCTTAATTAACACAGTTTCCTTCTTCTGTTGTTTGTTTTAGAATTTCTTAAATTTTCTTCCTTTTAATATCTGCAACAAAAATAAAATAGTAAATTATTACCGGCCTCCAAGGAAATTGCGTACGTAGCACCGCCGTAAGAGTTAATCCGGGTCTATGTGCAGATTTTGTCTGAAAGCTCCTATTGGTAAAATTTCTGCTCCACCGGTATCTCTTTTCCACACACAATGTAGAGAGAGTGACCCTTGATTTAGCTCTGCCCAGAGCAACAAACGAAGAATGGAAAGTTTCGGAAAGACGAGATACGAGAGTTTTGGTAGAAAGAACTCTATCTTCCAGTTGAATCCACTATTAAAATATACCACAAGTTTTTATACGAAGTCCTTGTAACTTCTACAACGCGAGCTTTGATACGAAGTACTCGACCAACTTCAATTGTGAAGTGTCTTTCTTCAATCAAGCCTCTGATTACAATCTCTCTGAAAAACTTCTGGATTGTACTGCACTGGCAAATCGACTAGAGGATTGTGACTGTCTTGGAATTTGAAAATGAAAGCTTTTAGAATACTTTGGAAGATGTTTAAGCTTAGAGAGAAGAGATAAGAAAGTGATGAGTGAATATATATGTTATAGAGTAACATAAGAGGGGAGGCTATGTATCAGTCAAGAGTAGGAATGTAAGTGTACAGAGGAATTGCTAGGAGACCCTAAAGATGTATCAGTAGGTTATATATATGTATTTATATGTGATTCATTAGAATGACAGATTTGATAGGAGATTTGGGGTTAACCTGACATTGATGATGAGGGTTAGGCCAGGTTGTATAGTGTGAGTTGTGTGAAACATGGGTAACGACTAGTGAGTGTATAGTAGGTAAGGTAAATACCCATATGCTAAGTTAGAATAGATAGATAGGTAAATGAGAGATTACCTTGAGAGTCTACCTTGAGGTAAGGTAGTATAGGATTGGTAATGTATTAGGAATGCCTTGATTTTGTGATACTAGAGTAATATATTTACCTGACTAAGATAATATGAGTATTAATATAAGTTTAAGATACATTATATAGGGTATAAACTAATAATAACTACTTGACTATCCTTAACTAGATATTGACTAATATGGATTAGTATACCTTGGTATCGACCTAGAAATTGACTAGATTGGCCTGTTTGACTACGTTGACCTCCAGTTGACTAGTGTGACTACCTTGAATTAGAGTTGAACTAGTGTGACCTAGAATTGAGAAAATCATGTTCACCATAGATATCCATGTTTAACACACAGAAACATCAATTAACTCTGATATTTCATATCTAGGTTCTTGTGACTCCATCTTGGGTCTCGATTCACATTTATTGCTCAGGACGATAGACGAGTACATTCTCTGATAGTTTCTATTTCTTGATATTTCCTATGATGCATATTTACATTAGTGTTGTATCTTGATTCCGACACAATGGACACACGAATTGGTATTATATGGATTAATTGTCTTGAGATACATGGTTTCATGCCTATTGACTCTTTACTGGACTAACGAATTACTGGACTAATGTATCTATACTGGATTATTGAGATACGTGTAGAGACCTAGATCCATGTGTACTGGTCGGGCGGAGAAATACTTAGGAGATGTGTGAACATACCCTTTCTGCCATATTGTCTTACTGAAATAATAGCAACCACACATGGACGTGTATGGTTTGCTGGATATTACCCTCTAGCCGTTCACATGTTAATTTGGTATTTCAAAGCCCTGGTATGAGACATAGTGTAACGCCCCAGTCCCAAAATACTTAGGGCAAAGTACGTAGACATGCCAGTTACACATATACGAAGAATACTCTAATATATGGAATTCTCGTATAAATACATAAGCTGTATATATACAAAATAATCCCATGGCATAATATAATAATCTAATCTCATCACATCTCAACATAGAAGATATAAGAGTCCAAAATAAATAAGTGTATTAAGAGATAGCTGGGTGGACATACCCACTCCAAATAGCTACAAAAATATTCTCAAACGATCGGAGTCCAACCTCCGCAAAATAGAAAAAAAAGATATAAAAATGACCACTAAATATCTCAATGAATAAATAAACTAGAAATCAGTAGGAGATGCCTCATCATCAATGTATGAAGGATCTAATGATGCACCGTACTCCTACGGGAAATCTTTTAACCCTGGAGAGATAACCAGGTCCTCAGAGGGACGTAACAAGATACAAGAAAATACCATGCCATATAAACTGTGATATATAATAAAAAAGAAAGGAATGTATGCAATAGGGTGCCTACCAGTTCTATAGTGATAATGCAGTTAAGAATAAACCTTCAATGCATAGGCACTCTGGATGCAGGAAACTCACGTATGGTCCCACCAGGATACCGGAGACCTTAAAATATAGCATTCATCGAATGTCAGAGCCCAACAGGATCAGGAATATTAAAGTGCATACGTGGCCCATACGTTAAGGAAATGTTCTCCCCATCCAATGCCTAGTAGGCACATCCATGACTCATAGGAACCTCTAGTAAGTGCCAAGTCTACTAGCATGCAATTCTATTGACAGTTACTCCTAACTGTCGCACGCCCTATACGTATCGGTGGCAGGCCGACTACACAAGTACGTGTCCTACATGTGACTCATAACTCATGATGATTATGTGTCAAGGCCGTATGAGGTATACCAACACCTCATTATAACTGGGTGGTCACTAGGCTAAGTCAACGCAAGAGAATAAAACCAAAAGCAGTAAAACGACCGATGGAGTCGCTTGTACCCAAGTGTGAATTGGACTCACAGTGATATAATACTAACAATAGATAAGTAATGCTGAATATAAATAACTAAAAATAAGAATAAGTAAATCACAGAGTAAGGTGGCAAGGTATCTTGCCTGACAGTGCAGAAATAGCAACTCCAAGCAATCAATCACGTCAGCAATAAATATCAATATCCACGAACGACTACGAATGCTGAAACAAATATCAAGAACATTCTCGGTGTAAAAAATATATTTAGAAAATGCCTGTCCAAAAGTCTAATTCTAGAACAGGGGAAAAATCATAATTTTGGGACAAAACGATATCCGCCGTTGGACCCATTTTGTGCCGAAACGTGTGCCAATACGGTCTCTAAAGTCATTAAACTATATTTTTACAGGTTCGATTTGATGAGACAAACTCAAATGTATGTCCAAAGTTGGATTCCGATGGGCCGTGCACAAATTCGTCCATTGGATCGGGTCGCTGGCCTGCCAAATAGGCGTTCCGGTTGACCTTCTCAGAATCGGAACAAACTTAGCACACAAGACCAAAATTTCGATAAGGTCTTTTTGGCGCAAGTTTCGTCTTGATACGACGAATGTACATGAAGTTATGGCCAAGTTTGCAAAAGGTCGATACATGGGTATCTCGACGGGTATGCACTGATTTCGACGCGCATGCGAAACGAAATCGAGTTCCGTTAGTTTCCACACATTGGCAACATCGCACGTCTTTTGATGCGTATAGTGTACAACCATGTTGCCCAGTTTTTTGGGACGCATGCCGTATCGGTTGGATTTCTAAATTTTTTGCAGTTTTCAAACAGTTTTTCTTGAAACTTTAACTACGAATAACTTTCTGGATATTTAATGAAATAATAATTCGTAAATTAGGTTTTACTCGTGTTTAGGTTGTCTACAACTTTTTGGAATTTGTTTATCTAAAACCCTAGTGAGCAGACCAGAATTCGGCTTCCAAGTAATGGTTTGGGACAGCCGCTTTACTTTATTTTTCAAGCAGCGAACGCTCGACTTTGCGTCGATTTTTGTGTCGATACAGTGGGTTAATTTCATATCTCCTTAGAGGGATTCGAAGAAGGTTATAAGGTTTTCCAGAACAAGTTGCAGAATCAAGAACGATAGATTACACAAAGAGAAAGGGGATTACGAAGGCGGTACCTTGTGGTGTTCTTGAGAACAAAGTCTGTCTCTGTTCTGGATCGGTTTGGTCACATCGATGACTCTCCAGCGATGCCTGGCATGTTCAGGCGGTCGAAGTAGGGCGCGAGGTATCGGAGATGCTTCGAGAGTCGATGCATGAGGGTTGCGTAGGATATTGAAGAAGAATTTTGAAGATTTCTCTAAGGTTCAGCCGCGGGGTTGATATATAGGTTTAAATCTTATTTTGCTTTGTTTTCCGTAGAACATACGAATTACTCGAGGTCTTGGTTCGATCAAATTGAGGAGAATCTAATCTGGGATAGATCACAAAAATTTCTGAAAGATTTGGCCCAGTTTATGGAGAGTGCCCATTCATGGGCTCTCGTAGTTGCGCGGGTTCTGAAGGAGGAAGGGGGTTCGGGTTGGTGATAGCACCGTTCACGAGAACAGTGCCACGGTTTTGTTTTTTGTTTTTGTTTTTTGTTTTTTTGTTTTTACTTAAACATGGGTGTATATCTTTAGATTTATATACTTGTATATAAAATTCCTTATACACACACACACACACACACACACACACACACACACACACACACACACACACACACACACACACACACACACACATATATATATATATATATTTTTTTTATATATTTTATATATATATATATATATATATATATATATTATATATATATATATATATATATATATATAAATATATATATATATTATATATATATATATATATATATATATATATATATATGTATATATATATATATTAAAAATATATATATATATATATATATATATATTATATAAATATATATATTATATATATATATTATATATATATATATATATATATATGTATATATATATATATATATTATATATATATATATATATATATATATATATATATATATATATATATATATATATATGTATTTATATTCCTATATATTAAAATAAAAAAATATAATTAAAATAAAAAAAATATACATGCATATATATATTCCTATATATATTCCTATATATATATATATTGTAGGATCGTTGAGCACCTCTAGAGGGGGGGTGAATAGAGTGCGTGTGTGCAGCGGAATATAATCACCAATTAAAAATTAAACTATGGCAGATATGTAAGAGACAGTAAATAAAGATAGAGAATTCAAACTCAGTGACACAGTAATGTATACTGGTATCCCTCTGAGAGGACTAATCCAGTCTCGAGTACTCTTGCTCGATGTTAATCCACTATGGCACAATCTTTAACTGAGAGCTTAAAATCTCTTACAACACCGTGCTTCGTGACAAGCGCACGACCAGCTTCACAACACCGTGCTTGGTGACGAGCGCACGACCAGATCCGCAACAGAAAAGTTGTTGAAACTTGAACGACCTCTTTACAACTCTTGAGTAACCAAAAGACTCTAAATCAACTCTGATAGTACTGGCTTTTGGCTAAGAGATGTGTAGGTGAGATTTGAAAATCTTAGATCGTTTTGAAAACACTTGAGTAGTAGAGAAGAGAAGATGAAAATGAATTGATGATTTGGAATGAAAAGTTCTTCTCTATTTATAGGTGTTTTCACCAACCGAACTCGGGCAGAACTCGGGCAGAGTTCGGGTGCAAATATCTCGCAAAGAGACGTTGCTCGCAGATTTGGAGGCAACAGAAGTTTGAATACAAACTGACCGAACTCGGTCAGAGTTCGGACCGAACTCGGGCCGAACTCGGCTAGGAGTTCTGTCAGGAGATATTTGAAATTCTTTTATAAAAACAGTTTTCAAATATGTTTTTGGTTATTTGTAAAATCATTTGAAAAGACTATTTTCGAAATATGTTTTTGAAATATTTGTAACCGAAAATACGAATGGTAAAAGTAGGCTTTTGAAATGAGGACAGTTTTAACCCTAAGCCAGTATTACCAAAATTGATTTTACAAAGTAATTCCTAGACTCAATAAAATATAAAATACAGAATAAAAATGAGAACTGAGTCTTCAGAAGATTTGATGATGTTGACGCTTTGATTGATGTGGTACATCGTCCGTTGAATATGATTTCATGAATCCTGAAATGATTAGCAGCATTTTCTATATTTTGTGTATTGACTAAAGTGTATGTTGATTATCAAAATCTAGTGTGACCATGGAATGGGCCAACAATCTCCCCCATTTTGATAATTGACAAACTTGAGTCTATACCAAAATATATTTATATCAAATAAAACAAAATATCAAAATACCTGAAAAAAATTTATTTGGATTTTGTTTTTGGATATCTCCTCGCTTGCTTTGGTATACTCTTTTTCTCCCCCTTTGTCAAGTAGTAAAATGAATAGGCTCCCCCGTAAATCGTGAAGCCAACAATAGAAAAGACAAGACAAAGTGAAGCAAAAAGAAATAATCACAGCATAGACATATTTGGAAACAACTGGAATAAAATGAACTATCTCATAATAAACTGAAATATCATAGAAGTTTCCACTAGAAATCAAAAAATACAACTGATAATGTCTAACTAAATAGTTTAGACATGAAATGAAATAAAACTACTACATCAACTGCATCAACTAATCAAATCAAAATCCACTATCCCATGGCTGAATCCACGTCACATCGTGGGGTCGTCCGTACCTGGAGGATCATGAGGGAAGTATGCTGTGGTCGGGTCGAAATACTGAAAAGTAACCTCATCAGTAAATCGAAGACCAGGAAAAGCCGGGTGAGGAAGGATGGTGACCAGATGGACTGGATCCTGAGCCAGGCTATAGTGAAGGTCAGCAATACTATTTCTCAGCACCTGGGCCTGAGAAATGTGCCTGAACTCTGAGTCCTGATGACGTTGCGTAGAGACCGCAACAAAATCATCGAAGCGCTGGTAGAAAGTCTGATCGAATCCTGGGGCAGGGGCCAGAGCAGGAGGAGCATCAGCTGCAGGGGCCTCAGCATCAGCAGCTGGAGCAGGAGCAGCTCCAGGAGGTGCAGAAAATCGACGAAAACGAGTCAGCTCAACAGGTGGAGAGGAGATGGCACACGTCTCAAGATCAATCTCGAAACGTCGAAAGATCGAAGCAAGGTGCATCGGATAAACTAGATTCCTGCCTGCATTTTTGCAGTTAAGCATCCAGTTCATCATGGTTTTGGGAACGGAGAAAGGAATGCCAAAGTGGATGTGATATAGAGCAGAAAGTTCCAAAAAGGTAACTTCATCAGTAGATCCTTTCTTCGGAAGAAGAGCAGAAAATACCATGCGATGAAGTTCATAAAATGTTTGGTTCAGATGTTTGGAAAAGATTCTCCGGGGAGGAGGGTTAGGGTGACAAATTAATTCCCTAAAGGAAGCCAAAGTGACATCGGCAGGGAACTGAATGTGGTAGATGTCAACTAATGCATCACCAAGATCAGGAACATGAAAGTATTCGCTGATATCAGTGGCACTAAATTCTAACTCTTGCCTAGCGATGCAAGAATAGAAATTATCGTTAGATTTTACCTGCAGATTGCAGTAAAACATGCGAACGGCGTTGTCATAAATGCTCTCTTGGACCTCGAAGAAATCGCGGTATCCAAGTTGGTCAAAAATTGGAGCATATTCAAAAAAAGTAGTAAAGTTAACGAAGGCTCCAGAGCAAATACGACGACTAGAGAAGGAATCGAACCAGAGATCCGAGAAGTCTTTGTCGGGAAATAAAGTAGCATCGTAATATTCGGGATCTCTAGGTCTAGCTGGACTAACGAGACTAGCAGGGGTATAGTCAGAGGATGAGGAAGCACCTTGGGAAGAGTTTCCTCTTTGACACTTGGGGGCCATGAGGAAATGGATAGAAAATACCTTCAAAGAAAGAGGAAGAAGAAGGAAGATGACCGCCCACTGGAACTCGTCAAACCCTTGCTAAGATGGAGGAGGAGAGGCTTCTAGTAGAAGAGGAAGGCTTTCCACATTTTGGTGTGAAGAAAAAGTGGAAGGAAAGATAGATTATATAGCCTCTAGGGCCGGCTGTTCGGTTCTGGAAGTTACCACAGAGCCGACCGAACTCGGTCCGAACTCGGTCAGAGTTCGGGCCGAGTTCGGCTACTTGCATTCCCGAGACAGTCAAAGCAGTCAGGTAAATAAAAGTTGTAATTAATAACGTTTGACTAGTTTATTAAATAACTGCTGTTATTTTCGGGTTAACTATAGGGGTTGTCCCAGCTAACGGAGGTTCACCGGGGAACTCTTAAATACCGCTTCGCTTCGACCATAGCCGTGGTGACAGACATATCCTTTGTAAGTTTGTCCCCAAAAATAATTTTCGTTAAATAATAAATTATCAAGTCATAAATACAGTTTTAATTACCATATGCATTATGAGTCCGAGAATTCAAGAATGCCGAGCTCACGCCTCAAGATGTTAAAACGGTCTTCAGCCAATGGTTTAGTGAATATATCTGCTAGTTGATGATCAGTATCAATAAATTCTAAGCAAATATCCCCGTGTTGTTGATGATCACGAAGAAAATGATGTCTAACTTCTATGTGTTTTGTGCGTGAATGACAAACAGGGTTCTTAGTCAGATTAATTTTACTAGTGTTATTACAATAAATAGGAACATTTGTATAGTACAGATTGTAGTCCTCTAAGGTTTGCTTCATCCACAAAATCTGAGCACAACAACGTCCTGCGGCGATATACTCAGCCTCAGTTGTTGATAATGCTACTGAATTTTGTTTCTTGCTAAACCAAGAGACTAAGGCCTTTCCTAAGAAATGACATGTGCCACTGGTACTTTTATGATCCACTTTGCATCCAGCAAAATCTGCATCCGAGTAACCTATAAGGTCAAAGGATTTGGTTTTGGGATACCATAAGCCAACTGTAGAAGTTCCTTTAAGGTATCGGAAGATACGCTTAACAGCACTAAGATGTGATTCCTTAGGGTTTGCCTGATAACGTGCACATATGCAAATGCTAAACATAATATCAGGACGACTAGCAGTTAAATATAATAAACTACCAATCATACCTCGATACTTACGCTGATCGACAGGTTTGCCACTTTCATCAGCATCATGCTTTGTAGATGTAGCCATAGGAGTCCCGATTGGCTTTACATTCTCAAAGTCGTACTTTTTCAGTATGTCCTTCGTGTACTTGGCTTGGTTGATGAATGTTCCGTTCGAGTGTTGTTTGATTTGTAGTCCTAGGAAGAAGTTCAGCTCTCCCATCATACTCATCTCAAACTCACTCTGCATACACTTGGCAAAATCTTGACAGAGTTGTTCATTAGTAGAACCAAATATAATGTCATCTACATAGATTTGCACTAGAAGAATGTCATCATTCATGGATTTAATAAATAAAGTAGTATCAATCTTGCCTTTTGAAAATCCATTATCAAGTAAGAAGGCGCTTAGGCGTTCATACCAAGCACGAGGTGCTTGTTTGAGTCCATAAAGTGCTTTCTTAAGCTTGAAGACGTGATCAGGTTTTTGAAAATCTTCAAAACTAGGGGGTTGTTTCACAAAAACCTCTTCTTTCAAAAATCCATTTAAAAATGCACTTTTCACGTTCATTTGAAAAAGTTTGAAATCATTAAAACATGCAAATACGCAAAACATGCGGATGGCTTCTAGTCTAGCAACAGGAGCATAGGTCTCATCATAATCAATTCCTTCTTCTTGATTATAACCTTGTGCAACTAGACGTGCTTTGTTGCGTAGAACTTGTCCATCTTCACTGAGTTTATTTCGGAACACCCATTTGGTACCAATTATCGATTGACCAATAGGTTTAGGAACGAGTTCCCAAACTTGGTTTCTCTCAAATTGATTAAGTTCCTCTTGCATGGCAGAAATCTAAAATTCATCAGAGAAAGCTTCATCAACATTTTTAGGTTCTATTTGTGAAATAAAAGCTACATTAGCTGCTACTTCAGAATCTTTAAGGGATGAACGTGTACTTACACCTTTGGATACATCACCTATAATGAGAGTTTCTGGATGATCTGGCTTGAATCTCAATGATTCAAATCTTTGGGCCATACCTTTCACAAGGCTCTTCTCAGTTCCAGCATCTTCGGAACTTTTATCAGTCCTTGCTTCTTGGGTAGGATCTTTCTCAGAACTCTTCTTAGTCTTTTTAGGTGCATCTTCATCATCACTGTCGCTAGATCTGTGACTATTCAACTCATCAAAGGTAACATTAATACTTTCTTCAACAATCATAGATCTTTTATTAAAAATTCTATATCCCTTACTCTTAGCAGCATATCCGAAAAATATCCCGTCATCTGCTTTGGAGTCGAACTTTCCCAAGTTATCCTTGGTGTTCAGGATGAAACAGCGACAACCAAAAACTTTAAAATAAGAAATGTTTGGAATTCTTCCAAACTAAAGCTCATATGGTATTTTCTTCGAGATTGGTCGAATTAACACCCTATTTAAAATATGACAGGCTGTACTAACAGCTTCTGCCCAAAAATATTTAGGAAGATTATGCTGATTGAGCATGACTCTAGCCATTTCGCTTAGAGTACGGTTCTTCCGCTCCACAACACCATTCTGTTGGGGAGTTCTAGGACAAGAAAATTCGTGGTAATATCCACTATCATCATAAAACTTTTTGAAATCAGAATTTTCGAATTCGCCACCATGATCACTTCGGATACGAGTAATCATAAAGCCTTTTTCATTTTGTACCTTTTTACAAAATATCTGAAATTCAAAAATAGCATCACTTTTGTTTGATAAGAAGTAAACCCAAGTAAATCGAGAGAAATCATCAATAATAACAAAAGTATAGAGTTTACCGCCAAGACTAGCGACTCTACTAGGACCAAATAAATCCATATGAATTAACTGCAAAGGTCTCGAAGTACTTACAGCGTTGATGGATTTAAACGTAGACCTATGTGCTTTGTTCTTTTCACAGTCAGCACATACCATATCTCTCTTGAATGAAATCTCAGGGAGTCCTCTTACCAACTTCTTTGTATTCAGACGTGAGATAGTATCCATGTTTGCATGTCCTAGTCTCATGTGCCATAGCCAGCTTTCATCTTGATTGGCTACTAGGAACCTTCCTGCATTATTAGTATTCTCCAAAAAGAAAACATAAATGTTGTCTTCTCTAATCCCTTTATATACGGGATCACCAGATGACATATCATATATGGTACATTTATCTTTCACAAAATTGATACCATAACCATTATCTGCCAAATGACTTATGCTCAATAGGTTATGTTTCAATTCAGTTACTAGACAAACATCCTTTATTATTGGATAAGGAGAAATACCTACAGTACCATTACCTATAATATCACCTCTCAAGTTATTTCCGAAGGAGACGTATCATTCTTTTTTCATCGATAGCGTAGCAAATAAAGATGCATCACCAGTCATGTGTCTCGAACATCCGCTATCGAGGATCCATTTGTTTCTAGCATGAGAGGGTTGAGGGTCCACCTACAAAACAAGTAGATGAATCCTTTGGTACCCATTTTCTGAAGGGTCCATACTGATTAGCTTTAGGTCTCCAGACTAAAGTGTGATTGTCAACAAGCTTTCTTGCTAAACAATACTGTGATATGTGTCCGTGTGTACCATAATAAGTGCAAGTTAGTTTAGAACCAGATGTGGTTGAAACTGTGTTCACATGCTTGTTTGGTTTCTTGGAGAACCTATAAGTGAAAGCATGATGATACTCGTGTTTCTTCTGTGCTTTCTTATTTTTAGTCCTCTTAGGTGTATGCTTTGCATTAGGACTAAAATTAGGCTGTGTCACAGGCATTTCCTGTTTGCCTAACTTGATTTCTAACTTTTTAGAAATCGCAATAGATTCTTCATATTTAGCAGTCATAACTGAGAGTCTCTGTTCTGTTACTAAGTGCATCTTCTTCTCTGTGTCATACAGCTTTTGCATCTTACCATAATCTCTTTCTTTCTTTTGAATAGTGAGGATAGCCTCATGATAGTCTACCTTGAGTTTGGCTATCTCTTCCGTGTTACCGGTAGTAGACGTCTCTTTAATATCTTGAATGAGATTGGACAGTCTAGCTAATTCGGTTGTGTATGCCTTAATCTCTTTTCGAGATTGCTTATACTTGTCAAGCACATTTTTGTGTTCTTCAAGTAAATCGCTAAAGGCATTCTCTAACTCATCGAAAGTAAAATCATCATATAGAGGGTTTGAAGATACCTTATCAAATGCCATAAGACAGACATTTGCATTGTCGCAGGGTCTATCCTCTTCTTCAGAATCACTGGCATCACTTTCATGCCAGATACTTGTGTTGGCATACTTTCGACCAGTTGTAGGTTTTCTGCTTGATCTTGATCTGTCATATGGACTGCTCTTCTTGATGGTTGGACAGTCCTTCTTCATGTGCCCTGACTTCTTACATCCAAAGCATATGGTTTCATCTTCATTGCTTTCTTGGACATCTTTCTTCTTTCTGCTTGTAAACTTTAGGTACTTCCTGAAGTTCTTCACAAGTAGGGCTTGTTCATCACCACTTGATGATTCTTCATCGGAATCATTGTATGTAGGTTTTCTTGCTTGAGCTTTGAAGGCAATAGTTTTCTCCTTTGGTGTTGCTTCTTTAAAATCTTGTAAGTCGAGTTCATGGGTCATGAGCTTGCCCATCAAAGTTTCCAACGACATTGTGGTGAGGTCGTTTCCTTCAATAATTGATGTAGCTTTTGGATTCCAGTTCTTTGTTAGAGCCCGCAGCACTTTTCTAATCTTCTCGTGATTGCTGTAATCCTTACCAAGAGATTGCAAAGGATTAGTTATATCAAGGAAACGAGTAAACATCTGTGTAATTGACTCATCGAGTTTCATCTTAAAAGATTCATATTCCTGAGTCACTCTACTAATTTTGGATTCTTTCACTTGGGAAGTCCCTTCATGGGTTACCTCAAGGAGTTTCCAAATTTCGTGAGACGTCTTGCAGGTTGAAACTCTGTTGAACTCGGTTTTGTCAATTGTACAGAATAGTGCATTGATGGCTCGAGCATCAAGACTAGCCTTTGCTTTTTCAGCATCGGTGTACTTGTCATGCGGCTTTTCCATAAGAATACCTTCAACCACTGTGGGTGGTGGTTTCTTATACCCATCAATGACTATTGACCAAAGATCAAAATCTAGAGATTTTAGAAAGAAAGTCATTCGTGTTTTCCAGTATGTGTAATTTGTTCCATCAAATAGGGGAGGTCTATTTGTGGATTGCCCTTCACCGTTGAATATAGATTTCACGGCTGCCATATATATACTCTCTAGGGTATGTTATATAAGAATATAACCTGCTCTGATACCAATTGTAGGATCGTTGAGCACCTCTAGAGGGGGATGAATAGAGTGCGTGTGTGCAGCGGAATATAATCACCAATTAAAAATTAAACTATGGCAGATATTTAAGAGACAGTAAATAAAGATAGAGAATTCAAACTCAGTGACACAGCGATGTATACTGGTATCCCTCTGAGAGGACTAATCCAGTCTCGAGTACTCTTGCTCGATGTTAATCCACTATGGCACAAGCTTTAACTGAGAGCTTGCAATCTCTTACAATACCGTGCTTGGTGACAAGCGCACGACCAGCTTCACAACACCGTACTTGGTGACGAGCGCACGACCAGCTCCACAACAGAAAAGTTGTTGAAACTAGAACGACCTCTTTACAACTCTTGAGTAACCAAAAGACTCTAAATCAACTCTGATAGTACTGGCTTTTGGCTAAGAGATGTGTAGGTGAGATTTGAAAATCTTAGATCATTTTGAAAACACTTGAGTAGTAGAGAAGAGAAGATGAAAATGAATTGATGATTTGGAATGAAAAGTTCTTCTCTATTTATAGGTGTTTTCACCAACCGAACTCAGGCAGAACTCGGGCAGAGTTCGGGTGCAAATATCTCGCAAAGAGATGTTGCTCGCAGATTTGGAGGCAACAGAAGTTTGAATACAAACTGACTGAACTCGGTCAGAGTTCGGACCGAACTCGGGCCGAACTCGGCTAGGAGTTCTGTCAGGAGATATTTGAAATTCTTTTGTAAAAACAGTTTTCAAACATGTTTTTGGTTATTTGTAAAATCATTTGAAAAGACTATTTTCGAAATATGTTTTTGAAATATTTGTAACCGAAAATACGAATGGTAAAAGTAGGCTTTTGAAATGAGGACAGTTTTAACCCTAAGCCAGTATTACCAAAATTGATTTTACAAAGTAATTCCTAGACTCAATAAAATATAAAATACAGAATAAAAATGAGAACTGAGTCTTCAGAAGATTTGATGATGTTGACGCTTTGATTGATGTGGTACATCGTCCGTTGAATATGATTTCATGAATCCTGAAATGATTAGCAGCATTTTCTATATTTTGTGTATTGACTAAAGTGTATGTTGATTATCAAAATCGAGTGTGACCATGGAATGGGCCAACATATATATATATATATATATATATATATATATATATATATATATATATATATATATATATATATATATATATATATATATTATCCTAATTGAAATCAAAAAATTACATATTTTCAAAATTCAAAAATAGTAAATATTAATAATTCATTAGCTATTTAATGATAAAAGTACAATTAAAAATTTATAAAATATTAAAAATAAATATAAAATATAGGGGGTTTACATTCTACCCAACCTAAAGAAATTCCGTCCTCAAAATTAAATCCAACGATAGGGGGTATGCAATGCAATACAGAATTAAAGGAACTAACATATGCAAGACGTACCTTGGTTTTCGAACAAATGAGGGTAGCAATTCTAAATTTCGTACTCGCACTCCATGTAGATTCTCCTGGCGAGTGATGCTTTCATGCCACGGGAACCAATAGAATGGATTAATTTCGTAACACTTTCACTCGACGTTCAAGGATACCTACCAGTTGCTCTTGGTACGACAAGCTCGGTTCAACAGTAATCTCGGAGTTATCGAGCACATGACTGCTGTCTGCCCCATATCGCCTCAACTGTGACACATGGAATACGTCATGCACTCCCTCTAACGACGGTGGCAATGCCAATATGTAGGCAACCTCTCCAACACATTCTAAGACATCGAAAGGGCCGATGTATCTTGGACTCAACTTGCCACGTCCTCCGAATCGAATCGTGCCTATAGTGGAGGATATCTTCAAGAAAATATTGTCGCCTTCCTTAAACTCTAAAGGTCGACGATGATTATCGACCCATTGCTTCTGTCGATCCTGCGCTGCTCGCAGGTGGTCTTGTATCTTCTTCACCTTCTCCACTGTGCTCAAAACCAACTTAGAACCCAATATCCGTCGCTCTCCTATGTCTCTCCAAAAAATAAGAGATCGACACTTCATATCGTACAATGCTTCAAACGAAGACATTTATATGTTCGTTTGATAGCTATTATTGTAGAAAAACTCTACAAGATGAAGGTGGTCTTTCCAAGATCCGCTAAAGTCAAGCATACACGCTCTCAACATATCCTCTAGCGTCTGAATAGGATGTTATGCCATGCTAAACTTTAAACGCGCACCAAAACTATCTTGCAAACTCCTTCAAAAGTGCGAGGTGAAACTTGAGTCACGGTCCGACATGAGGTTAACTGGTACACCGTGTAGCTTCACTATTTGCTTCATATAAATATCTGCCAAAACTTCTTTGGACCGTCCCACTCTAAAAGTTAAGAAATGGGCTGACTTGGTAAGCCTATCAACAATTACCTATACCGTATCTCGTCCACTAGGACTCCAAAGAAATCCAATGATGAAGTCCATCGTGATGTGCTCCCACTTCCACTCGGGAATGGGTAGTGGCTGCAGTAATCCGACCATCCTTTGGTGCTCGGCCTTCACTTGTTGGCATACAAAATACTTGGCCACAAAACGAGCTATCTCCCTCTTCATTCTGTGCCACCAATAATACTGTCGTAAGTCCCAGTACATTTTATTTCCTTCGGGATGAATAGAGTAAGTCGAATTGTGTGCTTTTGCCATCAATTTTTGTCGTAGCTCTCCATTAGGAACATAAATACGATCACCACATCACAATGTCCCATCGGGATGAATCCTCAATCCTGTCTGCTCTCCTGCTTCAGTTCTCTCTCGAAGCCGTCTAAATCTGGCATCGATAGGTAATGATGCTTTGATCCTCTCTACTAGCGACAATTGTATTTGGAGATTGGCTAATATGCCATCCGCTCGAGGCAATACTACTTCAATACCAAGCTGTTGCAAGTCTCCAATCAACTCCTGCTGTATGGTCAAGAAGTGAGCCATGGGCTTACGGCTTAATACGTCTGCCACAACATTAGCCTTGCCTGGATGATAATGTAGCTCGATCTCGAAATCTTTCATCAACTCCTACCTACGTTGTTGTCGCATATTCAACTCTTTTTGTGTGACCACGTACTTGAGGCTCTTATGATCAGTATAGATATATACCTTCTCGCCGTACAAGTAGTGTCTCCATAGCTTCAAAATAAAGATAACCACTGCGAGCTCTAGATTGTGGGTTGGATAATTCTTCTCGTGCAGCCTTAAATGTCTCGATGCATATGCTACTACGTGACCATGCTGCATCAATATGCATCCTAATCCCTTCCTAGATGCATCACTGTATATCACAAATCCTTTCGGACCCTATGGTAGTGTTGTTGGCCCATTGGTCATATGATCAAACTGATTTTAATAATTGATCAAACTCTGTCTCGATATATGGAGCTAGTCAGGATATCTCGGACTCTTGGACATGATCAAGAACGGCTATCTACTCAGTTCAAGACCGAAGCGTTGTTTGCCTGTTCGAGTCTGTATTTCTTTGGGCAATGTATTTTTTATTTTATTTGAGTCTAGGAATACTCTGTACACCGAGTCGTACTGGCAAATAGGCTATTCTAAAATAATTTCAAAATATTTTTAAAATGTCCTTAGTTTTGAAAAATATTCATATTTACAAAAGCTCCAAAAAGGTTTTCAAAATTCCCCAAAAACTAATTTTAAAAAGCCTAACCTAACCCTGACAGAACTCGGCCAGAGTTCGGCCAGAGTTCGGTTAGTGGCCGTTTTGTTTTTGAATTCCTTGGAACTTGGTCCTCCTGCAGTTGCAAATTTGACCGAGATTTGCTCATCGAGTTCTGCCCGAATTCTGCCCGAATTCTGCCAGAATTCTGTCTTTGGAACTCCTATAAATAGAGAAGGATTTCGATCATTTTAACTCACTCATTCACTTTCAATCTTCTCTCTACTTAAAGCTTTCAGTCTTTCAAAGAGTTTTTCTCGAGATTTAATTTTTAGATCCCAAGCCAGTTACAATCCTCTCGTCGATTTGCCAGTGCGGTGCGGTCTAGAAGTTTTTGAGTGATTGTAATCCGAAGGCTTGATAGAAGAATACCTCTTCAGAATTGAAGTTGGACGAGTTCTTCGTATCAAAGCTCGCATTGTAGAAGTTGCAAGGACTTCATAAGAAAACTTGCGGTTTTGCTAATAGTGGATTCAATTGGTAGTAAGAGTTCTACCGACTGGACTAGTCCTCAACAGAGGGAAACCAGTATACATCGCTGTCTTTGCGTTTGCTTTCTTATCTCTGCTTTTATATTATTTAGTTGTGATTATTATTCTGTGATCTTGCTGCTAACATTTTTTAATTAGCATTATTCTGCTGCCAACTCTATTCACCCCCCTCTAGAGTATTCTGCTTTACGATTTCGTTCCTACAATTGGTATCAGAGCAGGTTCTCCATCTAGAGGTATTATATTCTGATCCCAATTATTCCTACAATTGGTATCAGAGCGGGTGTTACAGGTAAAGCAAGGTAATATTACAATTATTTTATAGATCACAGCACAACACATGGCAACTGTGAAATTCACAAGTGAAGGCCAGGCCACAAACAGACCTCCACTGTTTGATGGTACGAATTATACCTATTGGAAAACACGGATGAGTTTCTTCTTGAAATCACTTAACTTTGATTTATGGTCTATTGTTATTGATGGCTATCAAAAGCCACCTCGTATAAATGTTGATGGAGTTTTAATTGAAAAACCCCATAAAAGATATACTGAGAAAGAAAAAAAAAGGCCAGTCTTGACGCACGCACTATTAACGCTTTATTTTGTGCTTTAGACAGAACTAAATTTAACAGGGTGTCTATCTGCACAACTGCTAATAAAGTGTGGAAGCTTCTTGAAGTCACACATGAAGGCACGACTCAAGTCAAAGAATCAAAGGTCAGCAGACTTACTCAAGAGTATGAGGTGTTCAAGATGAAGCCTAATAAAACAGTTACTCAGATGTTCGAAAGATTCTTGGATATTGTAAATCCTTTGTCCTTCCTAGGCAAAGATTACAGTAACCATGAAAAGGTTCGTAAACTCCTGCAGCACTTACCAAGAACTGGATTCCAAAGGCTACTGTAATCATTGAAGGGAACGACCTCACAACTATGTCCCTCGAAGTACTCAGGGGTAAGCTACTCACTCATGAACTGGAACTACAAGATTTTGAAGAGCCTGCACCAAAGGAGAAAACGATCGCTTTCAAGGCTCAACACAGAAAAGCTATTGAAGGTGATTCAGACAGCAGTGAATCTGATGCTGAAGATCAAGCACTCATAGCAAGGAAATTCAAAAGATTTATAAGATATGAGAAGAAAGCCAAAGAAAATAATAGCAACAACAACTGGTATCAAGATGATGCTGTCTGCTATGGCTGCAAGAAGAAGGGACACATGAAGAAGGATTGTCCTACAAACTCATCATCAAGCAAGACGAGCAACAGGTGTGAGAAAGGGAACCTGAAGAGATCAACATCTCGGAAGTATGCCAACACCAGCATATGGCATGAAAGTAAAGCCAGCGACTCAGAAGACGAACATTTAGAAGATGCTGCAAATGTATGCTTTATGGCATCCGATCAGGTACTCTCTGAACCTGTAGTTGATACATATGATGACTTCACCTTTGAGTAATTAGGAGATACCTTCAGTGAACTGATAAGTGATTACAGGAAACTGCGTAGCAAATATCAGACCTCTAAGAAGGTACTCAAAGAGTACAAAGGTGAAATAGGAAGACTTACCGACCAACTAGCTGAGGTTAGAAATAATGTTAGTGAGTCTGGTGAGCTTTCATCTATTAAGCTCTTATTACACGAGACTTCCAAGTCATCCGAAGAGAAAGACAAGGTTATTGACCAACTGAAAGAAGAACTTTCTAAAGAGAAGAAAAGTCTTCAATGTGCACAAGTCAGAATGGAAGCACTCACTTATGACTATACTAAGTTGTATGACACTTCCAAAAGATTGGAAATTAGGTTAGGAAAACAGCCTGAGACTGCTGCTTCCTACCCTAACATGGGTCACTTACCGAATAATCGGAACATTCCCAAACCAAACACTGTCAGACCTAACCATATCAAACCTTTACCCCAAAAGGTTAAGCCCAAACAGGATTATAGGTATGCTTTCTTCTATACTAGAAAAGCAAAACCTACCAACCATGCACATCACTCAGCTTTCAACACTCAACATGCACAATGTCATTATTGTGGCCACAGTATTCATATTTCTCCTGCATGTAGAATCAGAAAGCTTGTTGATTTAAATATTTATGCATGGATACCAAAAGCTAACATTTCAGGACCCTACAAGAAATGGGTACCAAAAGTTTCATCTACAAATTGTTTTATAGGTGGAACACCTTTCACATGCTAAAAGCAAATGGATCCTCGACAGCGGTTGTCCACGGCATATGACCGGTGACGCTACATTATTTGTAACACTGTCGAAGAAGAAGAAGGAAGGTTATGTCTCATTCGGTAACAATTTGAAAGGGTATATCATTGGTATCGGTGATATTGGTAAGTCTCCCTATCCTGTGATTAAGGATGTCTGTCTGGTTACCGAGTTGAAACATAATCTACTCAGCATAAGTCATTTAGCTGATCATGGTTATGGCATCAAGTTTGGCAAAGACAAATGTACTATAGTTGATAGCTCAACTGGTAGTACTATCTTTGAAGGTATTAGGGAAGACAACATATATGTTTTCTATTTGTTGGAAGAAACTAACATTACAGGTATATGCTTAATGGCTAAAAGTGATGAGAGTCATCTGTGGCATATGAGACTCGGTCACGCAAATATGGACACAATCTCAAGATTATCCACGAAGAAGCTAGTACGCGGTTTACCGGACATAACATTCAAGAAGGATTCGGTATGCAGCCAATGTGTAAAGAACAAAGCTACCAGATCAACATTCAAGTCAGTAAATGCGGTATATACTACTAGACCTCTACAATTGCTACATATGGACTTATTTGGTCCTAGCAGAGTTGCTAGCCTCGGAGGTAAGTTGTATGCTTTTGTAATTGTAGATGATTACTCTAGATACACGTGGGTATACTTTTTGACATGCAAGAATGATACATTATCCGAATTTGTCGCCTTTTGTAAGAAAGTACAGAATGAAAAAGGTTACATGATCACTCGTATTAGAAGCGATCATGGTGGCGAATTCGAGAATGCAGAGTTTGAGCAATTTTGTGACACAAACCGTTTTGTACACGAGTTCTCCTGCCATCAGACTCCACAACAAAATAGAGTTGTGGAATGTAAGAACAGAACTCTATCCGAAATGGCCAGAGTAATGTTAAACCAGTTTAGTCTACCCAAATATTTCTGGGCTAAAGCTGTCAATACAGCTTATTTTGTTCTCAATAGAGTTCTAATTCGACCCAAATCGAAGAAGACTCTATTTGAGTTATGGTTTGATAGAATTCCATCAGTTTTATATTTTAGAATATTTGGTTGTAAATACTTTATTCTTAATACAAAAGATAATTTAGGAAAGTTTGACGAAAAGGCCGATAAATGTATATTTTTAGGTTATGCGGCCAAGAGCAAAGGATACAGAGTCATCAACAAACGAACTATGATCATCGAAGAATCAATCAACGTCACCTTTGATGAATTGAATCAAATGACTATCGATGACAATGACGAAGATCTAACTGTACCAAGCTCAATACCAGCTGATTCTCCAAGAGAAGAACCCGGAAGCAGCTACCTTCGGAGTCTGCTGAAAAGATTGAAATTTACGGCTGATCATCCAAAGGATTTGGTAATTGGTGATATTACCAAAGGTGTAAGTACTCGTACATCCAGTAGAGATATTGTTTCTAGTGTTGCCTTCATTTCACAGCTAGAACCCGAAACCATTGATGAAGCATGTAGTGATAATTTTTGGATAGATGCTATGCAAGAGGAATTAAACCAATTTGAACGGAATCAAGTTTGGGAACTTGTTCCCAGACCTATTGATCATCCGGTCATTGGCACCCGTTGGGTATTCCGAAATAAACTTAATGAGAATGGTTTAGTGACTCGTAATAAGGCTCGACTCGTAGCTCAAGGATACAATCAGGAAGAAGGTATCGACTATGATGAGACTTATGCCCTAGTTGCGAGATTAGAATCCATTCGTATGTTATGTGCATTTGCATGTTTTCATAATTTCAAATTATTTCAAATGGATGTCAAGAGTGCATTTTTAAATGGTTTTATAAAAGAAAAAGTTTTTGTAGCACAACCTCCAAGTTTTACAGATTTTAAAAATCCTGATCATATTTTCAAGTTGAAGAAAGCTTTGTACGGTTTGAAACAAGCTCCTCGTGCTTGGTATGATCGTCTAAGCTTTTTCCTACTTGACAACAGTTTTTCAAAGGTCAAGGTTGACACTACTTTGTTTATTAAGTCTTTTAATGGCAAGCTTCTCTTAATACAAGTCTATGTTGATGATATTATATTTGTTTCTACTAATGAATCTCTTTGACAATAATTCTCTAAGTGTATGCAGAATGAGTTTGAGATGAGCATGATGGAAGAGCTAAAATTCTTTCTCGGACTGCAAATCAAACAAACTGATAATGGGACATTCATAAATCAAGCCAAAAGATTTGCTAAAGAAGTCTGATCTGGACAATGTCAAATCTATTGGCACTCCGATGGCAACTTCAACAAAGCTTGATATTGATAAACAAGGCAAGCCTGTCGACACACGTAAGTATCGAGGTATAATCGGTAGTTTACTTTATTTAACTGCTAGTCGTCCAGATATTATGTTTAGTGTTTGCCAGTGTGCCCGTTTTCAAGCTAATCTAAAGGTATCACATCTGTGCGCAGTTAAGCGTATCTTTCGATACCTTAAGGGCACTTTTTTGTTGGCTTATGGTATCCCAAAACCAAGTCCTTTGAACTTATCGGTTACTCGGATGCAGATTTTGCTGGATGCAAAGTTGATAAAAAAACGTACAAGCGGCAAATGTCATTTCTTAGGCAAGGCTTTAGTCTCATGGTTTAGTAAAAAGCAAAATTCTGTAGCCCTATCAACAACAGAGGCTGAGTATATCGCCGCAGGACGTTGTTGTGCTCAGATTTTGTGGGTGAAACAAACCTTAGAAGACTATGATTTATTTTACACACACATTCCCATTTTTTGTGACAACACGAGCACAATTATTTTGACTAAGAATCCAGTATGTCACTCTCGTACTAAGCATATCGAGATCCGACATCATTTTCTTAGAGATCATCATCAGAATGGAGATATTGACCTTGTATACATAGACACTGAGAATCAATTAGCTGACATATTCACAAAACCTCTAGCAGAAGATCGTTTCAATTATTTACGTCGAGAATTAGAAATTTTGGACGTCAATAATGTTAATTAATTTTGTTTTATGATTATATTTCAATACGTAAAAACTGTATTAGAGACAAGCCAATATAGAGTCTGTCTGCCACCACAACTGCGGTTGAAGCGAAGCGGTACTTAAGAGTTTCCCGGTGAACCTCCGCCAGCTGGGACAGTACTCCTACAGCTAATCTGAGACAGTCGCTGTGTAACGATATTTAATCTATTAAATAATATTAATTATATTAATTGAAGGTTGAAATTACTAATCTTTAAATTAAATTTTTGAAATGAGTCAATGAAAAAGAAAATGGCCCAAACCAACTAACAGAACCCCTAGGCGAATTCGGCCAGAGTTCGGACCGAATTTGGTCCGAGTTCGGTTAGTGGTATCTGGTTATATAACCAGAACCCGAGAGCCTCTTCTTCTTCATTGCTTCTAAAACCACCTTCACAGCAATAGCAGCCGCACAAAAGCTCTCAAAACCCTAGTTCTTTACCACTTCGTTTCTCCCAATCTACGTGGTAAAATCCATCTAAATTTTGGATTCGTGCGAAGATCGTTGTCCTCTACAGCATACTTGAATCTCGGGAGGTATAACTCCGTATTTCTCCTCCTTTCAAATTCGTACATATTTATTTTATTTACACAATGCCGCCTAAGGGATTTAACCCCTTCAAGAGAAGAAGACGACCAATCCTAGTGAGGAAGGATCATCTTCAAATCCACCCACGGATTTTCTCTTTTCACCAGTTCAATCGAGCGATGGCGCGTTCGATGGGTTTTATTTTCAAACCCTAGATCAAGCCCTTCTGTGGTATGGAGACTTTTCTATAAGATCCATATGCACAGGCGCTCCTATCAAAAGGACTGTGTTTCCAGAATATCGTCCTTATTTTAAGGCATTAGGGTTACAATACTTTGTTAAACTTTGTTTCCCGGTAGCTACTAATGCCATTAGAATTTTCTATTGCAATATCATACTAAACACGTTTGACGTAAGTACTCATGTTGGCGGACTAGATATCGAGTTCAATGATGTCCTCTTAGCAAAAATCCTTGGTCTGTCTAACGAAGGTGCACCGCTTGATGATATCACTGAATTTGATTTCCCCGATGGTACGACACTTGCTAGTTTCAAAGCTGAACTCTGTGCCCCTGATCGAGTTCGCTCTGGAAAGTTTAAGGCAAATAACTTGAACTTGTTTAGTTATGAATTGCATCGCAACATCTACTCCACTCTCCTTCCGAAGTCTACTTCAAAGGATGATGTCACATCACTTGAGCTGTCTGCTATATATCATATTCTTAAGGGGATTCCTTTTTCTTTTCCTAAGCCTATTATCCAGTTGATGGAATGTTATCGTACAAGAGATAGAAATCTCTCTTATGCGATGTTTCTCCCACGCATCTTCCAGCATTTTGATATTGATCTGTCAACTTGTACTCAAGACCCTGAGCCCAAGTTTCTTAAGCTATCTCATCGTAGTATGACTGCTGCTGCTCCTCCTACTGCAACACCTCCTCTACCTACTCAGCAGTATGCCATGACCTTTGAAGGTATACACCAGTATCTTTCTGATTTGCACGTCTCGATGACGGATATGGCCCGCGAACGTGAGTTCCGCGATGTCACTCGTTATCAGGCAATAGCAAATTCTCTAGCTGATCTTCGATTTGCTTAGACTGGACATTCTGCCGGTTCTATTCCTAGAGATCCAGCCTTTTCTAGTTACCGCTGTGAGGATGAGGCTGTTCATGCCTACTTTCAGCCCGGTAACGCATATGATTGGTATCGTTCTTGTGAAACCCGTGAAATTTTACACTGTATTTTTTTATTTTGCTAGATAAATTTGTGCTCGAATAATATTATATATTATTTATGAATTTATGAAAATTATTTTTAAAATAATTAAACATGGATTTTGTATGCCAGGCCCAGACCCGAACCTGATTTGAGGCATAAATCATTTTTAAATTAATTTTTTAGGATTTTAAAATATTAGTTGTAATTTTTCTAAAAAGAAATTATATTAATTTTTATTCATACTTTGATAGACATATTTTTATGCCTCAACCTATTAATTATGAAGCCTTAAAACCAAGCCCTTGTATCTATGGCCTAAAGCCCATTATCCTTAAACCCATACCCAAGCCCAATTTCTTCTTAAATCCATTAGCTTATTCATTTTGTAGGAATGAATGAATGTTTCATTCACTAGCTCATTTATTAGCCCATTCATTCTGTAGGAATGAATATTTCTTTCATTAGCTCTAAATGGATTTATTCTTTGGTTTGAGCTTATTCATTCTGTAGGAATGAATGTTTCTTTCATTCTGCAGGAATAAATGAATGTTTCTTTCATTAGCTCTAAATGAATGTTTCTTTCATAAGCCATGTTGGCCGTTTATCTTCCTTTCCATGGTAACTCCCCTTCTTTCCTTTCTATATAAGGCCCCTACTCCAACCATTTTCCACACCATCCTACCTTCTTCTTCTTTCCCAATCCCTCTAGCCCTAGCTTCTTCAACAAATTCCGGCAATCCCCTTCCTTGGCCGAACCCCCTCCAGCCCGACGCCACCCCTTCAGCGCTCCCCGAGGCCGAGTGCCCTTTGGCCGACCCCGGCGCCCCAGTCCAGCCGCCCGCCGCCGTTCCCGGCAACTCGCTCCCTTTCTGGCCGTGCGCAGCCCGTCCCGAGTGGCCAGTCCTGTGTGGGCGCGACCGTTGTCCGATCCCGAGTTCGTTCCGCGGATTTGCATGTCCCGAGTCCGAGACAACCTTTCGGATTCCGTCGATTTGGGTAAAATTCTGGATAGTCATAATAGTTCGTCCCTCCCGTGTCTATTGAAATAAACACGTAAAAATAGTAAAATAACTATTTTTATAGAATCCCCCCTGCTGTTGTTTGTTTTGACATAAACACGTAAAAATAGTAAAATAACTATTTTTATAGAAAACCAATATTGTTTTCTCACATTAAATGAATTAGAAAAAATTACAAGTTATTATTTAAACAAATTTTACGTTTTTCTCATTTAAAGAAAAATATAGTTTTATTATATAAATTATAAAAATACCAAGTTTTGCAAATAAACCGATAAATACAAAGTTTTTCCAAAATTAAATATAAAATGATCTTTCCCTCACAATTGAATGTAACGTATTAGATAATCGATTTGTGTTTGTGTTAGTATAAATAAAGAATTAAAATTGACTAGGAAAAATTAGAGATTGAAACTAGCACATCTAGTATGGCAACTTTGGAAATCTAAGACCGACTTCTCGATTGTAGGATTTCGAGGACAAGTCTGAAATTCATCTCGGAGTCATTACCCTCATTCCAGTCAAACCAAGGCAAGTACAGTTTGTGGTAGTTTACAATTATTTAGTAATTGTTTTATTGCAAATTTAAACCATGAGGCAACACGGAACTCTCTCTGAGAGCATTGACTGTTTAACTGTTAGGTACTGGGGGAGTAGTGTAATGAGTATGACCACAACCAAAATGGTATAATGACTGTGTTAGCTTACCCCTCATACACATGGGGATAAGCCATATCGTATCAATAGGATACAACTGTACAACCCAATCCGGTCATATTCATTGCCTATTCACATCACACTGTTTTAACTGCTGGAAAATTATTTATTTCAAAATTGTTTAAAAGTGCATAACTCCATTATTATTTCAATTGCTAAAATATCATGAATTGTACTTTGCTCCCTCCTGACTGGAGACTATATTTTTAGGTCCTATTGATGATGCAGAGCTACTGATTAGTAGCTGTTATGATCCTGAGTTGTATCCCGTTGTGCTACCAGATGATGCTGGACTTGGAGATGACGAGTCTACTTTTTAGTTGTTGTCATTTACTATTTTCCAGTTGTTGTTATTAAAAAAACTATTTATTTTATCAGTTGTAACTTTGTTGGACAAGTTTTTAATTACCGAAATATTAAAGTTGTGACAAATAGAATTTGTGTTGTTGATTACCTGCATCAGTATTACAGCTTACTGCCGCCGTCTCAACAACGGTGCAGGCTGGGCATGATCCGATTCGACCCAAGAAATTGGGACCTGGTCGTGACTTGTTTTTAGTGGTGCCCCATGCAGGTCCTCTATCAACAACTTAGGAGAACATACCTAGAAATATTTAGAACACTAGAACATTAATTTGTCACAACATAGGACCGAAATATATATATATATATATATATATATATATATATATATATATATATATATATATATATATATATATATATATTAAATATTTTGTTTGATTATAGACTTGTAGGTTACCTTTCTTATGTTTATATCCTAAACCTTCCAGAGAATGGCCACTGACAAGATCAACCTTGCTGGCGATGAGGTGTCATCCCCCGATCATACCCCACCTCCTCAACCAAGTCCGGGTCTTACACCCCATCCGCTGACCGACCATCCCCATAATGCACCCCGTGGGATGTATGCTTTTACAACGGTGGATCCATCATCTTCTCAGACGGAGATGCAGCTCCCAGCAGCATTGCCCGCTCCAGCTGCCCCACCGGTACCTGTGGACCCCACCGACCTCGTAGGCTTGCTACGAGGAGTGCTAGAAGCCCAGAGAGCTCAAATGAAAGCTCATCAAGAGCAAACTGCGATTATAAGGGAAAGCATGGAGAATGCTCATAACGTGGCTATGGCTGCTCTGGGGAGAGGAGAAGCAGCTCAACTTGAACCAAGGCCTGCCAAGGTAAACATAAATCTAAGGGATTAATTTATGAACATTAAGGCCATTTAAATTAATGAGGATCATATTGCTAAGGTGGGCGATATTGAGAGTTTCAAGAAGCAAAACCCTCGACCCTTCAAGGGAACCGAGGGAATCGTCTATGCTGACGAATGGCTCGATAGCATGGAGCGTCTCCTAAGCATCGCTCGACTTCCAGAAGACCTCAAGGCTGAAGCAGTGGGACCCCAACTGCAAAGTGTAGCAAGCACCTGGTATCGGAATGAACCCCGACTCCAGGACAAGCAGCTTGACTGGGACACCTTCAAGAGGTTGTTCCAGAGGAAGTTCTTCCCAACATCAGAGTTGCGGGAGATGGAGAGGCAATTTCAGAACCTGAAGCAAGGAAATATGACTGTTGGAGAATATACAGTAGAATTCGGTCAACTCAGCCGTTTTGCCAAGAATCTGGTGGCTGACCCGGATGATCGTACTGAAAGGTTCAGATATGGACTAAGAGAAGAGATCCGCACCCATGTGATCTCAGGCGGTGCCAAGACTTATGAAAGGATCCTGGAGCGAGCTCAAGATATAGAGAAGAGTCAACTCGCTCGCTCAAAGAGGGATTATCCTAGAACTAACAACTTCCAGGGTAATCAGAAGAAGCCCAACCACAACAACAATCGACCTTCTCACCACCAGCAGCAGAACCAATAGGCAAGGAACAATGATAGAGCACCTCAGAGGCAGATCCCTGTCTGTGATTTTTGTAAGAGACCAGGGCACCAGTCGAACATCTGCAGAAAGAGGCTAGGACACTGTCTAGTCTGTGGGTCTTCTACCCACCAAGTAAAGGACTGCCCCTCGTCAATGCACCGGACTGGAGCAACTCAGCAGAAAGGTTCTTTGCCCACTCAGCAACAACAATTTGGACAACATCAACAAAAGACTGGACGAGCTTTTGCCCTAGCAGCAGAGGAACAAGAGCCAGAGCAGGAACCTACAGCTGATGTCATCGCAGGTTTCATTTATGTGCATTCCTATCATGTCTTAGCTTTATTTGATTCAGGAGCATCACATAGTTTCATATCCACAAAATTCATCTCTGCACACCACATAGATACGGGCTTTAGCAAGAAGATATGTAGAGTCATGACCGGTGGAGGACCCCTACCTATCACTGAGACCTGTAATTGCCCTATCACCATATCAGGCCACCAATTCATAGCACCTTTGCTTGTGATGCCCTTACCCAATTATGATGTAGTCCTAGGGATGGACTGGTTGAGTAAGCAACATACGCTGATAGACTGTCATAAAGGATGTGTAGTCTTCAGCCCACCTGGAGAACCGGAGTTTGAAATCTTTCGAACTCCGGAGGATATGGAGTGTCTTACCTACACCTCTATCACAGAAGAATCCGGACCTCCCCATTTTATCATAGCAGAATTTATGGATGTCTTTCCTGATAGTCTTTCCGGGTTACCCCCAGACCGAGACATAGAGTTCATCATTGACCTAGTCCCCGGCTCTTTCCCTATTTCTAAAGGATGCTACAGAGTCAACCCGAAGGAGGCCAAGGAGATGAAGGATCAGATCAATGAACTGAAGGCTTTGGGATTTATCCGAGACGGAGCTTCACCCTGTGGAGCACATGTCTTATTTGTACCCAAGAAGGATAGACCTGTGAGGATGTGCATCGACTACCGGGCGCTGAACAATATCACCATCAAGAACAAGTACCCTTTGCCTCGGATCGATGACCTATTTGACCAACTCAGTGGAGCCAAGGTGTTCTCGAAGATTGACCTCAGATCCGGCTACCATCAGATCAAGGTCAGGAAAGAGGACATTCCCAAGATGACGTTCAACACCAAGTATGGGCATTTTGAATTCTTGGTCATGCCGTTTGGATTGACAAATGCTCCTGCTGTATTCATGAACCTTATGAACAAGGTTTTCCATGAATATCTAGATCAGTTTGTCGTTGTCTTCATCGATGACATTCTGATCTATTCGAAGACTGAAGAGGAGCATGAGGAGCACCTCAGGAAAGTTCTGGGAACTTTGAGGAAGGAGAAGTTATATGGTAAGCTATCCAAGTGTGAATTCTTTCTAGACAAGGTGGATTTTCTTGGCCATGTTGTCACAGGAGAAGGAATTTTGGTAGACCCTAAGAAGATAGCTGATGTTGAGAAGTGGTCTACCCCAAGCTCAGTTGCTGAAATCAAAAGTTTCTTGGGCTTGGCTGGCTATTACCGGAAGTTTGTGAAGGATTTTGCCAGAATTGCTGAACCAATGACGAAGCTTACTCGGAAGAATGAAGAGTTCATCTGGACGGAAGATTTCCAGGCGGCATTTGAAGAGCTGAAGAAGAGGCTTACCACTACACCAATCCTTGCGCTACCCGCAGAAACCGGTGGTTTTTCAATCTATAGTGATGCCTCTGGAAAAGGACTGGATTGCGTTCTTCAACAAAATGGGAAAGTGATTGCTTACGCATCTAGGCAATTACGGACTCATGAGAAGAACTATCCCACACATGATCTGGAGCTTGCTGCAGTCATCTTTGTACTGAAGCTATGGAAGCATTATCTATATGGAGGGAGAGTGGAAATATATACAGACCACAAAAGTCTAAAATATGTTTTCACTCAGAAAGAGCTGAACATGAGACAAAGAAGGTGGCTAGAACTGATGAAAGATTTTGACATCGACCTGCAGTACCATCCGGATAAGGCTAATGTGGTTGCAGATACACTTAGTCGATACCCAGTGGCAATGTTCTTGACCAAGGAGCGGCACTTGTTGGAGGACATAGAGAAGCTTGGTCTGGAGATTGTACTGCCTGAGAAGAAGATGAAAGAACTGGGGCGAGAAGCTGATGTACCTGGAGCTGACTCAACCATGATGCAGTTACAATTGCGTTCAAGTCTGATGGACAAAGTCAAGGAGACACAATTCTAAGACGAGACACTTTACAAACTCAGAGATCAAGTGCTGGTAGGAACACTTGAAGGATTCTCTATCGCCAGTGACGGAGCATTAAGGAATGGTACGAGGTCGTGTGTACCATCTAGCGAACTGAGGAATGAGCTTATGCAAGAAGCACACCAGTCGCAGTATTCCATACATCCTGGAGCTAATAAGATGTATCGAGATATGCGTACCATTGTTTGGTTATATGGAATGAAGAAGGATGTATCCAGATTTGTGGCTAGATGCTTGATTTGTCAACAAGTGAAAGCTAGCAAACAGAGACCCGCAGGACTTCTACAGCCGCTGGACATTCCGGAGTGGAAGTGGGAGCATATAACAATGGACTTTGTGTCAGGATTGCCTCGATCCCAAGGAGGAAAGGACGCCATTTGGGTTATTGTGGACCGACTGACTAAGTCAGCTCACTTTATCCCCTTCAAGGTTGGTTTATCCACTGAGAAGTTGGCGGCACTGTACATGCGGCACATCTACCGGATTCATGGAGTACCAGTAAGTATTGTATCTGGCCGAGATACTAGATTTACCTCTCACTTTTGGAAGAGTTTGCATAACAGCTTGGGAACCAAACTGAAGTTCAGCACAGCCTATCATTCCCAAACCGACGGACAATCTGAGAGGACCATCCAGACGTTGGAAGATATGCTGAGATCTTGCGTCTTAGAATTTGGAGGGTCTTGGGAAGACCATTTGCACTTGGTAGAGTTCTCTTACAATAATAGTTACCAAGTTAGCATTTGTATGACCCCATTTGAAGCTCTTTATGGACGTCATTGCCGCACTCCACTTGCATGGGACGACGTAGGAGAAAGAGTACTGCTGGGGCCAGAGATGGTGACTAACGCAACAGAAAAGGTGAAGGTGATCAGGGACAAACTCAGGATTGCCCAAGACAGACAGAAGCATTGGGCAGATAGCAGTCATCGACCACTGGAGTTTGAAGAAGGAGATAGTGTCTTTGTGAAGATTTCTCCTACCAGAGGAACTATCCGATTTGGCAAAGCTGGAAAGCTGAGTCCCAGATATATCGGACCATTTAAAGTTTTGAGCCGAATTGGTGAAGTAGCGTATCGGTTAGCTCTACCAGCTAATCTTGAGGGCGTATATAATGTCTTCCACGTTTCGCAGCTCAGACGCTACATCCCGAATCCGAGTCACATCTTGGACCATTCGGAGCTGGAAATTGGACCCAGCCTTACAGTACCAGAGAAACCTGTGGCGATTTTGGACAAAGGCGAGAAGAGGACCAGGACTTCGGTGACTCCCATAGTTAGAGTTATGTGGAGGCACGATTCCCCAGGCGAGTCTACCTGGAAGCGAGAAGATGAGATGCGGGAGCAGTACCCGTATTTTTTTGAGACCTGAGGTATTTCCCTACCCTATCCTTTAATTTCGAGGACGAAATTTTCTAAGGAGGGAAGGTTGTGAAACCCATGAAATTTTACATGGCATTTTTTTATTTTGCTAGATAAATTTGTGCTAGAATAATATTATATATTATTTATGAATTTATGAAAATTATTTTTAAAATAATTAAACATGGATTTTGTATGCTAGGCCCAGACCCGAACCCGATTTGAGGCATAAATCATTTTTAAATTAATTTTTTAGGATTTTAAAATATTAGTTGTAATTTTTCTAAAAAGAAATTCTATTAATTTTTATTCATACTTTGATAGCCATATTTTTAAGCCTCAACCTATTAATTATGAAGCCTTAAAACCAAGCCCTTGTATCTATGGCCTAAATCCCATTATCCTTAAACCCATACCCAAGCCCAATTTCTTCTTAAATCCATTAGCTTATTCATTTTGTAGGAATGAATGAATGTTTCATTCACTAGCTCATTTATTAGCCTATTCATTCTGTAGGAATGAATGTTTCTTTCATTAGCTCTAAATGGATTTATTCTTTGGTTTGAGCTTATTCATTCTGTAGGAATGAATGTTTCTTTCATTCTGTAGGAATAAATGAATGTCTCTTTCATTAGCTCTAAATGGATTTATTCTTTGGTTTGAGCTTATTCATTCTGTAGGAATGAATGTTTCTTTCATTCTGTAGGAATAAATGAATGTTTCTTTCATTAGTTCTAAATGAATGTTTCTTTCATAAGCCATGTTGGCCGTTTATCTCCCTTCCCATGGTAACTCCCCTTCTTTCCTTCCTATATAAGGCCCCTACTCCAACCATTTTCCACACCATCCTACCTTCTTCTTCTTTCCCAATCCCTCTAGCCCTAGCTTCTTCAACAAATTCCGGCGATCCCCTTCCTTGGCCGAACCCCCTCCAGCCCGACGTGACCCCTTCAGCGTTTCCTGAGGCCGAGTGCCCTTTGGCCGACCCCGGCGCCCCAGTCCAGCCGCCCGCCGCCGTTCCCGGCAACCCGATCCCTTTCTGGCCGTGCGCAGCCCGTCCCGAGTGGACAGTTCCGTGTGGACGCGGCCGTTGTCTGATCCCGAGTTCGTTCCGCAGATTTGCGTGTCCCGAGTCCGAGGTAACCTTTCGGATTCCGTCGATTTGGGTAAAATTCTGGATAGTCATAATAGTTCGTCCCTCCCGTGTCTATTGAAATAAACACGTAAAAATAGTAAAATAACTATTTTTATAGAATCCCCCCTGCTGTTGTTTGTTTTGACATAAACACGTAAAAATAGTAAAATAACTATTTTTATAGAAAACCAATATTGTTTTCTCACATTAAATGAATTAGAAAAAATTATAAGTTATTATTTAAACAAATTTCACGTTTTTCTCATTTAAAGAAAAATGTAGTTTTATTATATAAATTATAAAAATACCAAGTTTTGCAAATAAACCGATAAATACAAAGTTTTTTCGAAATTAAATATAAAATGTTCTTTCCCTCATAATTGAATGTAACGCATTAGATAATCGATTTGTGTTTGTGTTAGTATAAATAAAGAATTAAAATTGACTAGGACAAATTAGAGATTGAAACTAGCACATCTAGTATGGCAACTTTGGAAATCTAAGACCGACTTCTCGATTGTAGGATTTCGAGGACAAGTCTGAAATTCATCTCGGAGTCATTACCCTCATTCCAGTCAAACCAAGGCAAGTACAGTTTGTGGTAGTTTACAATTATTTAGTAATAGTTTTATTGCAAATTTGAACCACGAGGCAACACGGAACTCTCTCTGAGAGCATTGACTGTTTAACTGTTGGGTAGTAGGGGAGTAGTGTAATGGGTATGACCACATCCAAAATAGTATAATGACTGTGTTAGCTTACCCCTCATACACACGGGGATAAGCCATATCGTATCAATAGGATACAACTGTACAACCCAATCCGGTCACATCACACTGTTTTAACTGCTGGAAAATTATTTATTTCAAAATTGTTTAAAAGTGCATAACTCCATTATTATTTCAATTGTTAAAATATCATGAATTGTACTTTGCTCCCTCCTGACTGGAGACTATATTTTTAGGTCCTATTGATGATGCAGAGCTACTGATTAGTAGCTATTATGATCCTGAGTTGTATCCCGTTGTGCTACCAGATGATGCTGGACTTGGAGATGACGAGTCTACTTTTTAGTTGTTGTCATTTACTATTTTCCAGTTGTTGTTATTAAAAAAACTATTTATTTTATCAGTTGTAACTTTGTTGGACAAGTTTTTAATTACCGAAATATTAAAGTTGTGACAAATAGAATTTGTGTTGTTGATTACCTGCATGAGTATTACAGCTTATTGCCGCCGTCTCAACAACGGTGCAGGCTGGACATGATCCGATTCGACCCAAAAAATTGGGACCGGGTCGTGACAGTTCTGATCGTGCCCCTCCTCGAGACTATGTCGGTGAGTTTTACACTGGCGCCCCTCCTCACCCTTCTGGCGCTGGTACTTCTGGAGCTGGTCCTTCTGGACATACCGGTCGTGCTGATGATGATGAGGAGGAGGAGGAGATGTGATGATGATATATTAGCTGATTTTGAGACTTAGCTATTGTCTACTGTATACTTGGAAATGCTCCGACATTCCAAGTTTCCTTATTTCTAGTTTTTTTGTTCATTTCTTTTGAGGACTTGTACTGGATATTTCTTGATGTCTCTTGAACATCATTTTATTTTTATGGGATGCGTAGTTTATCTTTCACATCAGTTTATTTATTTATTTATAGCATCTTTATCTGCTTCTATATTATAAACTGCATAATTCTCTGTTATTTCTTGTATATTCTCACTGCATGAGACATTATTTTCTTATGTTTCTTCACTGTTTGTTTCTTATGCATTGATTACGGGGGAGCTTTCTCTTTTGCAATTATTTTGCTAAGTGACAATAGGGGAGAAAAAGGATCTAACATTTTGTTTTGAGAATAATACAGGGATTGAACAATTTTGAACAATGTTGAACATTTTTTGTGGTATCTTATCTCAAAAGATGTTATATCATTCATAGTTTGTCAATTATCAAAATAGGGGAGATTGTTGGCCCATTGGTCATATGGTCAAACTGATTTTAATAGTTGATCAAACTTTGTCTTGATATATGGCGCTAGTCAGGATATCTCGGACTCTCGGACATGATCAAGAACGGCTATCTACTCAGTTCAAGACCGAAGCGTTGTTTGCCAGTTCGAGTCTGTATTTCTTTGAGCAATGTATTTTTCATTTTATTTGAGTCTAGGAATACTTTGTACACCGAGTCGTACTGGCAAATAGGCTATTCCAGAATGATTTCAAAATGTTTTTAAATGTCCTTAGTTTTGAAAAACATTCATATTTACAAAAGCTCCAAAAGGTTTTCAAAATTCTCTAAAAACTAATTTTAAAAACCCTAACCTAACCCTGACAGATTCGGCCAGAGTTCGGCCAGAGTTCGGTTAGTGGCCGTTTTGTTTTTGAATTCCTTGGAACTTGGTCCTCCTGCAGTTGCGGATGTGACCGAGATTTGCTCATCGAGTTCTGCCCGAATTCTGGCCGAATTCTGCCAGAATTATGTCTTTGGAACTCCTATAAATAGAGAAGGATTTCGATCATTTTAACTCACTCATTCACTTTTAATCTTATCTCTACTTAAAGCTTTCAGTCTCCAAAGAGTTTTTCTCGAGCTTTAATTTTCAGATCCCAAGCCAGTTACAATCCTCTAGTCGATTTGCCAGTGCGGTACGGTCTAGAAGTTTCTGAGTGATTGTAATCAGAAGGCTTGATAGAAGAATACCTCTTCACAATTGAAGTTGGACGAGTTCTTCGTATCAAAGCTTGCATTGTAGAAGTTGCAAGGACTTCGTAAGAAAACTTACGATTTTGCCAATACTGGATTCAACTGGTAGCAAGAGTTCTACAGACTGGACTAGTCCTCAACAGAGGGAAACCAGTATACATCGCTGTCTTTGCGTTTGCTTTCTTACCTCTGCTTTTACATTATTTAGTTATGATTATTATTCTGTGATCTTGCTGCTAACATTTTTTAATTAGCATTATTCCGCTGCCAACTCTATTCACCCCTAGAGTATTCTGCTTTACGATTTCGTTCCTACAAGTGTTAAGATAGATGTCACGGTCAGGCGCTTCTTCAACTCGTCAAAAGCGGCTTGACACCCATCTATCCATATGTAGCTTTTGGTTTCCTAAAAAAATTATTTTATAATTTTAGAGAATTTTTTTATTTTATTTATTACTATTTGGTATAGAGTGATTAGAATTATTGTTAAATAAGGATTTAATTTTGGGATTCCAAGGGGGCGCACCTAAGCCTATAGGTGAATTTTGATAGAATTAGGTCACATATGATTTCTAGGGGCCTAGATAGTCCCAAATATTTTATTTACTATTTTGAATTTTCTAGAATTTTTGGGAATTTTTGGATAATTAAAACCTATTGAATTTTTTTTCCATAGGCTTTTACGATTTACTGTAGGGCTACATAAAGTGATTTTTATGCAAAACATTTTATTTATGCACTAAACACCTAAAAATACTTTCTAGAATTTTCTAGAATTTTTTTTGGATTTTTCTAGGATTTATTTGGAGTTATTTGGAATTGAAATGAATTTTTAATAATTTTCTATAATTAAATAATTATTTATACAGTCAGCAGTCTAATCAATGACCCCCTGGCCCACCTGTCGGCGCTCAAATGAGTCAGCCACCACCTATATATATATATATATATATATATATATATATATATATATATATATATATATATATATATATATATATATGTTATTAATTCACGAAAACCTAGAAATTCGAGCCGTCTTTTTGAGAGAGAGTTCTAGTAGAATTCTCGACTTCGCGGAGGGATTGCCGTTGATCTAGACGTCTGTTTTGTGGTCCATTTTTTTGTTAGAAGCGTATTGAGGTTAGGTTTCTGAATATATACTTTATTTTCTGGTATTTTGTGTTCGAATTTCTGGATAATTATTTGAGTGTCAGTTATCCAAAAATTGACACGTTGCGTAGTTTTCGAGATTCCAAGGAATCTCGAAAACCGATTCATGATCCGTTTTAAGTTTTGGAAAGCTGACATCGAGCTCTACAACATATAATTTTTCCAAAAATTCATAATTTCATCTAGTATTTTATTTTTGTCATAGAAGTCATATTTGGTCAACGATTCATCGATTTGGTCATGGTTAGTCATAATGGTGATAACTTTTGATCAAATCATGATTTTACAGCACGGTCAATTTCAGTGCACTCACGGTACTGAAATCTACCATGTTGCACACTTAAACTTTTAATTCATAATGTTTGACTAGTTAGTCAATAATATGTCTCGGTTTGTGTGCCACGGGTCCCGAATTTGGAACCGTAACTTTTCTTGGCCAAATATTTGTGTTTAGATTGTTATTTCAGAATTAAATAGGTTAAAATAGGATTTTATATGATTTACTCCAGAATTAGAATAGTATTAATTAACCCATTTGCTACTTTCTAGGATTTTTAGAGTGGGAATCGTTGATCTAACTTGTGGTTTTTATGTGACGGGGTAGATCGGACTACGACATCTTGACTTGTGACTTTATCATCTATCGGAGCAGGCAAGTATCACTATGACCTATGTTTCCTTTATTTCATACTGCATGTATCTTCGTGTCGTCTTTTCACTATTACTCCCTTATGGTTCATGATTGTCATTGTTCATGATTACTATTGTGCATGAGAGTTATAATCGGTTGGATATACATACATGTTCATGTCTTACTCATTTTTTCCTATTGTTTACAGTTTATCGTATTGCTATTGTTTATCGTTGTCGACATGTATTGTGAGCGAGTCAGGCGGGAGAATACAACAAGTAAGCATGTGGTCAACGAATTGAATACAGACCCCCTATATATTGATTGCCTAATATCAGTCATGCACCACACGTATGACTGACGGATATCCCAAGCCGTCTACATGCTGAAAGTTGGTATTCTAAAACACACAGTACACGTGACTTAATCATTGTTGTTCTATTATCTATTGTTCTTCTTTTATCAAGTTCACATTCTTATTGTCATCATGTCTTAGTGGTATGTCAAAGTCCACCTTCATATTGTTATCATGTCTTAGTGATTTCCTTATCATACAATGCCATGCCTATACTCATCTTCAGTAAATTTTCTTTTATCGTTTCTTCAAGCTTGTATACTATATTGTGTAATGTAGTGTTACGGTGATCTTGCTGCAATTCTGACTGGATAACTATTTTTCAGCTTTAGACGAAGAGATTTGCTCCGAGGTGTACGGTGAGTATATTGGCGACACTGACGTCAGTGGCGTACCCGGTTCCAGTACTGATGCGAATTAGCATATTTACTTCCTTATGGATTCGTATTAGTTAGTAGTTATAGAGTTTAGTTTGTTTTATTTTCTGCTATCCGAGTTTGTTCCCGAGACTTTTCTGAGTTGTTGTGGATTATTTCGTATTTATAATATTGAGACTATTGGATATTTTGGTGATTATTGCTGGCTTAGTTGTGGATGATATATGTGCGTATTGTGCTTGTTGTGGACCATTGTTATCATAAACAACGTACTACCGCCGATTCTGCGGCGTAGGCTGGACTTGGCCACGTACTCATATCCCGAAAAGCGGGAGCGGGTCGTGACACCATACATTCTCCTGATCCTTGCAAATTAGTCGAGTCATAGGCCCCGCTATTTGAGAGAAATCTTCTACGAACCTTCGGTAATAACCCGCAAGTCCAAGAAAACTTCTCACCTCAGAAGCTGATGTTGGAGTGGGCCATGCTTTGACTGTTGTGATCTTCTCTAGATCTACCGATATGCCGTCACCCATAACAAAATGCCAGAGAAACGATACTACCTTGAAGAAGAAGTCACACTTGCTAAGCTTTACAAAAAGTTGCTCGTTCCTCAAGGTCCCTAAAATGATCCGTAGATGCTGCTCGTACTCCTCTTGGCTCTTCGAGTATATTAAGATATCGTCTATAATGACGACTACAAATTTGTCCAAATACTGATGGAAGATCTTGTTCATTAAGTTCATGAAGACTGTGGGAGCATTGGTCAAACCGAAAAGCATGACCAAGAACATGTAGTGTCCATACCTCGATCGAAATGCCGTCTTCAGAATATCTCCTTCCGAACCTTCAGTTTGTGATAGCCCAATCGTAAGTCAATCTTGGAGAATACTTTTGCTCCACTAGGTTGATCGAATAGATTGTCTATACGCGGCAAAGGGTAGTTGTTCTTCGCCGTTACCGTATTCAAGTCTTTGTAGTCGATGCATATGCGTACTGTCCTATCTTTCTTAGGCACAAAAAGAATGGATGCTCCCCATGGTGATGCACTGGTACGAATAAACCTTTCTCCAATAAGTCGTCAATCTGCATCTTATTCTCTACCAACTCCTTAGGTGCTAGTCGATAAACTCGAGATAAAACAGGCTCGGCTCCCTGAACAAGCTCAAAAGAAAACTCGATGTCTCGGTCAGGTGGCAGTCCCGGCAAATCTTCGGGGAATACATCTTCGAACTCAGAATTGACAGGGTGCTGAGGGGTTTCCTGGATCATCGTGTGAGCCCCCAATGTGGGTGCATCACAACTCTCTCCTTCCTCCTTGGTGAACTCAAACACCATTGCATTCGATGGTCTAAAGACTATACTGCCCCTATGGCAGTCTATAACAGCAAAATGTTGGCTCAACCAGTCCATTCCAAGACTACGTCGAATGTCGGCATAGGGAATACAAGAAGTCGTGCCTTCATCTCTCTACCACATATCACCACAGGACAATGTCTACAAATGCTACTAACAAGTACAACTCCTCCTCCAGTAAGAATTCTAATATTCTTAGATAAAGGTGTGATGGAAATGTTGTGTCTAGTGGCAAAACTAGAGGCTATGAATCAATGAGTGGCTCCAGTGTCAAACAATGTAATAGTAGGAAATGAAGCAACTAAAACCGTACCATCTATGACCTCTGCCTCTGCCTCTGTATCCTCAACTACCAGAGAGAATACACGCCCATAATTCTGTCCAGGACCCTGAGCTCTGGCCCTTCCGAACTATGCTGACTGGGGTGGTAAGGGTGGGCGAGGTGCTCCTGCTGCTGGTCGGGGTGCTGGAAATACTGGGGCTGTCGGTCTCGGGTTTTGCTGGGCATACACTAAGGACTGTTGCTCCGGACAATCCTTCACCTTGTGTTGCCCTGACCCGCATCTTAAGCATGCTACAAGTCGAGTTCGACAGTCCTTCATGAGGTGTCCCTGCTTTCCGTAATAGCTACAGGTGGGCTTCTGATACGGTGTGGGCCTCTGTTGGAACTGTCATATGGGCCTCCTGATAGGTCCACCCTGAGTAGCTCGAGCTAGTATAACTACTGGTGTAAGACGTCTCGAAGTCTGCTGTTGCTTCTTGCAGAGAATCTTCTGAGCACGAACTTCTTTCAAGATAGCTGAATGGGAGACTCGAGACTGTATAGTCGTATATGACTTGAGCTCTGGTGCTAGACCCTGATAGAATCTCCTCGTCTTCTCTAACTCTGTTGGGGTCAATCCTGCACCAAATCTACTCAGGGAATTGAACTATGCGTCATACTCATCAACTATCATATTCTCTTGCTTCAGGTGAACGAACATGAATAGAGAAAAATCTCTCATAAAATGAATCATAGAACTACTTCCAAGTGATCCCAGCGCCTAATCGTCTCTCTTCTACCTTCCACCAGTGGTGAGCATTATCTTCTAATAGTAGGTCCACTTCTGTTATCCAATCTCGAGCTGGCAACTCGGATGCCTTCAGTAGCTTCTCTGTACTAATAAGCCATTGTGACACCTCTAGTGGCTTCTTCGTTCCTCCGAAGGCCTTGGGGTTCATGTCTGTGAAGTTCTTGATAGAGCCTTCATAAGAATGCAGAGCTGGTGCTAGTGCTGGTACCTGTGCCGGAGGTAGAGGTGGAGGTTTAGCCAATGCTACCATCATAGTTTGTCTCATCAGCTCAGTCTGCTGCCACTGAGCCTGCATCATGGCATACATAAACTGGAAAGTAGGGCTCCATCTGTCAGTGGTGGAGGCATCTGTGGTTCCGACTGTGGTGGAAATTGATGAGGGAATGGTGGTGGTGGAGACAGTGGTACATTCCCCCCAGTGGCACGGTAGTGGTCTGCCCAGCATGGCTGACTAGGGGTGCTACGATCTCTGGGTGGACCATCGTCGGATTCGTAGTATGCTGCTGTCCTGGCTGGTACAGTGTCACCAGAGTCATCGGAGGATTCTGTCCCTCAGGGGTAGCCTCTTCACCAGATGTGATAGCCAAGGCAGAAGTGTGTCCGCTTCTTAGATTCATGCTGTTGGTACGAAAAAAATAGGATGATATTAGGAATGGTTAGATATGAGGCAGTTCAAGTAATTAAAGAAATTTCGAAAAGATTAGAAGTCAAAGAGGGTAGTAGTTCTGGATGAGATACTATTTTTATTCCGATATGCGGGCTTCTTGCGCACAGTCATGCAACCCAACAATATTTTTAGACCTGCATGGGCCACCATAAAAATATGTAACGCCCAGTCCCAAAATACTTCTGACCAAGTACGTAGACATGCCAGCTGCACATATACGAAGAATACTCTAATATAGGGAATTCTCGTATATATACATAAGCTGTATATATGTAAAATAAACACAGGCCATAATATAATAATCTAATCTCATCACAGCTCAACACAGAAGATATAAGAGTCCAAAATAAACAAGTGTATCAAAAGATAGCCGGGTGGACATACCCACTCCATACAGCTATGAAAAATAGTCTCAAATGATCGGAGTCCAACCTCCGCAAAATAGAAATAAAAGAGATATAAAAATGTTCACTAAATATCTTAATGAATAAATAAACTAGAAATTAGCAGGAGATGCCTCATCATCAATTTATGAAGGATCCAGTGCCGTACCATACTCCTACGGGAAATTTTTTAATCCTGGAGAGATAACCAGGTCCTCAGAGGGACGTAACAAGATACATGAAAACACCATGCCATATAAACTGTGATATATAATAGAAAAGAAAGGAATGTATGTAATAAGGTGCCTACCAGTTCTACAGTGCTAATGAAATTAAGAACAAACCTTCAACGCTTGGGTACTCTGGCTACAGGAAACTCAGGTATGGTCCCACCAGGATACCAGGGACCTCAAAGCATAACATTCATCGAATGTCAGAGGCTAGCAGGATCAGGAATAGGAAAGTGCATACGTGACCCATCCGTTAAGGAACTGTTCTTCCTACCCAATACCAAGTAGGGTCACATCCCTGACTCATAGGAACCTCTAGTAACTGCCAAGTCTACTAGCATGCAAGTGTATTGGCAGTTACTCATAATCATCGCACACCTCATACGTATCGGTGGCCAGCCGATTTTGCGAGTACGTATCCTACATGTGACTCACAAGTAGTAATGATCATGTGTCAAGGCCGTATGAGATATACTAATACCTTATCATAATTGGGTGGCCACTAGGCTAAGTCAATGCAAGAGAATAAAACCAAAAGCAGTAAAACGACCGGTGGAGTCGCTTGCACCCAAGTGTGACTTGGACGCACAGTGATATAATACTAACAATAGATAAGTAATGCTGAATATAAATAACTAAAAATAAGAATAAGTAAATCACAGAGTAAGGTGGCAAGGTATCTTTTCTAGCAATGCGGGAATAGCAACTCCAAGCAATCAATCACGTCAGCAATAAATCTCAATATCCACAAACGACTCTGGATGCACAAACAAACATCAAGAACATTCTCGGTGTATAAGATATATCTAGGAAATGCCTGTCGAAAAGTCTAATGCCTGTCAAAATGATGTCCGTCGTTGGACCCATTTTGTACCGAAATACGTACCAATATCTACGGTCTCTAAAGTCATCAACCTACATGTCTATGGGTCTGGTTTGATGAGATGAACCCAACCGTATATCCAAAGTTAGATTTCGGTGGGCCGATGCAAAAATTCGTCAGTTGGATCGGATCGCGAGCCCGCCAATAGGCGTTTTGGTCGACCTTCTCAGAATCGGACCAAACTTGGCACACTGGTCCAAAATTTTGATACGGTCCTGTTGGCGCAAGTTTCGTCTCGATACGATGAACGTACACGAAGTTATGGCCAAGTTTGCAACAGGTCGATATGGGGGTATCTCGACGGGTACATACTGATTACGTCGCGCATGCGCAACGAAATCGAGTTCCGTCAGTTCTCACACGTCGGCAACATCCATATGCACCTTTCGATGCATATAGTGTGTGACCACATCGCCTGATTTGTCGGGGCGTACGCCGTATCAGTTGGATTTCTAAAGTTTTTATAGTTTTCAAACAGTTTTTCGTGGAACTTTAACTACGAATAACTTTTTGGATACTTAATGAAATCAAAATCTGTAAATTAGGTTTTACTCATGTTTAGGTTGTCTACAACTGTCTGGAATTAGTTTGTCTAAAACCCTAGTAAGCAGACCAAAATTCAGCTTTCAAGTTAGGGTTTGGGACAACCTCTTCACTCTGTTTTCCAAGCAGCGAACGCTCGACTTTGTGTCGATTTCTGCATCGATACAGTGGGTAAATTTCAAATCTCCTTACAGGTATTCGAAGAGGGTTATATGGGCTTTCTAGAACAAGTTGCGGAATAGAGAACGATAGATTATACAAAGAGAGGGGATCGCGAAGGCGGTACCTTGCTATTTTCTTCAGAACAGAGTCTGTCTCTGTTCTGGATCGGTTCGGTCGCACCGATGGCTCTCCGGTGATGCCTGGCCTCTGCAGGCAGCCGGAGTAGGGCACGGGGTGTCGGGGATTCTTGGAGAGTCAATATGTGAGGGTTGCGTGGGGTATTGAAGAAGAATTTTGAAGATTTCTCTAAGGCTCGCTCGCGGGGTTGATATATAGGTTTAAATCCTGTTTTGACTTGTTTTCCGTAGAACATACGGATTACTCAAGGTCCAGGTTCGATCAGATTGAAGAGAATCTAATATGGGATAGATCGCAAAAATTCTCGAAAGATTTGGCCCAGTTTTTAGAGAGTTCCCATTCATGGGCTCTCGGACTTGCACGGGTTCTGAAGGTGGAAGGGGTTCAGGTTGGCGATAGCACTGTTCACGTGACCAGTGCCGCAGTTTTGTTTTGTTTTGTTTTGTTTATTTTTTTACTTAATCAGGGGCGTATATATATATATATATATATATATATATATATATATATATATGTATATATATATATATATATATATATATATATATAAGCACACATTATACATTAGTACATAATACTATGTTAATCCTAATTGAAATCAAGAAATTACATATTTTCAAAATTCAAAACTAGTAAATATTAATAATTCATTAACTATTTAATGATAAAAATACAGCTAAATATTTATAAAATATTAAAAATAAACATAAAATATAGGAGGTTTACACACAGATATCATGGACTTGTTTGTTGTATACCTTGCATGACAGGTTTTCTCCTTTATTACATATCTGTCTGCCTTTACATTTTCATATTTATCCCCTTACACCTTGTCATGCCCCAGAACCAGAATACTGGAGAGCGGTGGATAGACACATCCAGCTACGTACATTAAAGTGTAACCGACCTCGCAATACAGTCACGACTGTCTAGATGCATGAGGGTTTAACTACAAGCCAGCAGTCTCTCATGGTCAAGAACAAGCCTAATATCTCACTCTCAAGCAAGCAAGTAAATGTTACAAGATATTAGATCATCAGACATACAAGGTAAGGCATCCCAAACATTATATATTTAGATGATCATGAAGCTAGTCATAAAAAATACGAAGACTAGAAAGAGTTAAACTCATACATGATCAACCCTGTGATTTGTCAATCATGTTACAGCCCTTAGGCAGACATAATATAAGTTTCAACACGAGCTAACACTTGCTCAACGGCTAAACACCTCAAAAGAAGAATTTTAGAATAGAGTGGGAGAGCAAAATAAGAAACCCACTCGTTGCCAAGGTTGCGTCTAGTGTTCACCATCTGGCTGGGAGGCAGGTAAATCCTTGGGTACTACTCCAAAATCTGGCCATTCAAACCCAGCTGGGTCAGACCCCAGAAAGAGCAAGTGCCACAAGGGAGGCTTCATTAAGGAACTAAAACCAGTAGATTAATAAACATAAGGTATAAATAGTAAACATGATTAAATAACAAGAGGACATGGTTAGAATAAAATAAGAGCTTGCATTAAGAAAATAAGAGGCGAAATATAATTCCCATGTTAACCACAAGGCAAGCATTCAAGCAGGGCTAATCAAGTCTTACGGTTTGCTATTATTAGCTAATTAGGGTTATCACAGGCCTAATTACTAACGAGATGCATCTGAGATATTCCCAAGTCACAAACCCTGCAGCTATCCAGGTTATCCAGGCGAGGTTGCTTAGAGCTACCAAAAGTTAGATAATCATTAGGTGACTTGGAGTGTAACACGTGGCAGTTGCTATAGTACTTATGATTTCAAGAAGTGCCCCACATAACAATGGGTTGGAAATGTGCCCAACTCGTCGGCAGCCTACAAGTCCACTCAGGTGTGGCCGGGATAACGGGATCGCCTGTAACTGGGAAAATATCTCTATATGAACTACTTGATCAATCTAGTTCTTAACCAAGTCATATTCATTGACCGTGGTAACCAGGAATCCATGTCCTAGATATGATGCAAGACGAGACATACAGTTTGTACAGGCACAATTATGAGAATCAACCACGGTGTCAAGACAAGTTTTAATTAGCAAGTAAGGGTAGCTGTCGCAACAGCCTTTCAAGATTATCATGTCAGGTCAGGTTACTTATTATTTTTCAAGATTACTTGTCAGGAGTGAGCCTCGACGGGCCAATATCAAGATTGTACATGTCTTATCAAGTTACTTATCATGTCAAGAGTGCGTCTCGATGGGCCACTAAAGGGTTATCATGTCGTATTCAAGTCGACTCGTATTCATGTCATGATCAATACTGGCGAGTCATGCTGTGCTCAACAAGTTATCGAGTCGGGTCATCATAAGATAGGTCAAATACAAGTCATATGCAAGATCACAGGCCTATACAACAAGAACTAGGAGAACATGCATGCGGGCAAGGGGTATCATGGCCACAAGTGGAGCTGGTCAAGTGGCACCAGGAAATGACAGGTGGCAATAAGGGGGAACATGGGCACCTAAGTTGGATTACACCAGGCTGGGGTGCGCCAGGTCAGGTTGTGCCCAGTCAAGTTGCGCGAGGTCAGGTTGCGCTTGACTTGGGTTGCGCCAGGACAGGTTCCGCCGTGCTAAAGAGCGCACGCTGGGTCAGGTTGCACCACGCTAAAGAGCGAGCGATGGGTCAGGTTGCACTGCGCTAAAGAGTACATGCTGGGTCAGGTTGTACCACGCTAAAGAGCGTGCACTAGATCAGGTTGCGCCGTGCTAAAGAGCGTGCGCTGGGTCATGTTGCACCGCGCTAAAGATTACACGTTAGGTCAGGTTGCGTCGCACACTAAATAGCGCGCACAACTAAATAGCACGACGCTAAGTTGCATGCGCGTACACTGCTCTTCTTCTCCAACAAGCATAAAATGCCTTAGTTGGACCCATGAACTAAAATGGCCATAACTTGCTCAAAACAAGTCTGAATTAAGTCTTTCAATATCACTATTTGCTTCATGTAAATATCTGCCAAAACTTCTATGGACCGTCCTACTCTAAAAGTTAAGAAATGGGCTGACTTGGTAAGCCTATCAATAATCACCCATATCGTATCTCGTCCACTAGGACTCCAAAGAAATCCCGTGACGAAGTCCATCGTGATGTGCTCCCACTTTCACTCGGGAATAGGTAGTGGCTGCAGTAATTCGGCCGTCCTTTGGTGCTCGGCCTTCACTTATTGGCATACAAAATACTTGGCCACAAAACAAGCTATCTCCCTCTTAATTTCGTGCCACCAATAATACTGTCGTAAGTCCCGGTACATCTTATTTCCTTCGAAATGAATAGAGTAAGTCGAACGGTGTGCTTTCATCATCAATTTTGGCCGTAGCTCTCTATTAGGAACATAAATACAATCTCCACATCGCAATATCCCATCGGGATGAATCCTCAATCCTGTCTGCTCTCCTGCTTTAGTCCTTTCTTGAAGCTGTCTAAATCTGGCATCCATGGGTATTGCTGCTTTGATCCTCTCTACTAGCGACGATTGTACTTGGAGATTGGCTAATACGCCATCTGCTCCAGGAAATACTACTTCAATACCAAGCTATTGCAAGTCTCCAATCAACTCCCGATGTATGGTCAAGAAGTGAGCCATGGGCTTACGGCTTAATGTGTCTGCCACAACATTAGCCTTGCCCGGATGATAATGTAGCTCGATCTCGTAATCTTTCATCAACCCCAACCAACGTTGTTGTCGCATATTCAACTCTTTTTGTGTAAACACGTACTTGAGGCTCTTATGATCAGTGTAGATATCTACCTTCTTGTCGTACAAGTAGTGTCTCCATAGCTTCAAAATAAAGATAACCACTACGAGCTCTAGATTGTGGGTTGGATAATTCTTCTCGTGCAGCCTTAACTGTTTCGATGCATATGCTACTACATGACCATGCTGCATCAATAAGCATCATAATCCCTTCCCGGATGCATTACTGTATATCACAAATCCTTCCGGGCCCGATGGTAGTGTCAAGATAGGTGTCGTGGTCAAGCGCTTCTTTAACTCGTCAAAAAAAAACTTGACACCCATCTATCCATATGTAGCATTTGGTTTCCTAAAAAATTATTTTTATAATTTTGGTGAATATTTTATTTTATTTTATTTATTACTATTAGGTATAGAGTGATTAAAATTATTGTTAAATAAGGATTTGATTTTGGAATTCCAAGGGGCACACCTAAGCCTATAGGTGAAGTATGATAGAATTAGGTCACATATGGTTTCTAGGGTCCCTAGATAGTCCCAAATATTTTATTTACTATTTTTGAATTTTCTGGAATTTTTGGATAATTAAAACCTATAGAATTTATTTTTTCATAGGCCTTTACGATTTACTGTAGGGCCATATGATGTAATTTTGATGCAAAACTTTTTATTTATGCTCTAAACACCAAGAAATATTTTCTAGAATTTTTCTGGATTTTTTTGGGATTTATTTGGAGTTAAAATGAATTTTTAATAATTTTCTGTAATTAAATAATTATTTATACAATCAGCAGGCCAGTCAACGACCCCCTGGCCCACCTGTCGGCGCTCAAATGAGTCAGCCACCGCCTCTCTCTCCTATATATATATGTTATTAATTCATGAAAACCTAGAAATTCGAGCCATCTTTTTGAGAGAGAGTTCTAGTAGAAATCTCGACTTCGCGGAGCGATTGCCGTTGATCTAGACGTCTGTTTTGTGCACCATTTTTTTTGTTAGAAGCGTATTGAGGTTAGGTTTATGAATATATACTTTATTTTCTGGTATTTTGTGTTTGAATTTCTGGATAATTATTTGAGTGTCTGTTATCCAAAAATTGACACGTTGCACAGTTTTCGAGATTCCAAGGGATCTCAAAAATCGATTCGTGATCCGTTTGAAGTTTTGGAAAGCTTACATCGAGCTCTACAACATATATTTTTCCAGAAATTCATAATTTCATCTAGTATTTTATTTTTGTCATAGAAGTCATATTTGGTCAACGATTCATCGATTTGGTCATGGTTAGTCATAATGGCGATAACTTTTGACCAAATCGTGATTTTACAGCATGGTCAATTTCAGTGCACTCACGGTACTAAAATCTACCATGTTGCACTCAAACTTTTAATTCATAATGTTTGACTAGTTAGTCAACAATATGTCTCGGTTTGCGTGCCACGGGTCCCGAATTTGGAACCGTAACTTTCCTTGGCCAAATATTTGTGTTTAGATTGTTATTTTAGAATTAAATGGGTTAAAATAGAATTTTATATAATCTACTCCAGAATTAGAATAGTATTAATTAAGTTAACCCATTAGCCACTTTCTTTGATTTTTAGAGTGGGAATCGTTGATCTAACTTGTGGTTTTTATGTGATGGGGTAGATCGGACTACGACGTCTTGACTTGTGACTTTATCATCTATCGGAGCAGGCAAGTATCACTATGACCTATGTTTCCTTTATTTTATACTGCATGTATCTTCGTGTCGCCTTTTCACTATTACTGCCTTAAGGTTCATGATTGTCATTGTTCATGATTTCTATTGTGCATGAGAGTTAGAATCAGTTGGATGTACATACATATTCATGTCTTACTCATTGTTTCCTATTGTTTATAGTTTATCATATTGCTAATGTTTATCGTTGTCGACATATATTGTTAGTGAGTCAGGCGGAAGAATACAACAAGTAAGCATGTGGTCAACGAAATGAATACAGACCCCCTATATATTGATTGCCTAATATCAGTCATGCATCACGCGTATTACTGACGGATATCCCAAGCCGTCTACATGCTGAAAGTTGGTATTCTAAAACACACAGTACACGTGACTTAATCATTGTTGTTCTATTATCTATTGTTCTTCTTTTGTCAAGTTCACCTTCTTTTTGTCATCATGTGTTAGTGGTATATCAAAGTCTACCTTCATATTGTTATCATGTCTTAGTGATTTCCTTATCATACAATGCCATTTCTATACTCATCTTCAGTAAATTTTCTTTTATCGTTTCTTCAAGCTTGTATACTATATTGTGTAATGTAGTGTTATGGTGATCTTGCTCCAATTCTAACTGGATAACTATTTTTCAGCTTTAGACGAAGAGATTTGCTCCGTGGTCTACGGTGAGTATATTGGCGACACTGACGTCACTGGAGTACCCGGTTCCAGCACTGATGCGAATTAGCATATTTACTTCCTTATGGATTCATATTAGTTAGTAGTTATAGTTATAGAGTTTAGTTTGTTTTATTTTCTGCTATCCAAGTTTGTTCTCGAGACTTTTTTGAGTTGTTGTGGATTATTTCGTATTTATAATATTGAGACTATTGGATATTTTGGTGATTATTGCTGGCTTAGTTGTGGATGATATATGTGCGTGTTGTGCTTGTTATGGACCATTGTTATCATAGACAGCATACTACCGCCGATTCTGCGGCGTAGGCTAGACTTGGCCACGTACTCGTACCCCGAAAAGCTGGAGCGGGTCGTGAAACCATACAAACTCCTGATCCTTGCAAATTAGTCGAGTCATAGGCCCTCACTATTTAGAAGAAATCTTCTACGAACCTTCGGTAATAACCCGCAAGTCCAAGAAAACTTCTCACCTCGGATGCTGATGTGGGAGTGGACCATGCTTTGACTGTTGTGATCTTCTATGGATCTGCCGATATGCCATCACCCGTAACAATATGTCCAAGAAATGATACCTCCTTGAGGAATAAGTCACACTTGCTAAGCTTCACAAAAAGTTACTCGTTCCTTAAGGTCCCTGAAACGATCCGTAGATGCTGTTCGTACTCCTCTTGGCTCTTCGAGTATATTAAGATATCGTCTATAATCACAACTACAAATTTGTCCAAATACTGATGGAAGATCTTTTTCATTAAGTTCATGAAGACCGCGGGAGCATTGGTCAAACCGAAAGGCATGACTAAGAACTCGTAGTGGCCATACCTCGATCGAAATGCCGTCTTCGGAATATCTCCTTCCGAACCATCAGTTGGTGATAGCCCGATCGTAAGTCAAACTTAGAGAATACTTTTGCTCCACTAGGTTGATCGAATAGATTGTCTATACGCGGCAAGGGGTACTTGTTCTTCACCGTTACTGCATTTAAGGCTTTGTAGTCGATGCACATGCGTACTGTTCCACCTTTCTTAGGCACAAAAAGAATGGGTGCTCCCGATGGTGATGTACTGCCACGAATAAAGCCTTTCTCCAATAAGTCGTCAATCTGCGTCTTCTTCTCTACCAACTCCTTAGGTGCTATTCGATAAACTCGAGATGAAATAGGCTCGGCTCCCGAAATAAGCTTAATAGAAAACTCGATATCTCGGTCGGGTGGCAGTCCCGACAAATTCTCGGGGAATACATCTTCGAACTCAGAGATGATAGGGTGCTGAAGGGTGTCCTATATTATCATGTGAGTCCCCAATGTGGGTGCATCACAACTCTCCTTCCTTCTTAGTGAACTCAAACTCCGTCGCATTCGATGGTCTAAAGACTATACTGCCCCTATGGCAGTCTATAAGAGCAAAATGTTGGCTCAACCAGTCCATTCCAAGAACCACATCGAATGTCGACATATGGAATACAAGAAGTCCTGCCTTCATCTCTCTACCACGTATCACTATAGGACAAAGTCTACAAATGCCACTAACAAGTACAACTCCTCCTACAGTAAAAATTCTAATATTCTTAGATAAAGGTGTGATAGGAATGCTGTGTCTAGTGGCAAAACTAGTGGCTGTGAATGAATGAGTGGCTCCAGTGTCAAACAATGTAACGGCAGGAAATGAAGCAACTAAAACCATACCTGTTATGACCTCTGCCACTGTCTTTGTATCCTCAACAACCAGAGAGAATACCTGTCCATAATTCTGTCTAGGGCCCTGAGGTCTGCCCTCTCGAACTATGCTGACTGGGGTGCTGGGGCTATCGGTCTCTGGTTTTGCTGGGTATACACTAAGGACTGTTGCTCCGGACAATCATTCACCTTGTGTTGCCCTGACCCGCATCTCAAACATGCTCCAAGTCAAGTTCGACAGTCCTTCATGAGGTATCCCTGCTTTCCGTAATAGCTGCAGGGGAGCTTCTGATATGGTGTGGGCCTCTGTTGGAACTGTCATATGGGCCTCCTGATAGGTCCCCCTGAGTAGCTCGAGTTGGTATAACTACTGGTGTATAACGTCTCGAGGTCTGCTGTTGCTTCTTACGAAGAATCGCCTGAGCACGAACTTCTTCCTTGACAGCTGAATGGGAGACTCGAGACTGTATAGTCGTATATGACTTGAGCTCTGGTGCTAGACCCTGATGGAATCTCCTCCCCTTCTCTATCTCCGTCGGGATCAATCCCGCACCAAATCTACTCAGGCAATTGAACTCTGAGTCATACTCATCAACTGTCATATTCTCTTACTTTAGGTGAACGAACATAAATAGGGAAGAATCTCTCATAAAATGAATCATAGAACTATTTTCAGGTGATCCCTGTGCCTAATCGTCTCTCTTCTACCTTCCAACATTGGTGAGCATTATCTTCTAATAGTAGGTCCACTGCTGGTATCCAATCTCGAGATGGCAACTGGGATGCCTTCAGTAGCTTCTCTGTACTAATAAGACATTATGACACCTCTAGTGGCTTCTCCGTTTCTCTGAAGGCCTCGGGGTTCATGTCTGTGAAGTTCTTGATAGAGCCTTCATAAGGATGCAGAGCCGGTTCTAATGCTGGTACCTGTACCGGAGGTAAAGGTGGAGGTTTAGCCAATGATGCCATCATAGTTTGTCTCAGCAGCTCAGTGTGCTGCCACTGAGCCTGCATCATGGCATACATAAAGTTGGAAGTAGGGCTCCCATCAGTCGGTGGTGGAGGCATCTGAGGTCCCGACTGTGGTGGAAACTGCTGAGGGAATGGTGGTGGTGGAGGCAGTGGTACATTCCCTCCCAGTGGTATGATAGTGGTCTGTCCAGCTTGGCTGACTGGGGGTTCTGCGATCTCTGGGTGCACCATCGTCGGATTCGTAGTAGGCTGCTGTCCTGGCTGGTAAGTTATCACCGAAGTTATCGAAGGATTCTATCCCTCAGGGGTAGCCACTTCACCAGATGTGATAGACAAAGCAGAAGTGCGTTCGCTTCTTAGATTCATACTGTTGGTACGAAGAAAATTGGATAATATTAGGAAAGGTTAGATATAAGGCAGTTCAAGTAATTAAAGAAATTTCAAAAAGATTGGAAGTTAAAGGGGATAGTAGTTCTGGATGAGATACTATTCATATTCCGATATGCAGGCTTGTTGCGCACAGTCATGCAACCCAACAATATTTTCAGACCTGCATGGGCCACCACAAAAATATGTAACGCCCAGTCCCAAAATACTTATGACCAATTACGTAGATATGCCAGCTGCACATATACAAAGAATACTCTAATATATGGAACTCTCGTATACATATATAAGCTGTATATATATAAAATAATCACATGCCAGAATATAATAATCTAATCTCATCACAGCTCAACACAGAAGATATAAGAGTCCAAAATAAATAAGTGTATCAAAAGATAGCCGGGTGGACATACCCACTCCATACAACTATGAAAAATAGTCTCAAATGATCGGAGTCCAACCTCCACAAAATAGAAAGAAAAGAGATATAAAAATGCCCACTAAATGTCTTAATGAATAAATAAACTAGAAATCAGCAGGAGATGCCTCATCATCAATGTATGAAGGATCCAGTACCGCGCCGTACTTCTATAAAAAATCTTCTAACCCTGGAGAGATAACCAGGTCCTCAGAGGGACGTAACAAGATGCATGAAAACACCATGCCATATAAACTGTGATATATAATAGAAAAGAAAGGAATGTATGCAATAGGGTGCCTACCAGTTCTACAGTGATAATACAATTAAGAACAAACCTTCAACGCTTGGGCACTCTGGCTGTAGGAAACTCAGGTATGGTCCCACCAGGATATCAGGGACCTCAAAGGATAACATTCATCGAATGTCAAAGGCCAACAGGATCAGGAATAGAAAAGTGCATACGTAGCCCATACGTTAAGGAACTATTATTCCCACCCAATGCCAAGTAGGGTCACATCCCTGACTCATAGGAACCTCTAGTAACTGCCAAGTCTACTAGCATGCAAGTGTATTGGCAGTTACTCCTAATCGTCGCACGCCTCATACGCATCGCTGGCCAGTCGATTACACGAGTACGTGTCCTACATTTGACTCATAACTAGTAGTGATCATGTATCAAGACCGTATGAGATATACTAATACCTTATCATAAATGGGTGGTCACTAGGCTAAGTCAATGCAAGAGAACAAAACCAAAAGCAGTAAAACGACCGATGGAGTCGCATGCACCCAAGTGTGACTTGGACGCACAGTGATATAATACTAACAATAGATAAGTAATGCCGAATATAAATAACTAAAAATAAGAATAAGTAAATCACAGAGTAAGGTGGCAAGGTATCTTTTCAAGCAGTGCGAGAATAACAACTCCAAGCAATCAATCACGTCAGCAATAAATCTTAATATCCACGAACGACACCATATGCTGAAACAAACATCAGGAACGTTCTTGGTGTATATGATATATCTAGGAAATGCCTGTCCAAAAGTCTAATGCCTGTCAAAATGATGTCCGCCGTTGGACCCGTTTTGTACCGAAATACGTGCCAATATCTACGGTCTCTAAAGTTATCAAGATACATATCTACGGGTCCAGTTTGATGAGATGAACCCAACCGTATATCCAAAATTGGGTTCCGGTGGGCTGATGCACAAATTTTCTCTGTTGGATCAGATCGCGAGCCTGCCAATAGGCATTTTGGTCGACCTTCTCAGAATCAGACCAAACTTGGCACACAGGACCAAAATTTTGATACGGTCCTATTGGCACAAGTTTCGTCTTGATACGATGAACGTACACGAAGTTAGGGCCAAGTTTGCAAAAGATTGATACGAGGGTATCTCGACGGGTACATACTGATTTCGTCGCGCATGCACAACGAAATCGAGTTCCGCCATCTCACACGTCGACAACATCCATACGCACCTTTCGATGCGTATAGTGTGCGACAACATCGCCTGATTTCCCGGGGGGCATGCCGTATCGGTTGGATTTCTAAAGTTTTTACAGTTTTCAAACAGTTTTTCTTGGAACTTTAACTACGAATAACTTTCTGGATACTCAATGAAATCAAAATCCATAAATTAGGTTTTACTCATGTTTAGGTTGTCTACAACTGTCTGGAATTAGTTTATCTAAAACCCTAGTGAGCAGACCAGAATTCAGCTTCCATGTTAGGGTTTGGGACAACCACTTTACTCTATTTTCGAAGCAGCGAATGCTCGACTTTGCGTCGATTTCTGCATCGATACAATGGGTTAATTTCAAACCTCCTTAGAGGGATTCGAAGAGGGTTATATGGGCTTTCTAGAACAAGTTGCGGAATAGAGAACAATAGATTACACAAAGAGAAAGGGGATCACGAAGGCGGTACCTTGCTGTTTTCTTCAGAACAGAGTCTGTCTCTGTTCTGGATCGGTTCGGTCGTGCCGATGGCTCTCCGGTGATGCCTAGCCTTTACAGGTGGTCAAAGTAGGGCACGGGGTGTTGGGGATTCTTTGAGAGTCAATGTGTGAGGGTTGCGTGGGGTATTGAAGAAGAATTTTAAAGATTTCTCTAAGGCTCGGCCACGGGGTTGATATATAGGTTTAAATCCTTTTCGTAGAACATACGGATTACTCAAGGTCTAGGTTCGATCAGATTGAGGAGAATCTGATATGGGATAGATCGCAAAAATTCTCGAAAGATTTGGCCCAATTTTTGGAGAGTTCCCATTCATGGGGTCTCGGACTTGCGCGGGTTCTGAAGGTGGAAGGGGGTTCGGGTTAGTGATAGCACTATTCACGTAAACAGTGTCGCAGTTTTGTTTTGTTTTTTTTACTTAAACAGGGGCATATATCTTTAGATATATATACTTGTATATAAAATTCCTTATATATATATATATATATCATATATATATATATATATATATATATATATATATATATATATATATATATATATATATATATTAATTATAGAATATTTGATTCTTCTCTCGGAGCTCAGGCCCAGGCGATTCCTGGCGATTTTCTGCGGAGCCCCACCTTGGTACGCACCCTGGTAGCCCGGGCGGCCAGCCCCGCCCGGCGCTCCGCTTTTCCTGGCCTCCCTCGCCACCCTCTCCACCCCTCCACCTCACTCCACCCCACCTCCTTCCTTTCCTGCCCTTTCTCTTCCCTCGTGGGACAGCAGCTCGCGGTACGCGTGCCCCCGGCGACTTCGGCCCCCTCGCCGCCTCCTACGGAAGGCCTCCGTCCCCCCAGTCACTGGGCCCCACCCTTACATCCCTCGCCGCCGACCCCACCACCGCTCTCCGGTACACCCCGCGCCTAACCTCCTCCCTTTTCCCTCCCTCCCATCCAACCTCGGCCCCCCTCCTCCGGCGCTTCCGGCATGGACAACCGACCAACTCTCCCTCGTTGGTCGGGGGGACGCCCTCCCTCCGCCTCCTAGACTTCCCTCTCCGGTCTAGGCCTTCGTCGGCCGCGGTCGAGTTTCCCCCTCCAGTCCCCTTCGGGCTAGCTCCGCCTCTGCCCCCCGCCTTAGCTTCGCCTCCTGCGAACGCGGTTGAGAGCCGGCCGACGGCCTCCTCCACGAGTTGTGCCTTGGGCCCCGCGCCTATTCGTCAACACCTTTTTCCCCCCCTCGGTTTCTGAGCTGTACTGGCAGGGAGGCCCACGCGCCCCCTGCAGTACGCGCTCCGAGACATGCGTGAGTGACCACTTGGCAGCTGGCATCCCATCCTTGGAGCCTGTGCCAGCCCATCCTGGCTTTACACACGGGATGGCGTCCGTTGCACCCGCTGTTACGCTTCAACAGACGAGCGTAGCCGCTGGCCCTTCCTTTGATGTAAGTTTACGCTCTCTCGTTGGCGCCCAAGGTGAGGGACAGCCCGTTTTTACACTTCCACTTGCGAGCGTAAAATCTGGCTCATCCTTTGTTGCCAGTTTACGCTCGCTTGAGGGCTCCTATGATGTGGGCCAGCCCGCTTCTTTTGTCCCGGGCTGTTGCGTGCCCGGTGGCCCCCACATTGTGGGTAAGCCTCTCCCCCCCATATTGCTGGTGGCGTATTACGTGCGCCCGTAGGCTCCCATGGAGTGGGCCAGCCTCCTCCCTCCCCGGTAGCTCCCACGTTGTGGGTAGGCCTGCCCACTCCGTTGCGGGTTGTATTGTTCGCGCGCCCGTAGGCTTCCACCACTCCCCTATGCCGTGGCATCTCCTGCACTAGATGGCTCCCATAGTCTAGGCCTGCCCCCTTCCTCTTTGCCGACCTCTCCCGTGCTAGGTCTCTCTCTCCCACTTGTCGACGGGCCTGTTTCTAATGGCCCCGCCTTTCCAACCGCTCTGCCACCTGTTGCCCTCCCTCTGTTTTACCCTCCCTCCCCCCCAGCTCGACCGTGTTTTTCTCCGTGTCCCTTCCTACGCCGAAGCATTGAGACCTGACCGCGTGGTAGATAACCACCCCCCAATCAAGGAGTTCGTTCTCCCTGAAATCGTCTTTCCACCCCCTTTAGACGGTCACCCAATATGCATCCCCTTCTCCGATACGGACATTTCCTCCCTATCCTCCACCTTTCTCAAGACCTTCATCATAAAGTTTAACGCCGGTTGCCCGAAGATAGCTAGGGTGAAGGAGTCCATAGCAGCTTGGGGTCTTTTGGATGCCTACCGGATCGCCCCCCTCGATCCCAAGCACATGTTCCTGCACCTGTCCTCCGACCAGGATTGCACCATGGTTTGGGCCAAGGGCACCACCAGAATCGACTCACAGATTGCAAAAATCGTCAAATTGTCACCCAAATTCAAACCGGTGGAGGATTCGTCGATCATATCTACATGGGTCACCCTTTCTAAACTCCCCCTGGTGTGCTTCTACGCAGCTGGCCTCATGCGTATAGCCAGTTCTTTCGGGTCCCTGGTGGCCATCGCGGAAGAAACACGCAACCTTACTAAATACAACTATGCAAAGATTTGCGTAGAGCTTGATCTCGCCAAAGATCCCCCCAAAATGATTGAGATAGAGCTTGGAGGCCAGACGATCAAACAAACACTGGAGTATGACAACAACATCATTTATTATAAATATTGTAAGATGAGAGGACACTCCTTGCAGCGCTACTTTCGGGCTAACCCCGCTCTCAAGAAGGCTGGACCCCGTAACCCCCGCGACCCGGTCGCGTCCACCACCCCCCTCATTCCTAACTTGCCCTCCAACTCATCACCCGGGCCCACAGGAACCAATCATCAGCAAACCTCCACATCCCTCACTTCGTCCAACTCCGACATCGTCCCCTACAATCCCCCATCCATCACCCTCGCTAACTCCTTTGCCCTTCTTGACATCGACATCTCCCCCGAGAGCCCTCATGAGCACACCCCAGCCTACGATAGCCCCGATACAGACATTTCCCTGGCAAAGCTAGTAGTATCTCGCGTCGTTATATTTATGCCCGACAGCATCCCTACCTCCCTCACCTCCTCCAACCTCTGCAATGACTCCGTTCCCCATGAGATCTCCCCCATCACCGCCCTCGTCCCCTTGGGATCCAGCTCCACTTCCCCCTTCCTCCTTGAGGAGTCTCCTCCGGGAGAAGCTTCAGGTTTTCGCAGGTATTGAAAGGTCCACTAAAGATCTGGCCCTCTCACCCCTTTTCTCTGACACCCCCACTGCTCCAGCCCCTTGCTCCCCTCTTCCTGGTAGGTTCTGGCAAGACAAGGCCGGCGGTTTCCTTGATCGCAACAAACCTCTTTGTGCCCTTGACGAGGTCGAGGCTGAGAGTTACTCCCCAGTGGCCGTCGAACATGCATTCTCACCAGTTGATCAGACAGAGGCCGGAGGCGACCTCATAACTTCTACCATGAAATCTTCCTCGAAAAAGAAGAAGAAAAACAAGAAAAAGAATCAGCAAGCAGCTATGACCACACGGTCAGCAGCCAAGCTCAACCTCCTCACCCACTCCCCCCAATCCAATACTTAACATCCTCTCGTGGAATGTGAGAGGCATAGCCAACAAACCAATGATGAACAGGATCCTCAGCCTGAGGAAAATTCACAAAATCGACATCCTAGCAATCATTGAACCCAAAATCCCTAAAAAAAGGATCACCAGCATCAAACTCCAACTTGGTTTTGCGACCGCGTTTGCTGTCAGTCACGACATCTGGATCCTCGCCGGTACTGGCATTTCTTCCGGCGTGGTTCAGGACTCCAGCCAAGCCCTCTCTTTCTGGGTCGAACACCCTCAACTCTGGTACAAAACCTTAATCTCCGTCGTTCACGACAGCTGTGACTTCCAAGAGCGAAAGCTCCTCTGGGACGACCTGCTCAACACCCACCTATCCCTCCAGAACCTTCCGTGGATGTGCCTAGGAGACTTCAACACCATCTCTTGCAGTGTCGAAAAGTCTGGAGGCCGTCCACCACCTCTTCCGACCATGGATGATTTCAACAATTTCACCTTCAAAGTGCACCTCACTCACCTCCCTTTTGCCGGCAACACTTTCACCTGGTGCAACATACAGGAAGGCTCCCGGCGCCAATACTCCCGCCCTGATCGCGCCCTCATCAACCGTCACTGGACAGACTCGGGGCTCATCACTAACCTCTCCCACCTCAACACCACTGAATTCGATCACTCTCACCTTCTCATCGAGATCAGCAGCAGCTCCCACCGCATCAATACACCTTTCCAATTCCTAAACTTTTGGAGACATCATCCTTCCTTTAAATCTGAGGTAGCCTCTGCTTGAGTCTCAGTGAGCGATGTAGACCCGCTATACAGAGTTGCTACCAGACTTAGAGCCACGAGCAAGGCCCTCTCTAGATAGAGTAAGGCTGCTTTCGGCAACATTTTTCACGAGATCAAAAATGCAGAGGATGACGTCACCCGCACCGAGATCGCTTATGTTGCCAACAGATCCCACGATTCGCGGACCACACTCAACCTCGCCAGAGCTATCCTCAAGTCCAGGCTCAAAGTAGAAACGGAATTCTGGAAGCAAAAAGCTAGATTGAAATGGGACAGCGAAGGAGACCGGAACTCTGGCTTCTTTCACGCCTTCGTTAAAGTTCGCAGGCAACAACTAAACCTTCATCGTATCTCCGATGTCAACAGTAACCAGCTGATGGACCAGCAATAGATTCAAGAGGCCGCGGCCAACTTCTTCTCCAATCTTTTCACCACAGAATCAGTCGTCATGGACGAGGATGTGCTGGCGGAGATCCCTAGCATCATCACCGATCTCGATAACGAGCTGCTCCTCAAGCTCCCTTCCGCCACCGAGGTGCAGGGCGCGGTTTGCGACCTTGACGAGCACAGCGCGCTCGGCCCCGACGGTTTCAGCGGGGTATTCTGCAGACAATGCTGGGACATCATCGGCCCAGACTTTGTCGAGGCCTCGGTGGCCTTCTTTCAAGGAGCCAGATACCCCAAATCTCTATCCAGGGCTAATCTCATTCTTATCCCCAAAAGAGACAACCCAGAAACCTTCAAAGATTTCTGCCCCATTAGTCTATGCAACTTTGCGAACAAAATCATCCCAAAAATTGTAGCCAACCGGATGACGGACCTCCTACCTAAAATAATCTCCGAGGAGCAGAGTGGTTTTTGTGAAAGGCCATAACATTGTCGACAACATCCTGCTCACCCAAGATATGGTCACTTGCATGAAATTTCTGGCTAGGGGGGAACTCCGCCATTAAGCTGGACATGGAGAAAGCCTACGACCGCCTTGACTGGCAATTCATGATCTGGGTTTTCAGGTCTTTCGGCTTCTCAGAACCATGGACTGACATCATCTTCAGGTTTATCAGCAATTCTTGGTTCTCTACCGTTATCAACGGACAAGCAGATGGCTCCTTTACCGCTAGCCGTGGCGTTCGGCAGGGGGATCCTCTTTCTGCCTCCATCTTCATCATCTCCGCGGAGGCCCTCAGCAGAAGCCTCAAAAGCGTGCCAACATTCCGCGGTTCCAACACTTCCATACCACCACCGGCTGCCCCATCATCACCCACCTTGCGTACGCTGACGATGTTCTCATTTTTTCTTCCGGCGACTTCGGCTCAATCGAGGTGATACTCCAAACTCTGAACATGTACACCAGATGCTCCGGTCAAAAAATCAACAATAATAAGAGCATCATTTACACTCATCATAATGCAGACAGGTCTCACTCTGCGACGCTCTCCAACTTGACTTCCTTCGCCACTGCATGCCCACCTTTCACCTACCTCGGGTGCCCTCTGGTCTATGGCAAGGCCAACTCGGGTATCTTCGAGCACATGGTCAGCGCCATCAGGAATAGGATTACGGGCTGGCACAACGCTACCCTATCGCCCGGAGGCAAGCTGATACTGATCAAGCACGTCCTCTCCTCCATTCCCATCTACACCCTAGCGGTTTGTAACCCTCCCAAAAAAGTTCTAGCATCTATCGAATACCTCTTTGCCAGCTTCTTCTGGGGCCACAACAAATACAAAGACAAGCACCACTGGGCCAGCTAGCCCACTATGGCTAAACCCACCTTCGAGGGCGGTCTGGGATTCTGCAGATTGGATCACATCACTAATGCATGCTCCATGAAGTTATGGTGGAAGCTGCGCACTGATAATTCTATTTGGACCCGCTTCATGCAAGCTAGATACTTCAAAAATTCTCATCCCGGGACGGCATTAGTCAACAACCGTTCTTCGACTTCCTGGCGACGTATCACTCGCGGCCGTCAGCTTGCTGACCCCCTTATCCGCATTCTACTGGGCAATGGCCACTCATCGATAAGTCATGACCGTTGGCTCGGGGGTCACCTTTGGCACCCTCCGGAGTCCACCCGGAGGGAGGGCCAGATTCGGGAGCTTTGGGACCCTGCGTCCGGATGGATCTGGGACCGAGTCACTAGCTGGCTTGGTCCGGCGGTGACGACCTTTCTCGCTACCGCGAACCTACGTATCTCCGACACCCCAGACATTATGAGTTGGTCTCCTAGCCCGGTCGGACGTTTCACTCTGCACTCCGCCAGGTCTGTCGCTCGCGGCATCGGGACCCCGTCCCCCCTTCTCGCTCCTTTCTGGCATGCTTGCATCCCCATCAAATGGTCTATCCTTATCTGGTGAGCCCACTTTCAGAAGCTCCCCACCGATGACGCCATCACCTCGCTTGGCTACAGCCTAGCTTCGAGCTGCCATTGTTGTACTCCCCCTCACACCGAATCGGCAGAACACATCCTCACCTCTGGTGACCTGGCTACGAGCATTTGGGTGACTCTCAGCACCATGTTTAGGAAGGCCCCTCTCCCTGGGGGCCTCAATGATCTCCTGTCCAGCTGGGGCGTCTCCTACGGACATCAGATCGTCGCGGCCGCGGGCATTTGGGTCCTGTAGAAAAATAGGAACAAGTTCCGATACGAGGGCCGTCACCTTCCTCCACCCCAACTATGCAGGGAAATCATCAGACAGATCCGTAAGATCCGCCGGCTCTGCACGCACTCCTTGTCCACGTTTTGGGAGACCCTAGATTAGTTCCTGTCTTTTTGTAGCATTTTGATCGGCTTCCTTTGTCGTTTCGTTTTCTTTTGCCAGCGCCCTGCGCTCCTCTTGTATAGGCTTCGGCATTTTGCGCCTTAGACATCAATAAAATCCCCTCTTCTCTAAAAAAAATAAAAAAATATTATATATATATATATATATATATAAATATATATAAATATAAGCACACATTATACATTAGTAAATAATACTATGTTAATCCTAATTGAAATCAAGAAAATTACATATTTTTAAAATTCAAAACTAGTAAATATTAATAATTCACTAGCTATTTAATGATAAAAATACAGTTAAACATTTATAAAATATTAAAAATAAACATAAAATATAGGGGGTTTAGACACAGATATTCTGGACTTGTTTGTTGTATACCTTGTATAACAAATTTTCTCCTTTATTACATATATGTCTGCCTTTACATTATCATATTTATCCTCTTACACCTTATCACGCCCCAGAACCAGAATAATGGAGGGCAATGGATAGACACATTCATCTACGTAGATTGAAGTGCAACCCAACTCGCAAAACAGTCACGGCTGTCTAGATGCATGAGGGTTTAACTATAAGCCAGCAGTCTCTTATGGTCAAGAACAAGCCTAGTGTCTCAATCTCAAGCAAGCAAGTAAATGTTATAAGATATTAGATCATCAGACATACAAGGTAAGGCATCCCAAACATTACATATTCAGATGATCATGAAGCTAGTCATACAAAATACGAAGACTAGAAAGAGTTAAATTCATACATGATCAACCCTAGGATTTGTTAATCATGTTACAGCCCTTAGGCAGACAGAATATAAGTTTCAATACGAGCTAACACTTGCTCGATGGCTAAACGCCTCAAAAGAATAAATTTATAATAGAGTGGGAGAGTAAAATAAGAAACCCACTCGTTGCCAAGGTTGCGTCTAGTGTTCACCATCTGGCTGGGAGGCAGGTAGATCCTCGGGTGCTACTCTAAAATCTGGCCATACAAACCCGCTGGGTCAGACCCCAGAAAGAGCAAGTGCCACAAGGAAGACTTCATTAAAGGACTAAAACCAGTAGGTTAATAAACAGAAGGTATAAATAGTGAACATGATTAAGTAACAAGAGGAAAGGGTTAGAATAAAGTAAGAGCTTGCATCAAGAAAACAAAAGGCAGAATATAATTTCCATGTTAACCACAAGGCAAGCATTAAGGCACGGACAATCAAGTCTTACGGTTTGCTATCATTAGCTAACTAGGGTTATCAAGGCCTAGTTACTAACAAGATGCATCTGAGATATTCCCAAGTCACAAGCCCTGCAGATATCCAAGTTATCCAGGCGAGGTTGCTTAGAGTTATCAATAGTTAGAGAATCATTATGTGACTTGGAGTGCAACACATGGCAGTGTGCTATAGTACTTATGATTTCAAGAAGTTCCCCACATAATAGTGGGTTGGAAATATGCCTTACTCGTCGGCAGGCTACAAGTCCATTCAGGTGTGGCCGGGATAACGGGATCGCCTGTAACTATGAAAATCTCTCTATATGAACTACTTGATCAATCTAGTTATTAACCTAGTCATATTCATTATGAATCCCTGACCGTGGTAACCAGGAATCCATGTCCTAGATATGATGTAAGACTAGATAGGCAGTTTGTACATGCACAATCAAGAGAATCAACCACGGTGTCAAGACAAGTATTACTTAGCAAGTCAGGGTAGGTGTCGCAACAGCCTTTCAAGATTATCATGTTAGGTCAGGTTACTTGTTACTTTTCAAGATTACTTGTCAGGAGTGCGTCTTGACGGACCAATATCACGATTGTACATGTCTTATCAAGTTACTTATTATGTCAAGAGTGCTTGTCAAGAGTGCGTCTCGAGGGGCCACCAAAGGGGTTATCATGTCGTGTTCAAGTCGACTCGTGTTCATGTCATGATCAATACTGGCAAGTCATGCTGTGCTCAACAAGTTATTGAGTCGGTTCGTCACAAGATAGGTCAAGTACAAGTCATAAGCAAGATCACAGGCCTATACAACAAGAAATAGGAGAACGTGCATGGGGGCAAGGGGTATCATGGCCACAAGTGGCGCTGGTCAAGTGGCGCCAGGAAATAATAGGTGGCAATAAGGGAGAACATGTGGCACCTAAGTTTGGTTACGCCAGGTTGGGGTACGCCAGGTCAGGTTACGCCCGGTCAGGTTGTGCGAGGTTAGGTTACGCCTAACTTGGGTTGCGCCAGGTCAGGTTGCGTCGCGTTAAAGAGCGCGCGCTGGGTCAGGTTGCACCGCACTAAAGAGCGCACGATGGGTCAGGTTGCACTGCGCTAAAGAGCGCATGCTGGGTCAGGTTGCACCGCGCTAAAGTGTGTGCACTGGGTCAGGTTGTGCCGCGCTAAAGTGCGTGCACTGGGTCATGTTGCACCGCGCTAAAGAGCGCACGCTGGGTCAGGTTGTGCCGTGCTAAAGAGCGCACACAACTAAATGACACGACGCCAAGTTGCGCGCGCGCACACTGCTCTTCTTCTCCAACCAGCATAAAATGCCTTAGTTGGACCCATGAACTAAAATGGCCATAACTTGCTCAAAACAAGTCCGAATTAAGGCTTCCAAGGGTCTAAACTGCATAGAACGAGATTTTCTACAGCCTGGAACGACTGGTTTTTAGGAAATACCAAGCTTTAATAGATCAAAACTAATAAAAACAAGAAAAGATCAAAACTTAGATATACAAAAATCTGTCCATCAAAATTGAAAATGCCATGTTCTAGAAAGGCTTAGAATCAAGTGGAGAAGAGAACGGGAAAATAAAATGTAAGATCCATCATAAAGCAAGATTGCACTTGCCTAGGGTTTCTTTGGTGGGTGGGAGGAGTAAATGAAGAAGATGGAGAGTTGAAGGGAAATAATAGAGGGGAGAGAGAGGAGTTGACATATATATGAACTCTTCTCATGATGAACCAAACCAAAATAAACTAATCCAAGCCAAGAATAAACCAAGACCAAGTCAAGAATAAACCAGGACCAAGTCAAGAGTGCCAAGACCAAGCCAAGCCACATTGAACCAAGTTGAACCAAATCAAGTCAAGATTAAACCAAGGCTAAGCTAAGCAAGATAAGTCAAAACATGGGCCACCTAACAATTGTCAGAAATTCGTATACGTATAACGGAAAACGAGAGTGACACACCTATTACTCTATATCGACTTGTCTCTTCTTTTGTACTTTGTCTCTTATAAACTGTTTATCAAGTATTACATTATTATTTACATTTTTATAGTACTTGTCAATTAATTGGAACTACTATTTGAGTTGTATTTTGGAGTCCGAGTTGATATTTGCTTTCACTGTAATAAAGGGGCATAATGTATGGAATGGAAAATTATTTTATGACATCCTATCAGTTGTTTTCTTTTTATGAATCAATGTAAGACGAAACAATATTACAAACAGTACTTAGAAAAGTTGTACCTACTGCTATTATCAATAAAATGAGTTATTTCTTCCTATATTGTCTTTACAATATTTCTATAATGTGGATGTGTTTCAAATATTTCAAAATGACACAAATGTGCACATTCTTTTCTTGTACAAGTACAACACCAGACTTGAACGGAACATGCCCAGCAAGGACGATCGATTCAGCATAGTCAAAACAAGGACGAACGATTTATGGAATCGGAGAGTGACATATTTGAGAAAGAAAGAAGAGTGAGGGTTTTTTCTTCCTTCTCAAACAAGAGAGAGAGAGAGAGAGGGAGAAAGGGAGAGAAAGAACAAATGAAAGAGGGAGAGATTTATGATTTATATAGAAACCCTCAAAATTAATCACGACTATTGAATAAAAATTTAATGTCTCAACAAGACACGTAGGTTGCCTGTTGTAAGCAGAATCCACCCAGACGCGGTATGCTGCTAGGATATCTAAAATTAGAAAAAACCTTAATTTTTAGAATTGTTCTACAAGTGGTCCTAGCCAGGGTACATGACAATTTATGGGTTTCTACTAGTCTTTAAAAGTCTATAGGTTAGCATGATACTTAATAAAGCCCATAATACAATCTGGTTACATAAGTCATTAGTAGTTTTTTTTTTGGAAAAGGGATGTATTGTATGAGAGCACCCGTGCAACCCTCGATGCATGCAAAATAAGGAAATCTGGAAAACCAATTAATCCATTACTACTATCACGACACAATATCGATAATCAAATTCTTGTATCGCAAAAATCTATTATCCTTGACTATGATACGAAAATCACAAAAACCTAAAAATACGATTCAAGACAATATATATGTTGTCCATATAAGAATATTGATACAATGTGAGCCTTATATATCCTATTTTTGAAGCGATTTAAAGTATTTTGAAAATTAATATAAAACAGATTGTCGAAAACTTTGAAGGGGATACCTGAAAAAGATGGTTTGTAGACAGTTAGAGTCTAGATGGGCATATTAAGATAAGATGGCTATTTGAGTCATTTTAAGTTCAAGTACTAGAACTAACAAACTTGATAGTTGAAGACAAGTTTGTTATTCTAAAATACTAGTTCCGCGAAACTAATAAAGAAGTCACTGCACCATTTTTGCGCTGATAGGAGCTTCCCTGTCGTTATGTTGTTCGACGCTTCTTTGGCATTGTGTCCCAAATCGACTGAGCGGTTATAGATGGGTGTAACAACCCACATTCTTAATTGGTCGTTAACACCTTATCAATAGGACATCGTAACCTTGGTTCTCATGAAGAGTGGAAAGTCAATAGCCTCATGCCTTATTTCCAATGGGGAGTGGAAGTGAATATGAGCCACTTCCTCACTAGCTAGGAGTTACTTCTATATTAACTAGGAGTCTAACCGCTACATAGCCCTATGGAGACTATGATGTAGCTCCACAAAAACCTATCAAACTGCTATTGAGCAATTAAAGAGGGCTTCCCTATAGGGAATCTATAAATAGTTTGGGTTGCATGGAGGACCTAGCGGAGCAACCCTAAGACTTTCCTGAGAGTTTGAACTTACAGAACAACATAAGAGAGAGTATTTTCCTTTACTATTTAATCGTCATCCCAGAGTTCAAAAACATCTGAAAAGAACTTTCTATCCATCAAAAAGAAACTATAATCTTATGTTCGGATCGTTAACGGAACAAAGTTATAGTACGCTGATCAAGATTTCATCGCCACACTTCCCTAGAAGTCAATAATAGTTGTAGATTTACTTTTTAGCTTTTGTTGAACAGTTGTAGCAAGTTTTCTATAATCAATAAAAATGTTTTTCTTCACAACTATATCTAGAAAATATTAACTAACTAGGTTATCACAACCTTACTTACTAAGAATACTGTAGAAGCATAGAATTTCAGGCGCATCTATAGGCCAGAATTCTTATGCGCTCAACCCAACTATGCGACCAACTCAAATGCGCCAGGAAGCTCAAACAGATACTTGGCACAACAAAGAAAAGTACAAGTTTAAAGACATTGAAAATAAGGTTTTTATTTCATATGAAAGTCTATTACATGTCTAAAGAAAGGCTTTACAAAGGAGAACTTCTACAAAAAGAAAGATCCTAAAGCTACAGCCAGGCACAACAACTACTATATGCCCCATGCCAGGCACATCATTCGTCAGGCGAATCACTCTGATGTCTAATCTAGGCACATCGTCTCATCATTATGGCGCAGGCGCATCAACAACAATCAGCCCTTGTGTAGCAGGAGGAGGAGCTCTCCTAGCTCGACAAAGATCGCGGCATGATGCCCTGGTCTTCGGAAGCAACATGCACACTTGGCAGCCTGTGGCTCTGCCAGCATAACGACAGACGGAGCACGGCCGCCCCGATCTTTGGATGCAACAGGCACCATCGGCCTGTGTCGGGACTCGGCGATCCCGATATTTGGATGCAACAGACACTATCACAGAGGCTCAGAGTGGGGAAAAGACTAGGGCAGTACATCTTAACCCTCGGGAAGAGTTCTAGTTCGACAGTTCTCCAAGGCGAAGCTTTGGCCAAGTTCATCTTTATATCAAAATCAAGAATGAAAGCAAAGCTTTCCCTCATGTAGCTATTTATAAGCACGGGCAACCTACACCTGAGTGCTAAATGGCCAACATTTCAAATTCTATGCAATGAATTTGCATTAATAGCAAAATGCATCCGTCTTCTCGTATTCGGCTAAGTCAAGGCAACCATTAACGCCTCAAAGAGGTCAACAGGTGGGACAAAAAGGATGCGACACATTAGAAGATGCATCGTCGATGTTATGCGCTCCCATGGATGCACCCAGTGGGACATAGAACCATGCACCCGAATTGGCACTAACTAATGCAAGCCTCTCCATCAAGCATTTAATGCTGAATGACAAAGGCGGCAATGCATTCCAAGAACCGTTCAATCAGCAGCCCTGTGCAGAAAATAAAGCACCGCTGATGTCAGCACCATCATTACATCTTGGCTCGGCAATAATTTCCATGTGGCCGACCGATAATTCGTATGCGCCTCGTGGCCATGCACCCAGAATATGACATGCGCTCCAGTGGACATACGCCCGCTCAGCTCATTTCTGAAGACAAAGCTCAACATGCGCCTCAAAAGCTAAGCGTCTGGACTTGCTCAAGGCTCCTAAAAGTCCTGAGTCCAAGTCGCCTCCCCTGCGCCTGATTCTAGGGGCACCCTAATGCGAAGCTCTACATGCGCCTCAAAAGCCATGCGCCCAGACTCGTCCATGATGCCTAAAACTCATAGACTAAGTCGTCTCCATGCGCCTGATCCTAGGCGCACCATGACAGATCATTCTCCTCCAAAACTGAGATATTTGAGCCACAGGCATACGCCACGCGTCCCTTGACTCAGTTCTATTCAAAGAATGGGTGCTAACCACCCAGGATCTCTGCAACAACTAAATCTCAGCAACTACCAAGTGTCAGCTCCTCCGCAGCCTGACAAAGCAGTTCGAGAAGATTCTACTACAAATTGGGGTGCATCGTCCATATGCCCCCACTAGCATCAGCCATGTGGCGTCCCCACGGCCAGGCACATCCGATAAATGTGTACGTGGGCAGCCAGTCTGCTATTTATAAATAGAAGGATCACTCCTTCATGACAGAGGACACACACAGATAGGGAGAGAAATATATACAGACAGACTATTATATCCACATACAGAGGCCAGAAGAGACACTCAATGTCCACTTCTCCTTGCAACGCTCCGGCATCCAGAGCAACCCAGACCTTCAGAGAGTTCAAGATCGTCGTCAGATCGTTAACGGAGTCAACGTATTACCACTCGCTCCATCGACACAGTGCCTAGATAAAAAACAAATGTGTACTCCTAGGACTACATTTAAGTCCTACATTGTACTCTGTTCTATTTGTAATTAAAAACATCAATCAACTAAAGAGTTTTAATGGCAAACAAGCTGGCGACTCTGCTAGAGACCTCTTTCTCCTCCAACGAAAAAGATGTGTCACAATCTAACGACATCAAACTCGATTCCTCCCACAAAACACTTGTGGTACGTCTCAATCATCCGGTATATGAGGAGTTCATCTCTAAAGGTAGTGCCAGTCCTTCGAAGCGGCAACCAAAGCCGAAGAAGACTTGCCAAGTCTAGATGCGCAAGGCCGATGCACCTGGCACCATCACTAAAGGGGATGTGCCACCGCAGCTGGCCCTTCCTGCGGATGCCCTTAACAACAAGGATGCGCCTACTGGTGCCACACATCTGTATAGGAAATGCAGTGTTGACTACATTCTCCAACCGTCTTCTTTCCAGCCAAAGAAGATGCGCCAACGACGCAGAGGTGCAACCAATCTCTAGTGCATAAGCTCTGATGCGTAGGAGAAAATGTCTACCTTCAACTGACTCACTCGCTGTCATGGCGAGGCACAATTGGATTCTGAGTACTATGCATCTTCGCGAGCTAGTACAAAGAAATCTAAGGCAGTACAGGCCATGCGCCACGAATGTGCTACGCCAACAGCAAACCAAAAGCATGTATTCAAAATCATGCGCGTTACTGATGGTAAGATATACAGAGTCGACTCAAGCACATCTATGCCAGAAATGGGTCGACTCTCAAAGTCCCTATCCCGTTTGGGCACATCTACTGCGTTATGAACCAAGTCTGGCTGGACAACTGCGATGTTGAGTCCATGCGCCTACTTATGTGATGCGCATGAAGTGGACTCAAGTTGCCATAAATGCTGTTCCTTTACCAATGATCTGGACGTATCTTATGCGCTTGAACCAGATTAGGAGGTACAACATTCATATGACCGCCCCGGTGCTTGGCCTTGCCATACACCTGATGGGGGTGTTAAATTGAAACTCTTCCATTATGACTGCTAAGTAATGTGATAAATCACAGACGCAGATAAGGAGAGTTGACCAATAAGCACAACGTACCCCTCGCAAGGCACACCTGTGTTATGGTCACCATCAACTGCTATTGTTACAAAACAACGGCTCCACCACAGAGGCAGTCCGTGTTTTAGCGACTATAATCTACAACACCTATCCGACATTGCCTCGGAAAGAAAGTGCCAATTGAAGACGAAGCAGAGCCCTAGATCTCTTCCTGTTATGTTGTCTCAAATTCCCACTTATCTGTGAGAAATATGACCACCAACTCCTCAGCCTCTGTATCCAAGACTCGGCTGAAGAAGAGCAAAACAGTGGTCCCGTCCCCAGGAGTGTACGAACGCACCCGAGCAAGGAGCAAGGCCCTGACAGAAGCAACCGCCAGGGGTAGTCAAGCCTCTGATAGCCCTCCTCTCGAAGACAAAAAAGCACTTCGACAAATCGACCCTGACGTAGCTAGAGGTAGCTAACACGAGGCCACAGAAGAAGAAGCCCCTCCATAGAAAAGCGAGGTCGAAAGTGAAGCCACGACCGATCCATCCACTTCCACCCATATCATGACAGCTTACATGGCAGGGGGTAGTGATGAAGGAGAATCAGACGCTCCGACGCTAGACATCGTACAACGCATAGACACTCTTGAGGGGAGTCTCAAAACCCTCTCTGCTTCCATACAAATCCTGACCCAGGCGGTGTTCGACATTCGAACCACTCTGGCAAGGGTACCTATCTCCACCAGTCCCGATCTAGGGGCCAACAGAGAATCAACTATACCCCCTAAATAGGTATCTTTAGAGGCGAAGCACCACACTGCACCGCGAGCATCATCTCCTTCGAATATCCTGCTTTAGGCCATACCGCTATCAAATGCTCCCAGCTCGACAGAAGACTTGGTCGAGATGGTCAAAGACCTGCGCGAGCGTTTTGAGGCCCGAAGTAGATAGGAGGATAACCAGAATATGGAACTTCCGCAACCTTACTCCCTCGAATGGAACAAAGTGGTTTATCCTTCCAAGTATAAACCGTAAATACTGATGCCATACGACGGGAAGGTTTCTCCTTGTCGGTACCTGACCTACTTTCAGTCTCAGACGAGGCATCTTCCAAAGAAGATGCCTTGCTTACGAGCCTGTTTGTCGGGGCTCTGAAGGGAGTCGCCTACGACTAGGTACTGCAGTCTCCCTGGAAACTCTATATCGTCCTTCGACGACTTGACATGCGTCTTTCTTGATCGGTTCTACGGCAGAGGAAGGGACATGACCATATCGTCTCTCATAGAAGTACGACAGACTGAGAATGAGACCGTTCGAGTCTTCATCGAATGTTTTCGACAAGCATGTCTAAGGTTGCCTCCGGACATGCTGGAACATGCACTCATCGGAACATGCAACATGAACATGCTCCCTACAATCAAGCTCTGGCTCAACTCCAAGCGCAATGGTCATCGAAGCTGAAGCTGCTGAAAAGAAGATACGTAATGCTCGCCTTCTGGGGGTTAACTTCTACACCTTCGATGATAAAGGGAAACGGCCTGTGACCAGCAGTAGCAGCCGCAAAGCGAAAGGGAAGCATGCATTGACTGTCAATGCATCTAACAGCATGCAAGGTCCTGCCTAGAGGCCTCCTACCGTACCACGCCCGAAGATGGTCTACTCCTTCCATGATGAGGATACCTTACAGCTCTTCCAGATGCTGAAGCTGGGCGACAAAATCAAGTTGCCTGATCCCAAGTGTCCTGACGAAGTAGGCAGAGTCGGCTACTCGAGGTATTATCACTACCATCGGTTCATTGGACATCCAACTAAAGACTGCTACATCCTTAAAGACTACATACAACACATGATCAATGCAAACGTCATCTCAGTCGATTACAAGGAGAAGACAGTCTTGGCTAACATGGTGTCACTCAAGTTCGACACCTTACAGCCTACCACAGCTCAAGATGGCGTCGTCCCCATCCCAAATACGACAATGGAAGTAGTCAACCTTCCACCAGCCCATGACAACGTGGGTGGGTCACACCACTCACAACATCCAAGGGAGAGATCATGTGGGTTCACCCGGATCTTGTTCCAGAGCTGACTCAACCGGGAGTAACCTCTACCTCCAAAAGCAAAGGTAAGAAGACCAAGTCTTGCCGAATGGTAACTTCCTCCCTTGAAGAAGCACTGCCCGTACAAACATGTTCACAGTAGAATACCCAGCCAGAGGAGGCTCCATCCGAAGTGATGCCTCCTATCATCACCATAACTGTGCAAGGAGAGGGTCCATCCCAACCTCCTGCAGCTGATAAACAAAAACAGAAGGAAGCCCGCTTCGACAGGCCTCTTCGAAAAGACAACGCTCCGGGGTTAGCCAAGCCCTACAACTTTGACATACGGACACAACACGTCAGTACTCCAGCATGGCTTTCCTTATTCGAGCTCCTTCGCCTATCCAAAGATACTCGGGAGGCTCTCTGCGAAGCCATGAAGGAAGTCGAGTCTTTCATCAATTAGGTCAAGAAGCCTGACGATGATCCTACAGCATGTTCGTACTGTCATAATATGGGGGACATCATCCCCAACATCACATTCACTCGACATGATATGCTGCTCAAGAATAACAAGTACAATAGACCCCTGTATTACACAGGGTATATCGGTGCCATCAAGGTGGATCGAATGCAGATCGACCCTGGGTCTTCTCTCAACAACATCCCCCGAACTCTACTTCAGACGTTGGGGATCCTGATGCATCGCTTGACAGCGTGTTACACTACCATCAGTGGCTTCAACACAAGTAAGAGTGAGCTGTTGGAGAAGATCCGCTTGAAGTGTCACATCGACGATCTCTAGACCGAGGTAACTTACTATGTTGTGGATGCAGACGTCAACTACAACATCCTGTTGGGACGACCATGATTACATAAATACATGGTGGTGCCATCCACTCTCCATTAATGTATGAAATACGTATCTACTAGCGGCATCATACGATCAGAGTTTGTTGACGTCGATCCCTTCAGAGGGATTGAAGCCTTCTTCACTGACGTTGATCTGTATAAATCAATTCACCTCAAGATGAAGCCGATGATGCTGATGACGAAATAGAAGTTATGGTTGGAGCTGACTTAGAGGCAGACATGATAATCAACGCTCCCCTAAAAGTATGACTCAAAGGGAGGCCGCCTCAAACGTCGGCCACTATAGTATTCAAACTCCACAGGAAGGCGCCAGCTTCTCCGGACAGAACATCCAATAAAGCTCTGTT